>JARFJB010000418.1:2912500-3382500 GCA_036346205.1 Vesta saturnalis | reverse complement strand
CTTTAAAAAACAACTAAAACAACAAAATCGTAATACACGATACAATGTAGTAAACACTACCAAATAATGTTAATTTAGCTATGGCTTAATATCTATCAATTCATTTTTTGTTTTGCACAGTTTTTACACAGGTTTAATTATCGAAATAGTTTCTAACACTAATAATTAGGACACCACTTTCATTTATTATACTTGAATATCTCCAAATATAAAGTTAAATTTATTTCATAACTATCAATCCAATCCTTCTATGGAACGGTTTTAATTAAGTGTATTATTCTTACATGGCGAACTTCACAATTCGTTGAATAATTTACTTTAGTTTATAAACTATAACCAATCACTTTTCATGTTTTGGTTTGGAAACTTTCAGGAAAGGTTCTGTTAATTAATTTGCTCAAATCTAAGCCGCCTTAAAAAAGAAAACGTTTTTCACTGTAATCGATATCAGCAGTTAACTTTTATCAAGGTAGGTTAGAATTATCCCCTTATCACTGTTATAAAGGAATATGTAAGTAAATAATAATTTTTTATACAACACTTATACACTCATGGACAAATAATTATGTGAATTTTAAGCAATTGTCTGGCAAACTTCAAAAATTTTAATTGTAAATAAATTACAACTAGGGATAAAATATTGTATGGCTTCATGCATGTAAAAAAGTTTTATGATAATTTGTATTGTTCCTGCTTCGACTTCATCTCGGTGGAAAATTCACAATCACATCACATTTTTACCTCATTTTAATTATTTACTAATTAGTTTGTTTTATAATATTAAGAAAATACATGCAAGATAAATTTATCAAATCGCCTGATTAATCTTTAGATTAACCTTCTCTAGCGAACAGGGTTTTATTTTCTTCACAACTTGAGCACATGTGAATTATATGGGCTTAAAATGGCATGTATTAAGAAGGATTCGTATTGAAATAATAATTGCTATAATTAAATTTGATAATAAGTGATCAATTTTTGAAAAGTCAAAATTAATCATAAACTTTCATCTTTTATTTCAATATATCACAATAGAAACATTAATTTCTGACAATTTTTCAAATACGTTTCTAAACGTTATTCACTATTCAAGTTTAAAGTAGGGCGTATAATCCAATTTCGTTAAAAATAAGCTTGCTAAAATTGAGGAGACGATAAGCAAGGGACCGTAGTATAAGTAGGATGAGGATGGTGCTGATGTGTGACGTTACCTATTTTAGGTAAAAAAAACAAAACCACTATAACCTAACATAATTAGATTAGATAACCAAAACTACAATAACCTAACAATAGTAGATTAGATAAACAAAATTAAAAGAAAAAAAAGTGCACGAGTCGGGAATCGAACCCGCACAAAAAGCGTGGAAGCCGACTCCTACCACTACACCACCAGCGCTCTAGCAGCTATGGTGACGTCACACATCGGCACCGTACTCATCCTATGCTCATCCTCTGTTCCTTTGTTTACCGCCTCATCTAAAATTATGTTTACTGGACATCTCACCTCACCTCAGATTCTTAAGACCGAAATTGTCATTAACGAACGCACAATTTAATTAAAAAATTATCGTTTCATCCAAATGGGAAACTTTATTTATTTTTAATAACCCAAAATTAAAAGATTCTAAATAATTTAGATCATCGGTGCACTTTATCCCCACCATTGTGAAATCACAAGCATAATATTTATGTATTCAGATTACACAAGTTTTTGAGTGCAACTCACCCCACGGGTTAAATGATGTTTATGTCCTGCAACAGACTTGCGTTTTTCTTACTTTGAAAGTGCACTTTAATCAATAATTATACCGTAAACAAAAACGTATTTATGAAAATCACTGACGTAATGTATAATTTAATGAACATAAACTTCTTAATTTTTAATTATTAATAGGAAACAATCGTTTAATTTAACCAATAAAATAATATAGTATTATTTTCACAATCAGAAATGACAATTATTTATACAGGGTGTCCGAAGGTATGGAATATCCTGTATATCTCGGGAAATGTTTATTTTAAAAAAAAATCATTTTTTTTTAAATGACAAGGTACCCCCTATACAGTACTCATTTGATAGCGATGCTTTTTCTCTTTTCAATTATATAAAACATTAATACTTTTACTGAACTAGTTTTTGAGAAAAGAGCGAAAAAGTGATGGTAGAGTGGTGTTAAGTGTATTACGCAATCTACAATGTTAACATAATAACTGAATTAATATGAAATTACTGTAACGCGTTTATTTTAAGTTAATATTAATCTGAACACAACAAAAAATAAGGAAACTGCAACAAATGTTCAAATTGAGCACCATTCACAGCCTGTAATAAATTGTACGTTGGAATTCATCAATCTCATTTGAAACAGCTTCAGGTGTGATGGTCCTCATTTCTGTACGAATGCGGTTTTTTAATCTTTCAATGCCTCCCAGCCTATTTACGTAAACCTTACTTTTAGGTTCTGTATTATAAGTGTCTTGCAAATGTGGTTTCATATTAGTTGAGGTGATCGGCTCATTTCCGGACTTTTTGCTTTTTGAGCACGACGTTTCGGAAGCGGACTCTGCTTTCGTCATCGGGCTTAGCCCTGAGAAGGACTGTTTTCACACTTGAGTCGAATTCATATGTTATGATTTTTTCCCAAGCACTTGACTACTTAGATTCGAACTTGGTGCCTTTCACTTACAAGTCTGACGCCTATACCGCTGAACTACTGAGTAATCCAATATATATTTTTTAGAAAATGCGTGGTATAAAACAGTTTCTGGGGGTGAGTCGGAACACCGGAACGGCCTCCCGCCTCATATCCAAAACTCTCCGGAACTTTTCCAACAGGAAGAACCGGTGGACAGTACCCGTCACTCCCACCAAACCCAAGCAATCATCTTGCGACATTCTAACTAGACCGCAGATAAATTTCCAAACCTAGCAGACGGCAATGTTTTCCTCGCCCTACACCACCCTACTCCAACAGGAAGTCACCTACTTAAGAATCCTCTTTACTAGAACCCTTAATTGGCTCGACGATGTACAAAGAACCCTAAACAGGTTTAGAAACCGAGCAAACCTGCTACATCTTCACATATGTATATATCTATTAAATAATCCGTCATTTTGGAAAATTCTGAATTTTGTGACATATCTGCCATGAAGCAGTTCACAAAACAATCACTGATACATGGTGGTGGAAGGAAAGGTAGACCAAACAAGTGTAGCCATTTTCCGTGTGTATCTGTATGACGATAAGTGGAAGTCCTAAGTTTTGGATTTTCCTGAATCAACTTTGGGCCAGATGTAATCTACATCAAAAAATAGATGCAAAAGCCAAACTCTCGTAACTGCGGTGTAAATAGTCTATTATAGCTAATATATATATATATATATATATATATATATATATATATATATTCTTCCACGACTTTTCTTTTGCAAGAATCGTTGACAGCTTGTCTGCTTAAGGTGTACAAATCAGCTGAGTGATTGTGGGTGAAACTGTGACCGATAATTGTGTCACTTTCTGAAATAAAAATATTACTTGTATAGAGAATTAAATGCATGATACATTGTCACGTCGACACTTTTCCGACCATGTGCTAGAGAAGTAATTATCAATGGTATTTAACGGTATTTGCAAAGGTATACAATTTAGATCGAAATAAATTAACTTACGTCCAAGAGTTTCACACTTAGCTCCGCAATTGTCTGTAGTACACCCCCAACAATTCCCCGCGAGTTTTTGATATAATGTTTTTGAAATTTGTAGTAATTAATTACGAGTAGTTTATGCCCTCGTTGGCTTAGTATAAAATCAATCGTTAAATCTATCCTTACGAAACGTTATGTTTACGTGAAATGGTATAGTTATGGCTGATTCTCACGGATGCGAGTATGCACCGATCAGACGACGACTGGGTTACGATTATGTTCGACTGTTTGGATTCACACTTAAATAGACTGGGTTGCGTCAGTGCTACACGCAGTGTCGTCAAGCTTAGTTGCATTTAGCGACTGCAGACAGTTCTAATGATGATTTAATAATAGCGACTGGTTTTCAAGTGTAGAGAAGACGAAAGCAACAAAAAGAAAACACCAGAAGTGTTGAACTTACGAATATATATATATATATATATATATATATATATATATATATATATATATGTTGATCTTTAGGTTTTCGCGGCTGCTGTATGTACTGCTGGTTTCTCAGGTGTTGATCCGCGTAACCCTTCTGGTCTCCAAAAGACCGTTTGTTGCAGAACGACGTTTCGGCAAAGTCTCATTTGCCATCCTCAGGTTGGTAACTGTCTGCTCCTGCGTCGAGTTAGTCGAACTGAACAAACTTCCTGATGTGTGTGCTGCTGCTTATGTACCCTATTGCTTTCACTCACTGCTTTCACAGTTTGCACTGCTTTCACTACCTTCACTGTTTTCACTTCTTCCTTTGTTGATTGTTTTAGGTGTTGTGGATTTTAGTTGTTTAGGGATTAATGATGTTTTCCATATTGATGGTAGTCTCAGAGCATCGTCTCTTGTATTGAGATTATGTAGGTGTTTCTCAACCTCTATGGCTTCTCTGATAATTCTAGCTGTAAAGTACTCGATGCTTGCCAAAGTATTTGCGTCCTCAAATTTAGTTTTGTATCCTGTTGTCGTTACGTGTTGAGCCAATGATGATGTCGCTTGAACTTTATAAACCGCGTTTTTGTGTTCTTCTATGATGTTGGTCTGTCCAATATACGATAGCTCGCCGCCTCGACATGGAATCTCGTACACTCCTTGGGTCTCCAACGAGATCTTGTCAGGATTTCTTAAGATCGAGTGAATTTTTATTCATATTCCGTATTCTTAAAAAACATAAAATCAATACAACTTACACGGTGTATTGAAAAATTCATTCGATCTTAAGAACGATGCTCTGAGACTACCATCAATATGGAAAACATCATTAATCCCTAGACAACTAAAATCCACAACACCTAAAACAGACTCAACAAAAGAAGAAACGAAAACAGTGAAATCAGTGAAGGTAGTAAAAGCAGTGAAAGCAGGGTTAAAAGAAGAACCCTCCTCCTTTGGAGTCGGACTCTTTTAACTTTTAACCCAGTCATGCAGTTTTCAGGCAATACTGCTTTTTCTCGGATTATCGATAATTTTGGACGCACTAGTGGTATCATATATGAATATTTCCAGAATAGACAAATATATACAGTCTCATTTGCCATCCTCAGGTTGGTAACTGTCTACTCCTGCTTAGAGTTACTCGAACTGAACCAACTTCCTGTTGTGTGTGCTGCTGCTTATGTACCCTATTGCTTTCACTCACTACTTTCACTACTTTCACTACTTTCACTGCTTTCACTACTTTCACTGCTTTCACTGATTTCACTGTTTTCACTGCTTTTACTGCTTTCACTGCTTTCACTGCTTTCACTGATTTCACTTCTTTCACTTCTTTCACTGCTTTCACTGCTTTCACTGTTTTCACTACTTTCACTGCTTTCACTGCTTTCACTACTTTCACTTCTTTCACTGATTTCACTGCTTTCACTGCTTTCACTGATTGCACTGCTTTCACTGCTTTCACTTCTTCTTTTGTTGAGTCTGTTGTATGTGTTGTGGATTTTAGTTGTCTAGGGATTAATGATGTTTTCCATATTGATGGTAATCTCAGAGCATCGTTCTTAAGATCGAATGAATTTTTCAATACACCGTGTAAGTTGTATTGATTTTATGTTTTTTTAAGAATACGGAATATGAACAAAAATTCACTCGATCTTAAGAAATCCTAAGGACAAAATCTCGTTGGACAGTCAAGGAGTGTACGAGATTCAATGTGGAGGCGGCGAGCTATCGTATATTGGACAGACCAACAGAAAAATCAGCACAAGGATAGAAGAACACAAAAACGCGGTTAATAAAGTTCAATCGACATCATCCTTGGCTCAACACGTAACCACAACAGGATACAAAACTAAATTTGAGGACGCATAAACTTTGGCAAGCATCGAACACTTTACAGCTAGAATTATCAGAGAAGCCATAAAGGTTGAGAAACGCCCACATAATCTCAATACAAGAGACGACGCTCTGAGACTACCATCATTAATCCCTAGACAACTAAAATTCACAACACCTAAAACAATCAACAAAAGAAGTGAAAACAGAGAAGCGAACAGTGAAATCAGTGAAGGTAGTGAAAGCAGTGCAAACTGTGAAAGCAGTGAGTGAAAGCAACAGGGTACATAAGCAGCAGCACACACAACAGGAAGTTAGTTCAGTTCGACTAACTCGAAACAGGAGCAGATAGTTACCAACCTAAGGCTGGCAAATGAGACTTTGCCGAAACGTCGTTTTGCAACAAACGGTCTTTTGGAGACCACAAGTGCTATATATATATATATATATATATATATATATATATATATATATATATATATATATTACAAAATTTAATAATTTAATTAATTAAAAATTTAAAAAACGAAAAAACTTTTTAATTACTAAGAATGTAAGAAAATTTAGAAAACGAACAATGCTCAAGTCCAAATAAATGCCTCATTTTTCACTGTATTCTTCTGAACACTCTTCAATACTGCTATCAATGGTTTCTCACGAAATTTTACGGAATTTTACAATAAACTTAACTTAAATGTCGCTACATCATTTAATTTCATATTCCTTCCAGTAGCGGCTTGCTGATTCAGAGAACCACAAATTATTAATAACACCTTCTACGGCTACTTTAATATGTTAGGGTACTGAATCCACGAGATCGATGTTTATAATATTAGAATTAGCATTTTTTTGTACTATTTGTACTTGCATTCTAGTTTAATTTCTTTATAAACAAAATAAATCAATTTCACAGATTTTTCGAAAGAAAAAATTTTGAAATGGTTACTGTCAGTTCCAGTATTGCGAACTTAATTTCAACAGGTATGAAATTTTAAAAAGTACAATAATTTTGTTTATTGACTTTAACAACAATTATTGACGTCGACACAAAAAATCTTGTGTATCACTTTGCATAAAATGGTTTGCGAGTACTCATAAATTTGCAGGTCTCAACTTACAAAGTTCACTCGTACTCGCAAACTCCCACTTTCTGGCTTTCTGATGCAAATAACGACTGCATTCAGGTAGGTGTTTGCCGAGTTGTACTATCTATCGGAGTCATTCTTGCATTATACCTGCTCACCCTTTGTTGAGATGGCCTGCCCCAGAGGATAAACATTTTTACCGAGTTGGTCTGTACCGAAAAATACCGCATTTTCAATGTGCTTTTCTTGTTTCTGAGGTTCTAGGTTTTGATTCTGCACGAATGTGTGCAAAAGCATGATACTGACGATTTCAAAAGCACCTTCATGGGTTCTTGCTAAAGTGCCCAAATTATAATAGAACTACAAATGGCCTTTTTCAAAACTAGGAAGAAATTGGTTAGACGACCATAAATGAAGTCCAACCAGATTACGAGGCTCCAAATCTGTTTGTACCAATAAATCATATTTTTTACTCCAGCTTCTTCAGCTCACTAAATTAATTTTCATAACTTTATAACCAAAATGATAACGTACAATGTAGTAAATACTACCAAATGAAGTTAAGTTAGCCGTTGTCTATCAATAGATGATTTTGCTGTATATTCAACCTTGACAAGAAGCAGATAGAAACTCTACTACACCGTTGGCTTACTTTAACATTGTCGCTAACATAAGCAAGTAAAATGTTTAGGAAGATAACTATTTGTAATTTGTTTACTGAAAACCCCTATAAACACGTTTTTAAATTTTTGACCGTTTTCTTGTTCCTGCTCTCTATACTAACTTCATAACCACTTCCATTCTAGCACCTGTTCTGTTTCTATTTTTGCTTTTAATTCTTCCTTATTCTTTCTTACTTTTCAACTTTTCATCTCTTCCCGCTTTCTCATACTCCAGTCCACCATTTTTCCTCTTTTTTATAAAAAGAGTCTTTTTTAAGACTAATACCTCATTTTGGTGTTGCAATAGGTATCTGCTTATTTATAGCACACATTATGAATGCTTTTATTTAGACCACAATATGGAACATTCTATTGCATTGAGACCCCAGGAAGTACCGGGTGCTGTGCTACAACTTACCAATGTTGCAGACCATTCAATATTATAGTTGCAGAGATGGTTAGAATGTCGCCAACTGAAAAAGTCTGGTAACAAACAGGAATTGGTAGGAAGGTATATTTGAAAAGGTAGATTTAATTATTTGTTTGTTTATGCGTCCGTTTTTAGGGTGCAGAATTGCATCGGTGCAAGTCGGGAAAATGACATATTTTAGGGTATACATGGGGGAAAATGGACTTAAAAAGAAATATTCAAGAAAACCAAGCTGGTAGCTCGAGATCCATAATATCGCATGTACGTTCCTCTCAAACTTTAATTCAGAATTATAGTAGATTTAAATCCGTACCCATTCCAAATTATTTTAATAAGGGTCACATTTACACATACATTGTGGGAAATCAGTTCGTAAACGAAGATGTAGAAATTGGAACTTCCGTAAAACCTTCGACGGGGAATCAGTTTGTGTCAAGTGATTATACTCATGAAGTCTATGATGCAGAAGACAAGTTGTATTTTTTAAAGTGTAAGTTACATGCTTCATTTCAAAAAAATAAAGCATATAATGTGGAAATTAGTCTAAAAGCGCTGTAGTGAACGGACTGCAAACAATCAACATTATTTTTGGCGAGATAGTAGAAGAATATGGTTATAATAGAGCATCATCGACAAATACTTTAAGGTAGTGGGGACTAGGTACAACAGAAAAAAAACAGGTCCTGTTGCAATTAAGCAATACCGCACAACAAGAGGCAAACCATATGACAGGTGTAGGTTTGATCCAAGACCAACTGCATATGAAAAAAATGTGGATTTTAATGTTTTTACCAGCAGTCTACAAGGGGAGAATCAGTTGAGGATGTTTGAAACAACAATCAAGTTCAAGTATGAAGACTTTAGCTATAAATTATACTTTTCCTATCGTTTGTCTTACATTAGCGGTAAGTTTTGTTAGATGTGTTAAGAATTTGTTTGACTTTTATAAGTGAAAATGTCAATATTAATCAGTAAGTTATGACTACTCAGGTTGTTATGGAATTTATTTGACGTTTATAAGTTGAATTAGGAAATTGGACACCCATAACGCCAGTTTTAAGTAAAGAAGACGGAATCTTAATTAAATATTACCGTGAAGAATTTAAGAAGAACTGTGAACGAATTTCCTCAAGAAAATTGGAACTGTAGGAAAATTTTTAAAACATCTAAGGGAAAATAGTGGATTTATTGAACATAAAAGGGGAAGAGAAAGGAAGCGAATCTCGAGAACTGAAGAAATTATTGATAGGGTAAGGGTTATTATAAGAAATTTGAAACCTGGCCAAGCAGTTGGAACTAGGAAAGTAGCAAAAATTACTAGTAAATCGCGTATGTCAGAATCATTAAAGAATATTCTGATCTTAAAATATCTAAAAAAGTTTACTGTCCAAAACTTACTGCCAACGTAAAAGAAAAACGATTGGAAATATGTAATTTTGTTGCTAAGAAGGTTCCGTTCTCGTGAAAAAATGGTTTTCAGATGAAAATCGTGTTATTTAAGGTCACCTAAAAATACACAAAATAATAAGGTGTACGCTAACGTCCCATTAGATCATCTTTTAATAGAAAAAAGGCATTTCTCAACAGGTGTTATGGTGTTTGTGGCAGTTTCCATATTGGGAAAATCCAGTCTAATATTTATTGACACCTATTACCTGAAATTGAAGAAGTTTGTGACAATTACACTTTCCAACAAGATGGTGCTCCGTCGCACACTTCCCGAAGTAAAAGAATGTACTTTAATGAATTTCAGTTTGTTTGGAACAATTTTGAACAGGGTACAATAAATGGGGTTGTCAATTTATGGCGCAGGCGAATACAAGAAGTAGTGAACAATCATGATGGCCACATTCATAAATATTTTGCTCTAAATGATAAATTATTTAGCTATTTCAATTAAAAAATAATAATTCGGAAAATTTTGTTTTTACTGAAGTATTGTGGATAGTTCACCTACCAAAAGGACTTATCAGTTCAAATATAGCTAAAGAGGTTTCATTTGCAACCAGCTTAAATGCACCGTCCGGTTTGTAAATAAATTTATTATCTAATCTTGCCGTCTTATTGAGGATAAGTTGAGTTACCTATTATTCCTGTAAAAAGAAAATAAAACAGTGTACACTCATGGCCATATAAATTATGTAAATTTTAAACAATTGTTTGACAAACTTCAAAAATTTTAGTTTTAGATCGATTACAAACTAGGGATAAAATAATGTAGGCTTTTACTTTATGATAATGTGTGTGTGCGTTTCGCGCTTGGACTTCATTTCGGTGTAAAGTTCACAATCACATAACATCATTACCTGAATTTCGATTATTTACTAATTAATTTGCTTTACAATGTTAAGAAAATGTGTATCAAACGGCTTGATTAATCTTTAGTTTAACCTCCTCTACACTGCACGGTATAATTTTTTCACAACTTGAGTATATTTAAATTATTTCCGCTTAAAACGGCTTTTGTTAACGATTTGGATGTGAAATTTCTAATTTTCACTGAAGACTTTAAATTAGTTTGAAATAGTTAAAACATATTTTAAAGGACCGATATCGTTAATAATTGTTCTAATTAAATTTGATTAAAAGTGATTAATTTTTGAAAAGTCAAAATTAAGATACTTCTATTAATCATAAATTAGAGTTTGAAGTATGAAGAACGGTTAAAAGTAAGTTTGCTAAAATTGTCTTTACTGGACATCATCTCACCTGGATAAATCCTCGAAACCGAAATTGTCATTAACGAACGCACCATTTAATTGAAAAATTAGCGTTTTAATCTAAATGGAAAACTATTTATTTTCAATAACCCAAAATTAAAAGAATGCAGAAAATTTAGGTCATCGGTGCATCTTTATCCCCGCCCGTGTGAAATCACAAACATAATGTTTATGTATTCAGATTGCACTGAATATTTGAGTGCAATTCACCCCACAGGTTAAATGATGTTCATGTCCTGCATAAGACTTTTGTAAGTACATTTTAATCAATAATCGCATTGTAAACAAAAATCACTGACGTGGCGTGTACATTAAATTTTTCAACTTTAATGAGCATGAAGTTTTTAATTTTTAATTATAAATAGGAAACAATCGAAGTCTTAATTATTCATTTAATTAATTAACCAATGTCAAAACATGTTATTATTTTCACAATCAGAAATTTACATCCGACAGCAGATTTTGCAATTTTTTTTTATAATGGAAATTGTTTGTATAGTCTTAAGATGTTTAAGATATCTAAATAATAATTGTTTATGTGTATTACAAAATATTCTCGCTATCTGAAGGCTTTTTAGATCATTTCCGAGATGTTCACCCCAACAAACACTGGGGTAATGTGTTCGGAATCACTCAAGAAGTATCAGAATTTGAAGCGCGACTCATGCGCAATGACATCATCCCTTAACATCAGTCACAAGAAAAAGCAGTTAAAGGGGTAGGGGTACGATTTGCGCACATAGAACATACTTCGATTTTTAACCAAAAAGAATATATCTTAGCCTTTTGCTTCAGTATTGGTCGTCTATGTGGTCGTAACAGAAGAACGAGAACGAAATACGATCAGTCTGAAGTGAGAGTGAAAGGAAGCGCTCTATGAATTTCTTTAAGCCACCGTCAGTTGGCGCCTACGATCAACAATGAAGGCGGAGCCTTTGATGAAACAGTAGTTGGCGCGAGTGGGACAGAATAGGCGCCTACTGTGATGCACCATGCATGCTGCTCTATGACTCAGTGTTGGGGTGATCATCCCAACGTAGACATGTGAACGTAGGTTAAAACGATTGTCAGCACTTCGTTATCAGTTCCGTCACTCAACTGAGAAACAATTCGAGTTGCAAATCCCACGGACATTCAAAAATCAAACACGTGTGTTAACTGCATTATAATTTTATTTTACACACTGTGACTTCCATTAAGTGCTTCCGAATAATATATAAAAAAGCGCGCATTTAGTTTTAATAATTTCGCAAAAACAGTGACATGTAATTTCTTGTATCGAAATATAATAATTATATATTCGACCCGAAATTACTTCTGTGTGAAAGACATTTTCGATCAAAAATTGTGTTTGCGTGCTGAAGTTCGATGTATTTCAAACACGCAATCGTTTGAATCGAATTTCTAAGACACAAAAAAGAGCACTTTAGACACGTCAAGTTGGTGTCTGATACATAATCCTCCAACGCTAAGATCTAAAACTTTTGTGTCATTTTCCAGAAAACACTCATTATAAACCAATTATCCGTCAATTGTATTTTTTTTTTCTAAATTTATATACACGAGGAGCTTCCAAACACCTGCGTTGTGTGTTAAAAGTAAAGAAAAAGTGTAAAGTGACAGTCGCGCAGTTTGAGAAATAAGTGACATTGGTTGTTATGTTAACAAGTGACATAATCCATTAAAAGTGAAGTGGCGATCTTGTAAAGGGCCGACTCGTAACCAGTGATGGTGTTATCGCGGTCAAGTGGGTGATTTGGGGTTAGTCCCACCGTCACCACGGCGTTCTTAGCTAAGACCCCAGCTCTGGCGGATGTAGAAGAGCGGATCCGCATGCAGCCTACGGCAACGGCTTCCATACCGCCCCCTGCGGATATGGACCTTCAGGCTATGCAGTCTATGGATTGGCTTTTTAAAAAAGAACGGATTTATCTACTAGCTCAATTTTGGCAGCAGGTACAATTTTTTTGGAATTTTATTAATGACATCTCATTTTATTATTTAAAAAAAATCGGAATTTCTATTTATACGCACACGCACAAAAAAAAGCGTGTCTTTCGATTTTCATGGAATGTGACAACAAAACTTTTGAACTACATGCTTACACGTTGTATATCGTACGGTAGAGATCAAACACTAACTTGGCAGTCAAAGTTTCGAAGTAAAACTATTGGAATTTCGACCGGCTGCTAAAACTGAATTAACACCTCGTGACCGCGTGCGTACGAGAAATTCGGTGATAATATTCAAACTGTTTACATAAACTTTATAAACACACAAAGTTTTGACCTTTACGATTTTTCTCCCTTAACTAAAAAAAAATCGAAAAATTCGAAAATATTCTAATTCGGAATGTAATCAGTGAATTATGTGAGTTTTTTTTATTATACACACTTTCAACACGCAATTCCGAGATGCGTTACAATTACACGCTAAAATTTACATTTACGTGTTTTCCAAACGATTTGACCGAAATTTTGATTATTAAATGCGAAATTAACGCCTCTTAATCCATAAATTGATATATTTGTAAACAAACAAAAAAATGTCGAAAATACGCGAAAGTGTTTATTGTAATATGTTGTAATTTTTCCACATAAACACGGAATTTTTTCCAACATACACCTCTAAATAATTCTTTTCTACTGAAAAACAAATATAAGTTGGTACCAAAATAAGTTTATGAGCTTTTTTCGAAATTAATCGATATTAATGCGGTTTAAACCACACACAAATATGAAATTTGAATTAAAATTTCGATTAGAATTCGAATGTTATACTTGTTTAAATTATCTCACATTTCAAAAGTCCCAACGATAAAAACTTTTCTGTAAAATTTTAATGAATTTCGGAAAGAAATCGATATTTAATATATGTAAGACCCATTTCGTTAGCAAATCCAAAAATTTACTGAAATTATAAAGGCGCCACAGTTAATTTAATTTTGCACATATTCTACATTAAGTCGTGAGTTAAAAATATCTGTAATCTGTAATCAGAAATTGAAATTAGTCGATTTTAATCTTATATTCAAACAATTTGAATTAATTGAATTTAGAGGCGCACATCCTATACGTGGAATTATAAAATTAGATTATATCGGTCTTAAAAATGTTCAAAGTCTCATATTTCAAATTCTAATGTTGCTATGTAATAAATTCAATTCTACAATAATTGTTGGAATTATAATCGAGATTTTACACAGTTTATATTGAATTAAGTAAGTGCTCGGAAAATTCCCAATATCGAACGTTGAATTTTTTATTTCCAGAAAATTAAAAAAGTGTCTAAAATTTTATACCGAATTAAAACGAATTTCTAACTCTGTCGATAGTTTACGCTAATTGGACGAATATTTTTAACTCGTATGAAAATTGCTTGACAATAACTTCATACGATTACGTTTACGTTTGGTAATTATACTTTTTACCACCGAAAATTAATAATTTTGTTTCATATTTGTTTTATGAAAAATATAAAAATAACGTATTTTCGAACATTATTCGAATACGAATAAAATATTCAAGTGGTCATATAAAATTTTGCCCCACCATGTATATAAAAGTCGATTTTTGTTTTGGTTCTATAAAAAAATGTACCTTTTAATGTTTTGCCCTTAACAATCATTGTAATTACTTCACTGCCAAGCGCTCGCAACCTTAGGTTTAAATTCTAACAAAAACATGTAGGGCCAATGTTGCAAAAAAAAGAAATTAAAAACAGCATGTTTAGATATAAAAAATTGTGAATATTGGAAATTTTAGAATTTCGATTTCGAATTTTTTTCAACATTAAGACTAATCCGAGTACAATATTTTTGATACTGGCGACTTGTAAATTGTAAATAACTAGAATAAACCGTTATCTGTTTTTTTAGAAAATTTTTGGATATTTGACATACTACAATTTTGCACAATCATCTTTATAAATAATCGGTATTCATAACATACAAATTATTCTTCGTTTCGGTTCTCTAATAGTGATGTAGATAAGTTCGCACCATTAACGATTATAATAATTCAGCACTCCCAACAATACCATTCGGAATTATACTTATTTTTCAGAACATAATATTAATAGTACTTTAGAACCAATTGTTATGAATTTGATGATGCTTTGTTACAGTTTCTGAGTTTCGAATTTTCGAGAATTTGTCCCACCACACATCGATATTCCTTATTTGTATTTTTGGTGGGTTTACACTCACTCAATAAGAGCCTTGTGATAAAATGTTAGAAATTGATTTATATTAGCGACATAAGATTTGTTATGCTCGAGTTATAGAGGCCCAAAATTGTTTTGAAATGAACCAGTAATGCTGAAAACATTGAGGGCCGAGGCGCATTCGAGGTCCGCAATAAAGAATTTAAAACAAACTGCTCTTAAACATTTCAGTTACTAATGATAAAAAATGTGAAGCCTTTTCCAATTTAAATTAAAATTTGATCCAATATTCCATTCGAAATGCCAAAAACTGCAACAAACATCGATATTACTACCATTAAAACCTTGATAATGTCTATTCTTGAGTATAAAACGTATACAATTGGGACTTTTTATCAGAGTAACTCAACGTTCGCATAGTGTAAAAATATTTTAAAGCTAATTCTCATGAACTCACTGTTAAGGACCTCGGTCCCCAAATTAATATAACTGTATTTAAAATTTTTGCAAGTATCGCACATATTTCACAGAATTACGTACCTAATTAAAAATTATCATTAATTTTATTAAATACATAAATAAAAAAATTTACCTCGAGTATGATTTGAACCTACGACATCTACTTTGCTAGAGTAGCGCTCTAAACCAACTGAGCAATCGATGTAAACTTTGTCTTTATGTATGTAGAACTGATGTAAATTCTACATATAAAACTTATAATAATTTCACAAAATAAAATTCTGACAGTTATGAATTTGATCATTTACTACACAAACTGGTTATTAAAAATTTATATTAGTAAGTAATGCAATTTATGACACATAAAGAATGAATGTTGGAAGTTTCAAAAATCCAAGCCCTTATCAATATGACCTTATATTTTGTTGAACATTGCTGACCTCGGCTACGCCTCGGTCTGCAAAAAGGCTGTATATCTTTTATATGGGTATGAAAGATTTTGCAGCCTGATCCGTAACTGAGTTACATCAATGACGAAATGAAAAACCTTATCTTTAATATTCATAATTGAAAAGAACTAGTAATGCTAACAGCAGGAGTCATGCATTATTCAAATGATTATTTTCCTAAGAGAACATTCACAAGAAAAGCACTTATTTTTTAGAGAATTCTCAACATCTGTAACGGATTCTATCTATTGACACCAATAATAGTTTTCTTATTTTGAACAGTATAAGTAGCGCCTAATTTGTTGGCCGAGGCGTACCTAGTTGAGGTTCGAGTTTATCAGAACAAAGTTGCACAATTTTTTATTGAATTTAAGAGTTTGTATTGATAATTGTATATTATTGGTATTTTCCGAAAATTAAAGTTATCCCTTGTCTTTGTTGTTGTCGAGGTTGTTGCTCGGATGCACCTCAGCTTCCAATTTTTGCTCACTAAAATCACTGTAAAGTCGAGGCTGGCCAAAATGAATTTAACCATTTTGTTGTCTTTAGCAAATCTTGTTGCCTATGCTGATTACAGACGTTACTATTAACAGACAAACAGTCATTATTGTCGAAATACTCATAATTATCTCGGCATTTCTAATTCTGTCGAAATAAGTTAATCTTCGGGACGAGGTCCGCAACAAACAAGTAAATCGAATAATTTTTTAATGAATTTAAGAATTGTATTTTCTGAAAATTACAATGTTTCAGCTGTTTCCCATGAATCTGTTGCTGTGAAGGTTGTTGTGGACCTCGACTGCGCCTCGGCCCTAACTAAAACGAATTTTAGCAAATATTGTTGTTTGCGGTGATTGTAAATGTTCATGCTAACAGATGAATAATGGTGACAATAAATCTATATTGTGGATATACCAATAATTATATCTGTATCTATACTTTTTTCGTGTTTTGAAACACTTCTATGTAAGGTTTTAACGAAACAAGTGAGCTTAATTTGCGGACCGAGGCGTAGCCGAGGTCCATAACAACTAACTCATACGAAAAAAAATGTTTTCTGAAAAGTACAATTTCCCACGCACTCTTTGTTATTATATTTTTAGTATCGCCCTCTGTTAGCAAATGTTACTTAACGTGATTGCAGATCCGCAATATTTGTATCAGAGGTTCGTACTAACGCAGATTAATAACGGTGACAAAAAAATTGATACTGTTGACATATTAATAAGTAATTATATCCGTAGTACTTTTAAGGTTTTGCAGAAACATGGGGGTTTGGATGGAGTTAATTTGCGTGCCGAGTGTAGACCCGAGATCCGCAATAATAAAAGGGAATAAATGTTTATATAAACTCGAATTTTAGTACCAATTAATGTTGCCAACATTTTTAAGATTAATAGTAATTTGCAATAATGATAATATCGGTATTATGGAATCGTCTTATGATCGAATTTGAGGCACGAGCTGTAGCCGAGTTGCGTAACAAAAATTATTCGAAATAGTGTTTATTGTACTGCCAATAATTGTCGAATATTGTATATGCACTAATAAATAAATAATAATAAATTTCGGAAAATAATTTATTCTCCTATATAAACACTGTTTTCCACATTCATTGCCATCTTTAATATTAATTAATTTCCAATTGCTGAAATTGTCAAAAATTGAAAATTTGTGTAAATAATTAGCTTATGCCTGTCAATTAAGTCGTAAAAGGAATTCCGTAACTTTACGCATTTTTTTAAATTAAATGCGTATCTTAAGCCCGAATGGTTGAGAATGGAGTCGAGCATTGGGCCTCTTTTAGAATCCCGTCTAAAAATATAATAAAACTACCCCTCGAAATCGATCTCAATAAGAGAAAATACGCATATCTTAATTCTTCAACTCGTAATTATCGAAATTCGAAAATTCAATTAGAATTTTCTGCTCTAATTCGTTGTAATGAAACGGTAAAGTTTATTAATCGCATTATTTTTTCAATTCGTAACACGATCAAGCTTCGACTTCGAGAAAAATTCGCATGCTTTTGCGCAAGCCAAATTTGTCGAATTTCACACCTCCGGACCAATTGAATTTAATCAAAGGACAGTAAAAAAATCGAGTCTGCTAAAAAATTCGCCTCCTTGATTATGCGTATAAATTCCTTTTAGAACGTATACAACACCTAACGTGTAGGTATCGAAACGACCAAATAAAAAAAAAGGTATTTTATGAACGTTACAGTAAAATAAAATTAGGTTTTAGTATCTATATGATATTTAGGGTCTATTAAGTTCTTAATAAGCACTTAGTTCGAGTTTAGTGCGCATATATTTTTCGAAACTGCTCGTATAACATTTCATAAAAAATGTCACCAACTCTTTATTTTATCGTGTGATGCTGGAAATGCAAAGGTACATTTTTTGATTGTTTATAAAACGGACATAATTATTATATTGGTTATAAATAAAAGTTTTAAAATCAGAGGATTCCTCGTAAAATAGCTATAAAAATACTCACTGCCTTTTTTTTTATTGTAGAGTCATAATTTTACATTGACATTAGGTAAAATTTCTTAATATAATTTATCTATCTTATAATAAAAAAAATTTAAGGTTGTGGTTTTCCTTTTGTGGGTAAGACAGTTTTGCCCACATTGTGATGATTTGAATCAAGCGTGCCGTGCGAGCTTTCGTTTGCCGATATTCCGTAAGGGTTGTTGGTGGCAGCACCTATTGAGTTCGTTATGTAATCCAACCCCACGTTTTCCTTAGCACTTCAAATTTAACGTACATACTTTTCTTCTAAATAAAGACAACGTGTGTGTATAAACAAAGATGGAATTAAGTCCGTTCTAAGTGTTTAATGGAATCGTACTGTATGTATTAAGACTTATGTTAATTCGGTTGGAAAGTAATTTCGAGTGAGCTTCTTCACCTGTTACATTTATTTTCCATTTCCCCTTCAAAATTTCCACCGCGCGTTCTCGTATTAGTTCTTTTTTTAGACTAATTAGCGAAGCGTGGACATTTTAACTGTAAACTCCAATTAAAATCGCACATATTTATTATTAACGAATCCGATCGAATCAGTAACAAAACAATAGCAATTTTTTTTCAAGTTGCAAAAAAAACAATGAATATCAAACATATTCATCTCAAGTCACAGATCAAAAATGAGTGGGGGAAAATATAAAATACGTGGTGTTGGGATGCTAGGGGTAAGATTGGAGTGGTAGGGGTAAGGGGTATAAAAGATGAACGTCGGGGCTTCGGCTTAGTTAATCAATAATATTGTATATGTATATATATATATACAGAGATAAAATAAACTCTCTCTTTCTGACACATATTTACTTAATGCACTCTTTCTTCTTTCTACATGTATGTCTCGCTTCTAGTACCTGCAATTGGCAGCACTGAGGCTGATTATATTTTGTTTCTACTTTGCTCCGTTTTGCATTTGATTCGAGGTACACTTTAATAACAAAATTTCTATAACTTCTGATTACCATTAACGAGTTTGTAATTTTATTTTGTTATTTAATGAATATATATCGAAAATAACAAGAACAGTTTCGCAATTAAATTTTTGAACATTTACTTTAATTTTACGAATAAAATTGTTCACTCACAAAAGCATCAAAAGTTTACAAACTTTTTTTAGTTCATAATATCCACCTCATGTCATGTTGTTGATTTTACATAATATTTACATACAAAATACATAATCCAACAGCGATGTTGTGGGCGAAATATGGTTATGAGACAATTTTTATCTATCTCATAAATTAATCCATTGTCTAGCTGTAATGGGTATTAATTTGCTTACGAACTCATCACAAAACGTAAATTCTAAAGATCTGTGTACTGAACGGGACCTTTTCGCTTTTATTACTTACGCATACACACATGCACGTATGCACACATACATCACAGTATATGGCATGGTTAAAGTCGTTCAGTCTATCCGTTCCATTAATTACTTTAATTATTATTATTATTATTTAATCTCATTGCCCGCCATTTTTAATTATCCGTATTGAAAATCTTTATGTATGATTTATGTTCATTCGGAAAAATCGTTTATTTTTAATACATTCTTGGATCACCGTTTCAAACGATCATTTTAGTAAGTACCGCTATTCATTTTCAATAATGGTCATTAGCACCTGAATTCTGCACTGTACAGGGTGCGTCCAAATGATTGGAGCGGTTTCATATAATTACTATCGATTTATTATTTACTTATCAACACAAAAACTGTGTCGTTTATTTTAGAGGTTTACAAGTGCTCAATACGCTACATACATCAAATCTGTAGTCGCATGTTCCCGTTAATTTGACAAAAGGCGTTAACTGACCCGCATTTCTAGTACATGAGCCGGTAGTGGTGGCGAGATCACATAACCCCATACGAAAAAGTCGCCAGAGGTAAGTTCAGGAGAGTGTGGAGGCCATGACATATTTGCGTGATCTTCATTCTGGGTGCGACTTATCAATCATTCTCGAAGTCAGGAAATCGCAAACATTAAGATGGAAATGAGGTGGTGCACCATCTTGCTGGTAGATTAATTGCAAGCTATCGGTCTTTAAGTGTGGTGCTCCAAGATGACTAGATTTCGCATGGAAAAAGAAGAGACGGTTAACTATGATTTAGAGAAACGTTGAGTTTGGAAGAACCGCAAACGTGTTGCACCAATGCATGGGATTTTCACTTCTCCAAATACGAACATTGTGCTCACTTTACCACTTAAGTGAACATGTGAATATGACTAACGCGGTCACTTACTTGTCGCGTATGTCTTTCGGAGAGTCGAAACGAAAAATACTTAATCACATGCGCAAACACTGCCACCACATCTTTATTAATTTGGCTATAATACAATCCTGAAGTCGCTCAAATCATTTATGGGCACCCTGTATATTGTTGTTGTGGAGAATGTAGGTTATGGGTTAGAATAATTATTTATAACTTAAATTGGGGAAATTATTTTTGAAAGGTGTTTGAATAAAAAACTAATCATTTTTGAAGAAATATGGTGATTTTCCACAGAAAACCCCTGCCACCATTACATACCCTTTCCTGATGTATTCCCATCTTTTCTAGGGATGGCCATAAGCTTGGTCGTTTTTTGAAAAACTGGCTATATATTAAATTTTTTTAAAATCAAAGCATATAGTGCATTGAAAATGAGGAAAGCCTGGTATTTAAGGTGGTGGGCCTGTTCTAGATTTTGGTATATTATGCACTAGACGCGATCTCATCTTCTACTCTCACCTCCATAATGACTCCTGACCGAAAGTGATTTACACCAAAATATTATTTATTTTCTGCTGAAGAATCTGTATTGTTTACGTGTTTAATCATTTTATAGCAGGATATTCAGTAGTGCTGTCACAAGTCTTGGACACTGCAGCGCTAAGGCTGTTACTTAAGGGGTTAAAAAAGTGAGAGGTGTCCAAAATATGAGTTCGAGGGATTACACGAACGGTCACATTTTTTAAAATTCAATCGTGTTTGTTTCGAATAAAGTTGTGCAGCTATAAATTACTCATGTTATGGTGCCGCAGATGGCTTTGGTGAGCTTATTTGATGTTTGAGGGTTTCTTTAAGACTGAAACTTTGGAATTTGGCACTAGCTAAAATAACAATTCCATTCAAATGTTTTGAATGACACAACACATTTCATATTTGGTTGAAGTTTGGAAACCCTTCAAACTTGTGATCAGCTGATTCATTAAGGGGTAAAAGATTTTTAAACCATTTTTGTAAGCAAGTAAAGACTACATCAAGTGTATACGCGGAGTAACAACTGGAAAATCCCAATTGGATGTATTTGTTCGCCTAACGCAGCATAAACGTGCAATTAGTTTGCAGGCCGAGCATAGTGTAACTATGTAACCTAGCGATGATTCTGGGAATAGTTGAATGATATATGATGTTTGAACAAATAAGGATGTGTTTGGTAATAAAAGCAAAAATAGGTACTACTGACACGGAATTGGTGTCGGTTTGGTATAAATTAACAGTGTTGAACGCGACAGTGAGAGCAAAATATATGTCAAGTTTTCAATTTTTTTCGAAAAACTCCAATGATGGAGAAAAAATCAATATTTTTGAGGATGAACCTCTTTGTTATTGAATCATCAAGTTAAGTTTTTGGATTTTGATAGGAAGTAGTCCAGTTGCGTGAAGAGACTTGAGTCGTTCGTATGACTTGAGACTGTGAAACTGACAAGTATCCCCACCCTCAATCCCGTTTACTGCTACAAACACAAGGGTTTTGTCAATTATACCACAATTTCATTTATCTTCTACTTAATGTTTTTTTAAGTAAAGATATTCAGCGTAGAGGTTTGGATCGTCCACATCTTCATCAACTTTAAGCAGTGTGTTTGTGCAGTGCTCTGTTAAAAATAAACTGTCGTGCCCGGAAAATAGTGAACAGAGAAAGGGATTGGTTAAGTTATAAGAGAAACGTAAGGGAAGAGGGTGTATAGTAAATTCCCATAAGTGCACATCATGTGGGCTTAATGGATCAATCATTTACAGACTCATACATTGCTTCTCTTACTTCACCCGTGCGGGGAAATGTTATGATATCTTCACGACTAGCTCAAGTTTAGTCTATTTGTAAGTGTAACATCCTAAACAATGTTTTGAATTGAAATCAAACTCAATGATTGGAATTGGTCTCAACTTGTCTAAATCGTAATTATTGGAAATAAGTGGAAAAATCATGAAGTATCAAAATATCTACAATTTGACTGCAGGCCGAGCGTAGCGAGGTCTGCAACATTATGGAAAAAAATAAAATTAGTATGTATAGGAGAAGTGTTTTGTTTTGAACTCAAGTACAATGACTGAAGTTCGGTATTACTTGCCCTAATATTGTTATTCAAGTAAAAAAACACAAACTGTACTGCGTAGCAAGGTCTGCAACAGTATGGAACAAGGTAAA
Source organism: Vesta saturnalis (assembly GCA_036346205.1). Classification (NCBI taxonomy): domain Eukaryota; kingdom Metazoa; phylum Arthropoda; class Insecta; order Coleoptera; family Lampyridae; genus Vesta; species Vesta saturnalis. The sequence goes on along the minus strand of JARFJB010000418.1, from coordinate 3,359,629 downwards.
AATATTTTGTTTTTCTTATGGGTGCCAGATTTTTGGAAATAAATAAAGAAATCATGTACAATTTACTTGTATACAAGGTTAAATGTTTACTGGACTACATTCAAATTGCAAAATATCTCTTTATATTGTAGACCGAACATTGATTGATTTACAACAGGAACAAAGTAAATTTATTTTGTTCTTCTTATGGATGTAACACTTTTGTATTGCACTGAATCATAGGTATCCAATTTGGGATCTACTTACCTAAATCGTGAATATTGGAAATCAATAAAGGAATCGTGAACTAACGTATTGTACAAAGTGTCAACTTTACTGAGCTACATTCAAATAACGAAAGATCTACAATCGTATTGCTGGCCGAGCGTAACGAGGTATGCAACTGTGTGGAACAACGTAAAATTATTTTGTTCTTCTTATGGATGTTAGATCTATGGATGTAAACTGGATTGAAGAATTATTGCATTTGGGCTTTACGTGGTTTAATCCTGAATATTGGAGGTGGGTGAAGAAATTATGAGCCATTTACTTATTATACAAGGCCGAGCTAGTGGAGTTGTAACACGACCTGCTTAGCATTCGGGAGGTAATGGGTTCGATTTCCGTTAATTTCTACCCTATATTATGAGTTTTTTCAGGGGGTTTTCGTCATACACGTATAGCGACATGGTCACTGCGTATACTCACACCATGTGCGGCTATTTAGGCGAATGCTGGGTTAGTATCTTCCCTCTCAGAACTCCGTTCCTTCCGATCCTATCCCGATCACACCTATCCTTAACCCCACGCTTGGAAAGCCCTTCCCCTTGGAGAGGGAATGAAACCTTTTCTTTTTTCTTTTATTATTCAAGGTGTCAATTTGAAAAGTTGCACTGGGCTACATTCAAATAACGAAATATCTATAATTGTATTGCGTGACGAAGTCAGTAACATAGTAAAAAATTTTTGTGCATCTTATGCGTGTAAGATCTTTGGTTGGGTTTTGTATTTAACTGAAATACAATCATTACATTTGGGCTCTACTTGTCTACATCGTAAGTATTGAAAATATATGAAATCGTGAGCTATTTGCTTATTATAAACGGTGGCAACCTGCAAAATGTCACTAGGCTACATTCAAGTAACAAGATATCTATAATTGTATCGCATGTCGCGCGTAGCGAAGTCGGCAACAGTATGGAACAAAGTATAATTGTTTTCTTCTTATGATTGTAGCTTATGGGGCTACTTACATTTACGCAATACATCATTCTGACATCACCTCCGAGGCAGACTAGTTTAAATACATAAATCGCGCCATAAGTACGGCCCATCCACGTTCTTTCTATCCACACTGAAAAAATGACAATTTATCGTTTTGATTAGAAAGTTGGTTGTATTTCCCTTTATAGTTTACCCACTCTTTTAATTTGAGTGGTCCAAGATATTGTCCTTGAGGAACTCCGTCAAGATAATAGTTCATGAGAAAGTGATGAAGTGGTTTAATTTAACTTCTCACAATGTTTGTTCACATCAAATTAGTAGTGAAACGTAGAGGGTTGAGAATAAATTTCTGATATGCGCTAATATTACCTACCTGTTCATAATTTTTATATAAAGCGGACTTATACTAGATATCAGTGACGACTGAGTTTTCCCTGAATGGTTTTTACATTCTCTTTTTATGTGTAATTACACCCTTTTTATATGCTTTACGTATATGCATAATTTTTTTGTAAATCTAAGGGTGCTTTGCCTTTATTGAACTTTTTTGACATTTTAGCTTTGCGTGTTTTATTTTTCGGTTTGTTCTTTCATGTTTTGAGTATTGAATTTCTCGATTTGATGGGTGAGTGCGTTCGTGTTGTTTTTTTTTATAATGCAATTTGGAAAAAATCTCAATTAAACGTGACAATTAACTGTTATTACTTTAATTTTGAAAGTTTTAATGTTGCACATACATATTGTAAGGTTATAATTTTATTTGCTTACATGACGGTAATTAATTCGAATGAGCTGTAATTAATAATAATAGTTACTTGTCTCGACTGCGGTAATTAAAACCGTCGTTATTTCTTTTTTAAATTAACAATGAAAATCAATCGCTAAAAATCAACCCTCTTAAAAAAGATCACGACCTGCCTTAACATCGAATTGAGAAAAACACGTTCAAAGCCGCCTTACTCACGTCTACGCGATATTCAGTGTCTTCCCCAATAAAGGGGCAACCGATAAAGCCATCAAGAGGATATTTTTTACTCGTTTTCTCCCCCATTCACTGATCGGTAAGTGATCGGGAATTGGGGTAGACGCGGAATCTCCTAAGGAAAAACTTTTACCAACCCCATCCTTTTCTAAACGTCTGGCTTTTTTTTTGTCGCAACTTTTGAATACTTTAACCCACTTATTTTTCCCTTAAAAAAATATCTAAAAGTTTCCCCAACTTCTTGAATAAAGAGAAAGGGGAGTGAGGTAAATATTAGTTGAAGGATTTTATCTGTCGATAAGACGAATTAAAATCGTTTCTGTAAACCAGCAGTATACGAAATTCCTCAACCGTTCAAATCCTGATTATTGAATAAGTAAAGAACGAAAGAGAACAAAGGATTGTTACGCAAAAGAAAACCCTACTACAATTACGAATTAAAATATTTGATTTTCGCTTCGATTATTTAAATTGAGGAATTTATTTTACTTAGACTACTAATTCGGCTTTTCTCTCTTTTTTTAATTTATACAACATTTTCTTAATCTAATTCTCAGTTGCTAATTAAGAGTGCACCGCATTTTCGATTTAGAATAAAATATTTCAGTTAGGTAAAAGCTGCTTGCTCGTTAGTGTATTATAATTTAATTTAGAAATTGAATGTAAGAATTCCGGATGAATTAACTCTACTTGTCGTCTAAACGTTCCCGAATGAATGTTTAGCGTTTTACCCTTTCTCAGCTATATTGGCTTACTTATTAATGCACTGATGAGTTTTACAATACTGCAGATTTATTGTTCTTCCTTTCCAGGCGCCATTCGTGCAGGACGTTTGTTCTCTTGGTTTTACCATATGGCGGTCTCTGTATATTAAAAAACAGGCAACATTTGATCTTATTTAAGTACGATAATCGCTCATCTAAAAACACAATTTAACATTAACATACATCTTCAACCCTTTTGAGATTTTTACACAATAAAGACTGTACGAGTATAACATTCAAAATAGACTTAGTACACTGAGCAATGTTTTTAATATACACTTAATACCTTCGTATTAAGCATCGGCACTTAAACCCAGAAATGGATACACGATTACCAACTAAAGTAAAATCACGTTTTATTGCAACATGGTGTGAACAGGCCCGAAACTTTTTACCGCGTTAATAATGAAATATATGAAATAATGTATATTACCCAAAAAAATCTTGACATTTCATACAGCTTCTATGTCTAGTTGCAGACCTCGCTCAGCTGGGCCAACAAACTCTTTTATTTCGAATATTATGTAATACACTGTAAGCAGTTCATTGTTCTTACTTTTTAGAAAAGTCAAGGTAATGAAGGTTGTTGCATTCCTTACTAATCTCCGTTAGAAGGGTAAAGTGGCAAGGTCTCGTAAGAAAAGGTACTCGTACGAAAAGGTACTCGTATCATACATCTTTTATTGCAGACCTCGCTTTGTTCTGCAAACTCTCACGACCAGTTATTTCCTGTAAACTGGGTTATTGTAAAATCTAAGCATTTTACACTTCACAAACATGTCCAAGCGTACGCTACCTGCTGTTTTACCAAAATAAGGAAAACTGTAAGTGAAGATCTCGATCTTGTGCACTTAGCACCCCACTTGATTAAAAATAATTCTGAAAACGGGTGCTGATTCCTAACCGTTTGTACCGCTTTCCGTTTGATTTGTGCCCTTATGGAGGTGGAAATACGGAATATTTAAATTCTCCTAAGGGGTAAATATGTCATTTTTTGAGATATTCGAATTCTGAAAGCGGGTGCTGTTTCCTAACCGTTTGTACCGATTTCCGCCTCGTGTGAACCCTTATGGGGGTAGAAATACGGAATATTTAAATTCCCCTAAGGGGTAAATATGCCATTTTTTGAGATATTCGAATTCTGAAAGCGGGTGCTGTTTCCGAATTGTTTGTACCGATCTTCGTCTCATGTGGACCCTTATGGGGGTGTAAATACGGAATATTTAAGTTTCCCGTAAGGGGTAAATATGCCATTTTTTGAGATATTCGAATTCTGAAAGCGGGTGCAGTTTCCTAATGGTTTGTACCGATTTCCGTCTCGTTTGAACCCTTATGGGGGTGGAACTACGGAATATTTAAATTTCCCTTAAGGAGTAAATATGTCGTCTTTTAAAATATTCGAATTCTGAAAGAGGGTGCTGTTCTCTAATGGTTTGTACCGATTTCCGTCTCGTTTGAACGCTTATGGGTGTGGAAATACGGAAGATTTAAGTTTCCCCTAAGGAGTAAATATGCCATATTTTAAGATGTTCGAATTCTGAAGGCGGGTGTTGTTTCCTAATCGTTTGTTCCGATTTCCATCTCGTGTGAACTCTTATGGGGGCGGAAATACGGAATATTTAAATTTCCCCTAAGGGGTAAATATGTCATTTTTTAAGATATTCGAATTGTGAAAGCGAATGCTGTTTCCTAATCGTTTGTACCGATTTTCGTCCCGTTTGAACCCTTATGGGGGTGGAAATACGGAATATTTAAATATCCTCTACGAGGTAAATATGCCATTTTTTAAGATATTTGAATTCTGAAAGAGGGTGCTGTTTTCTAATCGTTTGTACCGATTGCCGTCTCGTTGGAACCTTTATAGGGGTGGAAATACGGAATATTTAAATTTCCCCTGAGAGGTAAACATGTAATTTTTTAAGATATTCGAATTCTGTAATAGGGTGCTGTTTCCTAATCGTTTGTACCGATTTCCGTCTCGTGTGAACCCTCATGGGAGTGGAAATACGGAATATTTAAATTCCCCCTAATGGGTAAATATGTCATTTTTTGAGATATTCGAATTCTGAAGTCGGGTGCTGTTTCCTAATCGTTTGTACCGATTTCGGTCTCGTGTGAACACTTATGGGAGTAAAAATACGGAATATTTAAATTTCCCCTGAGAGGTAAATATGTAATTTTTTAAGATATTCGAATTCTGTAATAGGGTGCTGTTTCCTAATCGTTTGTACCGATTTCCGTCTCGTGTGAACCCTCATGGGAGTGGAAATACGGAATATTTAAATTCCCCCTAATGGGTAAATATGTCATTTTTTGAGATATTCGAATTCTGAAGTCGGGTGCTGTTTCCTAATCGTTTGTACCGATTTCGGTCTCGTGTGAACACTTATGGGAGTAAAAATACGGAATATTTAAATTTCCCCTGAGAGGTAAATATGTAATTTTTTAAGATATTCGAATTCTGTAATAGGGTGCTGTTTCCTAATCGTTTGTACCGATTTCCGTCTCGTGTGAACCCTCATGGGAGTGGAAATACGGAATATTTAAATTTTCCCTAATGGGTAAATATGTCATTTTTTAAGATATTCGAATTCTGAAATCGGGTGCTGTTTCCTAATCGTTTGTACCGATTTCTATCTCGTGTGAACCCTTATGGGGGTGGAAATACGGAATATTTAAATTTCCCCTAAGGGGTAAATATGTCATTTTTTAAGATATTCGAATTGTGAAAGCGAGTGCTGTTTCCTAATCGTTTGTACCGATTTCCTTCTCATTTGAACCCTTATGAGGATGCAAATACGGAATATTTAAATTTCCCCTAACGGGTAAGTATGTGATTTTTAAGATATTCGAATGCTGAAAACGGGTGCTGCCTCTTCATCGTTTGTACCCGTTTGTACCGCTTTCCGTTTGTTTTGTACCATTATGGAGGTGGAAATACAGAATATTTAAATTTTCCCTAAGGGGTAAAATTGTCATTTTTTAACATATTCGAATTGTGAAAACTGGTGCTACTTTCTCATCGTTTGTACATATATTTCTTATTTTTATTAGAAATCGAATTCAAGACCTTGGCTATAATAGAAAATGCTTTATCAATTACATCATGCTTACAGTTTACGTTCGTACATCAATATATCAAAAAAGAATTAAAGGTACATCTCAACGGCATATTCCGCTAATAAAAACAAAAAATAAAAATGTAGAAATTTTTTTAAATTTTTAAAACATTTTGTGTATTTTTCAAGTTTTTTTTTATTTTTGATATTTAAAGCAGCCCCCGTTTGCAAAATTGGAATATCTTAATAAATGACATATTTACCCTTTAGGTAAAATTTAAATATTTCTTATTTCCATCCCCATAAAGGTACAAACGGCTAGGAAGTAGCGCCTGTTTTCAGAATTCGACTATCTTAAAAAATGACAAATTTACCCGTTAGGCGAAATTTAAATATTCCGTATTTCCACCTCGATAAGGGTACAAACTAAACGAAAAACGGTACAAACGGGTACAAACGATTAGAAAACAGCGCCGTATTTCCCCCTCAGAACCCTAACTCCGTTCCTTCTGATCCTATCCTGACCACACCCATCCTTAATCCCACCATTCATGTATACATAATGTATGTATGTATGCTGGGAATCCATGATTGTGGCTGAAGGAGCTCGGAAAGCTAGGGCAGCCCGCCCTCCCCCTTGGAGAGGGAATGAAATACGTGGCCTTTTCCTTTTTTTCCATAGGTCAAGAACTTCACTTACACTTTTCCTCCTTTTTGTAAAACAGCAGGTAGCGTGCTGCTTGGCCATGTTTGTGAACTATAAAATGCTTAGATTTTTGCAGAATAAAGCGAGGTCTGCAATAAAACATTTATGATACGAGTACATACATACTTACGAGACCTTGACACTTTACCCTTAAAACTGAGATCAGTAAGGAATGCAATAAAGACCAGGAACAGTGGACACCTTGACGAAACGCAAAGCGGTACGAACGGGTACAAATGATTAGGAAACAGCGCCCGCTTTCAGAATTTTTTTAATGCTTAGTTCACATAGGTAAGATCTGGTACAAAATAGTAATCATGTGACATTGCTTTGGAAGGTATCGAGCTTTTAAAATCGTATTACAGTCCTCGCTCTGCTCGGCCGAGAAATTCGACTAAAATGCATTATAATAACGTCTATAAACTCTCCTCGAAAACCGTAGAGGCAAGAAATGGAGACTAATGTGTGGGATTATTAAGAAAATAAAATGGACTCAAGGACGTGACCCAATACTTTTCACGCACAGTGTTTAAATGTGATTAATTGTTTCTTAAAAGGATTAACTATTTATTTGATCATCGTGTACAAAAAATGTGTTACAAGAATTGATTACATTTACAATATCTCTATTTGCAAAAAATATATTTCTGGATAAATTGGCAATTTTGTAATTGTTGTGACCGAAGAGGATTAAGCCAATACTGTGGGATATGTTCAAACAACAATCGAAAAATTTTTTAATGAATTACTCTGTTCGCTTCGCTACACGCGGCCTCCAAATATTTTCCTGTACCTTTTTGTATTCTTTAATTTTTAACCGCTTTAAATCGGACGATCAATTATTTATTAAATAAAGGGAAGAAAAAAGGGACAAGTGAAAGTAGAATAAAGCGAATTTTTCTCGCTTTCAATTTGTCGAAGAGCCCAACGAGATTGGTGTGTAAATGTAGATTTTAAAAAACAACATTCTGCACAAATGCTGATTAACGTTGTGGTGAACCAGGGAACTTAGCTTTTGGTCATTGAAAGAAATCATTTTGCAGCATCTCTAACGAAATTGGTGTATCAACATATGTTTTGGACAAAAGTTAGCCCTAATGCTAATCAAACTCGTGAGTCGCAGAATTTAGCCCTTATTTATCGAGGCAATCAATTTTCCCGTGACCCCAACGAAATTGGGGCACCAGTATACATTTTGAGCCAAATTATGAACGACCACCCATGGACCACATACTTTGCCTCTTGGCCATCGATGCAATCAATTTTGCCGCCACTCCGACAAAATTGGTGTATAATTATAGATTTTGGGCAATACTCCATAGAAATGCTGACCATCACTGCGGCGTACGTCAGCATCGGACAGATGATGGTCTTGTAGATCAACATTTTGGTTACTCTTCCTTCCTATTAGCGGATACAGCTTCTTGATGATTCCGTGTGCTTTTGACCTTTGGTATTCGACCTTGCAAGAGCCTGTGAAGCTGGCGGATATCGGATGCTAGTACTGCAATGTTGTCTGCGTACGTGGCCAAGATCGTCTCGATTTTCGTTGACAAATCTGCAGCAAAAATAAAAAAGGATAGGAGAAAATATCGAAACTTATGGAACTCCAGCAGTGGTTTTTCTGGGAAGCGACCTGCAATCAGGGTGAAGGAAGGATCTAACTGTCGCATCATGGGGAGGGAGATCCCGTGCTCCATCATCTTATAAGGGAGCTCTTGATGCCACACCTTGTCGAAGGCTTGTGGGATATCTAGAAGCAGCACATGTTTCTTACAGTTGAATACGCGTACAACGTATTCCACAACTCGAAGGACCTGTTCAGCCGACGAGTGATCGGTCGAAAGGCCAATTACTCGTTTAGCAGGATATTGTATTAGTCAACTTCTCCTGCTGTCGGGTGTGGATGATCGTCTCCAGTAGTTTTCCCAGACCAATTGACCTGTAGTTTTGCAGGAATGTGCAGCTTTTCCAGGCTCTTTTTATCATCACGGTGTCCGCTTCATTTCGTCGGATTAGGAAGTGTGGTAGTGTCAGCACAGCGTTGAAGATAGCCTTGAGATATGCGGTTCCTCTTGAAAGAGGTTTCAGCGCTTGGTTCGGTCCTGTGACTTTTCTGATGTTCCCCTTCATTACGATGTCCCGGATTTCCCGTGGCGATGTAGAGCGAATGTTGTCCCAGAAGTCTTGTGATAGCCGGGTCGTGACGGCTCTGAGGACTGTTGCGATATGATCCTCGTGCATGTTTTCGTACACCGGGCTGCATTAGAGTTCAAGGGTCTCGGCAAACACGTTTGCTTCTTCGGATTTCGTGTAGAGTTCGTCTCTTCCTTGCAGTGGTGGGACTTTCAGAGAATCTTCACTATCTTCTAGTAGGATCTGTCTTGGGTGTCGAGGTTCTCCACTTTGGCCTTCCAAAGCGAGTTTCAGTGTTTTTTGATGGCGGTCTTCACTTCTTGGTGCATTTTGTTCTTCTCCCTCCTGTCATCGGAGTGCCATGTTCTTCTGGCCCTGTTCTTCTTACTGATGAGGTGCTTTATCTCCGTGGTTAATCCATAGATGTTTTCGCGGTTGGTTTCCTTAGTACGTCTGGCAGCGTCCATTAATTACTAAGTAACCACCGCGGTGGTTAGTTGCTAGTTGTTTTCGATGGTATGTACCGACTATATCCTTTTTTCTATCGCTTTCTCACATTTCTTCCAGATGATCTTGGAACGTAGCGCGGGTATCACTTGTTCCGGAATGCATATCTGGATTAGATCCTGATATTCAGAACGTTTCTCTGAATACAGGTAGTGGGTTGGCTCAACAGGCCCTTCCAGTTACGTGGGCTGACTTTGTCGTCCATTCGTATTTGCTACTATGCTGTTCTAGGCTGGGTGTTTCACATTGACACCGCCACTAACGATCGTTGAGGTGTTGTCGTGGCTCCCGGTGGGTTGTGGTCACTACGATCCTGAGACCTGCTGTGCTGGTAGTCACTTCTATGGCGGTAATTTTCATTATCTGCATCCTCAGTGTGGCCAACTGATGGCAGTCGGCGCATCTCTTAATAGAGGTCGCCCCATTCGCTTCGCGTACCTTCCAGGTTATGATGATAGATGAAGTCAGTTAGCTCTTTTCTCTTTTGGAGAAGTCTATTTGCATTCCGCATTGCAATGATGAGGGATACTGACTGGTGAAGGCGTCTACCCACGGATGGGTTATTCGACTCGGGTAGTCCTTAAAACCGAAGTCGGCATCTGGAGGGTTGCAACTGTTGTTGATCCGGCAGTTACTTGGGAGTAACTGGATCCGTTTTCCACTCTCCTAGTTCGCGTTTGCTTCTCTGAGCTTCTGGAAAATACTGGTGTGATGAAGTCCTCCACACTGGCGCATCTGGCGTGGTACACTCGCTGGTGAAGTGTCCTTAAAGAGTCTTTCACATTGGTGGAATTGATCAATACCGTTTTTATCTGTGGGGATTCCACACGGATCCTCGGGTAACACAAAGTTGTCATTCCGGAGATCTCCTTGGCTATCGTAGATTTTCGGGCCCCGTTGATTTAGTTACGGTTGGCGTGATGCCAGCTTCTGTAAGAGCTCGGATTGCTGTACTATATTCCTCTTGGCGGTGTGGAATAACGGGTGGAATCCGCTCCTTTTTTACCGATGGTTTTGGCTGAGAGGTCTGTGGCTCCCTTTCTATACGATGGCGTTTCGCGGTAGTCTTTCTGGTGACCCTCGCCTTCTGAGGTGACAACGGTTGCACTGTCAAAAGTGTTCCAATTATCTGAGGTGTGCGATGGTACGAGACGGACCGTCAATGTATAGATCCGCCGTCATCGTAATGACGACCTTATTGGAAACGAAGTTGGCGGCTTCGCTTTTTGTGGAAGAGACCGCAAAGTTGAAGTAAAATTTGACGTTTCATAATACCAAAGCATTTGCTTGATCGAACTCGCCCAATATTTTTAACTTCGGCCATATTTGGGACTTGATTGAAAAAATCGAATCAAATATTACGGCTATGATGTATCCGGTTTTAATCCGATTCTATATGATGGAGGCCGAATTTACTATTGAGCGTTGATAGAAAATTTTTTGTGGTATACCAAATGGTTACTCAAGACAGTCTAGAATTATGGTACAGTGTAGAGTGTTTAGTCGGTTTATACCTTGATTTCATTCTATGGCTTTAAGGAAGCCGGTTCTAAATTTTATTTTTGTGGTCCAACTTTTTTGTCAAAGGGGGGGGGTGCAAAATCCAACAACTGCAAGAAATTTGAATAAATCTAAAGAAAAGCTAATGATCCAAGAATATCCAAAGAAGTACAAAAAGGTACAACATTAATTCTCAAGAAACTTTTTTAATTTATAGTGACTGTTGTAAATTGGTTACAATTTAACCGAATTTATTTTTAAACTAGTAAACTGGCCGGGGCAGTAGCTTTTCAGTTAAATTTGGTTAAACTCTCTGTCAAGCAAATCAAGCAAAGGAAGTTGGTAGTAAAATATCCCTAGATTAAGAAAGTTACGTTTTACAGTTTGCAGCAATTCATTGTTTTGTTTTACATGTGTTATTTTTGTTAAAACATGGTTAGGGGAACAACGTTACCAACTTAAAGTTCTTATTCACGTGGTATTTAGTATTACCTTACAATTTGATCTGGATGGAAATACAATCTTTTAACACGAATTTGAATTAATAATTTGGTTCACAAGAAGCTAAAAATTTTAAATCTATCTTGGAATTTCATCAATTTTGTTTAATTTTGCTTATTATTGTTCAGAACAATAACCCTACAATGTGGTTTCTGAATACTGTAATCAAAGAATTACGTAAGATTTGTTTAAAACATGCACTTTAGCCACCACGCTAGAATATTTAAGTGTGAAACTTTCAAAATCGATGAATTGATCAACTCAAGTGGTTTAAATGTAAAATGATTGAGTAAGAATAAAATGCTTTGTGTAAAGTGGTCAAGTGTGGGCAATAAAAGTATAAAGTGATTCATTGAGTACTTGATTTAATAAATTGATTAAATCATCCTATCAATAGATGGAACTGTTAAGTCAATTCTCGACCTACGATATAAAAATTAGATTGATTGCTTTTCGATCTGACTTATTTAAACCGTGAGTCAGTGTGAACATCTGGCAAATAGTAATAATAAGAGCAAAAACAGTACCAGAAATTTAATTACAAATTTTTTCCAGGAAAAGACTCTTGAAATATAATTTAAATTATCACAACAACAAGAGTTTATAAAACTCAATTAAAAACATCAATTGTTATTGAAGGAGGATGTTACCAATACTAATTCTAATTGCCCCTCGTATGATATCCTTTCGTAATCAATTGCTCAATCTGGATTATTTATCTCACTCTTTTAGCAGAGTGTTTAGGAATGGTTTGAAAAAAGAGAGACGTATTTGTGTAAAGTACAAATACGAATGTGTCCCAATAAAAGAGGTAATTCACTGCAGTCATAAATAAATGATTGATGATTAGAAAATTGTGATTACGTCATATCCGGTTCTGCTTGATGCGAGAGCAGATCGACGATTGGGAATTAAGAAATTGCAATTGTTAACAGAAGCTTAACATTTTTATCTGTAATACAGGATTCCAGCACGCACGCACACCCTGTAGATCAAACTTTTTAACACCTGTCCTGTTCCCACGATTTGCTGAAGAGAGATGGGTAATCGCGACTAGTAGCTTTGTTTATAGCTGTAGATTTAAATAATTTAATAGTTTTTCTAATAATAAAAAGAAATATTAATAAGTTTCGTTGATGGTATCAATAAATTAATCTACAATCAGTTATATCAAATAAGAAAACATTCCCATACCATACCAATCCCAATAAAACGTCGAAGTTATAAACCAATAAAAACTTACAACATTCCCTAATCATAAAAATTAATAAGACAACAAAAGCCGATCACGATCGGTTCATCTACTCTGTAAATACTTTTATCTTTGTCTTTTATAATGTGTGTCTCGCTGCCGTATACAGTAAACGCATAAACTTAATTGTGAATTATTATCAACAGCCGTAATTAAAAAACTATAAAGTTTTTTCTCTTTTTTAAAACGACAGAAATGTGAGAATCAATCACACGCTGAGAACATTTAAATTTTATTAGCTGGTAAATCCTAGATTAGTTTTTTCCTGCCAGATCGTACTTGAAACTTGTTTTAATTAACTTTGTCGAAATCGAACACTAATCACTCTTTATTATAACGTAGATCTCGAAGTTAGTGTTTTGGGTGATCTCAACATTAATCTTCAATTCAATTTGCAAAAAAGTTATGAGCGATTTTAATATTGATTTTTTAAATGAAGAAAGATTTCACAATTGGAAAATGAGGATATTAATATTGATTTTTTGCTTTAGAACAGAGAGTTCAAAAATCTCATTATCGTTAAAAGTCACCAAAATTAGTATGTTGAACCACATTTTTCTCAGCAATAATTTAAATGCCTTTTCTTTCAATGTATACTTTCAAATCTCAAATTACATTTACTATGGTTCTTTTTTTTTGCTGACTGTACAAAACAATAAAGTCTTTTGCAATCCATAGACACCACTTGATAAATCTTATTTAAATTTATATGTTGAAGCTTATCATTATGAAAATGAGACAATGGCATATCCTTGTATTGCAAACAGTAAGGTGAGAACATCTGATAAAAAAATTGATTTAAAATGTTTTTATTTCAAACATACCTGGTGTAAAACTTACATTGGATTATATTATGGATGGTACATTAGCACTGGTGACATTTTTTTGTTGTTGCCATTTCGGGTCGTTTGTTGATTATTTTCTCGATTTTTTTAATATAAGCTTGAAGTTAGACTTTAGAATTAAAAAAATAAAATATCAAAAATTTTTGAATGTCGACTTAACCACAAAGGGAAAATACCATTACCATTACCATTGCCCAAAAACGACAAGAAATAGCCAAATTAACACCTATTAAAAAATTATGGAGGCTAACTTCACATCGGTTACGTTAATATCGGAAACCGAGTACAACAATATCTATTACCACCAATAGCAAAATAAAATCTGGACAAAATTTCAGTGTTTTGTTGTTCCAGCCCTTTGTTTGCCATTTCTTGTTGTTTGTTGATTATTTTCTCAAATAATTTTTTTATTAATGTAAACAGACCCCCAATGGAATAATTTATTATTTTTGTTTACATTAAATTTTTTTTATTTAGGCAAAATAAGTTACAATTTTTCAGCATAATTTAAGCTTTTCTTTCAATGTATACTTTCAAATCTCAAATTACATTTACTATGGTTCTTTTTTTTGCTGTGACTGTACAAAACAATAAAGTCTTTTGCAATCCATAGACACCACTTGATAAATCTTATTTAAATTTATAGTTGAAGCTTATATTATGAAAATGAGACAATGGCATATCCTTGTATTCAAACAGTAAGGTGAGAACATTGATAAAAAATTGATTTAAAATGTTTTTATTTCAAAATACCTGGTGTAAAACTTAATTGGATTAATTGGATGGTACATTAGCACTGGTGAATTTTTGTTGTTGCCATTTCGTGTCGTTTGTTAATTATTTTCTCGATTTTTTAATTTAAGCTTGAAATTAGACCTTAGAATTAAAAAATAATATATCCAAAATTTTTAATGTAGACTTAACCACAAAGGAAAATACCTTACTTCTGCCCAAAAACGACAAGAAATAGCCAAATTAACACCTATTAAAAAATTATGGAGGCTAACTTCACATCGGTTACGTTAATATCGGAAACCGAGTACAACAATATCTATTACCACCAATAGCAAAATAAAATCTGGACAAAATTTCAGTGTTTTGTTGTTCCAGCCCTTTGTTTGCCATTTCTTGTTGTTTGTTGATTATTTTCTCAAATAATTTTTTTTTATTAATGTGTGAAACTAGACCCCCAAGGTTACATTTTTTATTTTTTGTTCCCATTTAATTTTTTTTTTATTTAGGCATGAAGTTAGCAATCGTTTGTCAGCTATTTGGTATTTCTTTCAATGTATACTTTCAAATCTCAAATTACATTTACTATGGTTCTTTTTTTTGCTGTGACTGTACAAAACAATAAAATCTTTTGCAATCTATAGACACCACTTGATGAATCTTATTTAAATTTATACGTTGAAGCTTATGATTATGAAAATGAGACAATGGCATATCCTTGTATTTCAAAGTCTACAACCACAAACAGTAAGGTGAGAACATTTGATAAAAAAATTGATTTAAAATGTTTGTCTGTATTTCAAATATACCTGGTGTAAAACTTATATTGGATTACATGGATGGTACATTAGCACTTGTGAAAATTTTTTGTTGTTGCCATTTCGTGTCGTTTGTTGATTATTTTCTCGATTTTTTAAATTTAAGCTTGAAGTTAGACCTTAGAATTAAAAAAATAATATATCCAAAATTTTTGAACCCTGTAGACTTAACTACACGCTGAAAGGGAAAATACTATTGCCCAACAAACGACAAGAAATAGCCAAATTAACACCTAACTACCATCAAGGATTTCAATTAAAAAATTATGGAGGCTAACTTCACATCGGTTACGTTAATATCGGAGACCGAGTACAACAATGTCTATTACCACCAATAGCAAAATAAAATCTGGACAAAATTTCAGTGTTTTGTTGTTCCAGCCCTTTGTTTGCCATTTCTTGTTGTTTGTTGATTATTTTCTCAAATAATTTTTTTTTATTAAAGTGTGAAACTAGACCCCCAAGGTTACATTTTTTATTTTTTGTTTCCATTTAATTTTTTTTATTTAGGCATGAAGTTAGCAATCGTTTGTCAGCTATTTGGTATTTCTTTCAATGTATACTTTCAAATCTCAAATTACATTTACTATGGTTCTTTTTTTTTGCTGTGACCGTACAAAACAATAAAGTCTTTTGCAATCTATAGACACCACTTGATGAATCTTATTTAAATTTATACGTTGAAGCTTATGATTATGAAAATGAGACAATGGCATATCCGTGTATTTCAAAGTCTACAACCACAAACAGTAAGGTGAGAACATTTGATAAAAAAATTGATTTAAAATGTTTGTCTGTATTTTAAATATACCTGGTGTAAAACTTATATTGGATTACATGGATGGTACATTAGCACTGGTGAAAATTTTTTGTTGTTGCCATTTCGTGTCGTTTGTTGATTATTTTCTCGATTTTTTTAATTTAAGCTTGAAGTTAGACCTTAGAATTAAAAAAATAAAATATCCAAAATTTTTGAACCATGTAGACTTAACTACACATTGAAAGGGAAAATACTATTGCCCAACAAACGACAAGAAATAGCCAAATTAACACCTAACTACCATCAAGGATTTCAATTAAAAAATTATGGAGGCTAACTTCACATCGGTTACGTTAATATCGGAGACCGAGTACAACAATGTCTATTACCACCAATAGCAAAATAAAATCTGGACAAAATAGTGACCATTGTCAGTGTTTTGTTGTTCCAGCCCTTTGTTTGCCATTTCTTGTTTTCTCAAATATTTTTTTTTATTAAAGTGTGAGACTAGACCCCCAAGGTTACATTTTTTTATTTTTGTTTCCATTTAAATTTTTTTATTTAGGCGTGAAGTTAGCAATCGTTTGTCAGCTGTTTGGTATTTGTTGGCTACTTTTTAGCGCTTGTTGTTTTTTCGTATTTTCAAAATATTTTTAATATATTGGTTAGTGTTTGTTGGCTAGTTTTTTTATTGTTTGGTTTTTTAAAAGTAAAAAATAAAATATTAACCAAAATTTTTGAACCCTGCATACTAACTTCACGCTGAAAATTAATTAGGAAAGTACTACTGCCCAACAACGACCAGAAATCGCCAACAAACACAAAACTATAGTACGTCTCAGAATATCGGAGAGAAATAAATCATCTTGACAGCGACAGGTTAGTGGCGTACTTATTAAAGGCACATACTACAAAGTCTGTAAAATATAAAAATCTACAATTTTTAATGCACTGAAATCCCAACCGCCCATCTGTGAATTATTTGATCTTCAGGCTTAAGTCGAATTTGTTTGGCGTTTACCCGAACCGTTTTTATTTAACACAATATTTTGCAGGCGGCACATTTACAGTAGCTACGTTTAAACTAGCCCGGTTTGCTACTGACTTCTTTTGCCGCTTCCATACAAAAATACGACACTATTTCACTAACAACATGATTTATTATTCTCTGATATTCCGGGACGTACTTTAACTACCATCAAATGATTTCAATAAAAAAATTAAAACTAGGGAGGCTAACTTCAGTTTGGTTACGTTAATATTGGAGACCTGGTACAACAATGTCTATTACCACCTATATCAAAATAACATCTGGAAAAAATAGTGTTTTGAAATCTATGAGTTTTATTTTTGGATCACCCTTAGTTCGATTACACAAAAGATAACTATATTTGGCAAACAACATTGCAGGCGGAGCGTAATGAGGTCGCAACCAATTAAGTAAAATGTACACTTTTACTTCTGTTTTCCTTTGTGAAAATCATACATATAAGTAATATTGCAGGTCTTCCTGAGCGAAGTCTGGAACTGCGTAAAGCAAAATAGTCTAGCTGGTTTTTTTTTTCTTTTTTGATATAGCAGTCTTGCTTTCTAACATGGTTAGGTGTAAATAGAATTGCAGACCTAGCGCAACATTATTCTTTCCTTTGTGAAAATTGTAAATTGACGACTAACAAAGCATTGCGAGATAGTAACTTTGAAAAGCAAGAAGTACCATCTGCGAAAAAATAATTTTTGTAGAAGCTATCAGTGTTATATGTAAATTCGTGCTATATTACCATTGTGATCATTTATGACAACTATAAATCGGCAAATAAATCAATAAATAAGGCTTAGCATAGCGAGATGTGTAAAATAATTTTTTTCTTTAGTCATATTTTCGAAACTTCAATTTCGACCTTGTGTTCAGTGGTAATAATGGTAAATCCAAATAGTGCATTCAAGGAATCATATGTTTAAAACATGACCCATGCTTAGTTCCGCTTTTACTGGATGCCCTATCCAGTAGTAGACATCAATACATACATTTTACACCAATAAGAAAAGCAATAATTGTACATCGCTCCATACTTTTTCAGACCTTGCTACGCTAGACCTGCAATGTAATTATAGATATTTTCTTACTTAAACTTGAACATTTTTCAAGTTGACACCCAGTATAAGAAGTAAATAGACCAAAACTGTCTTACATCTATGAACCTTACACCCATAAGAATAAAAAAATAATTTCCCTTTTTTCGAAACAAGTTAAAAATCTCACTACGCTTGGCCAGTTGTAGCTATTTACTCGAAAAATCTGTGGCAGGATCTGTAACAAACAAAATACACCCACGTACCACACAATAATAAAAAACACCGAACACATTTTAATAGCTAAGCTATCACCATCAATAGTCGACCGCTGATAATGATAGCTTAGCTTTTGAAACGCATTCGACATTTTTTTAATTTTTTGTTTCTATTTACTTACTTAAACGGGTCCCAGTAAAACTTTCCAAATTGACACCATATACAAGAAGTAAATAGTTCATGGCGTTTTCATTTATTTCCAATTTTACGATTTAGACAAGTAGAGCCCAAATGCAATCATTGTGATTGTGTACAATCCAAAACAATATTTAAGATCTTACACACATAAATACATCAAACTTCAGCTAATCGTGTACATATCATAACTTCTTCGCGACACACGAAAAGGAGGAGGGGTATCGTATGAGGCTGTAATGATTTCAAGTCAAACAATAAGTCGAGTTCTTGGATTTTCAGAGAAATGGGACAGGAACACCTGAGTGTACTATAGGCTCTCTTCCAATCGGTTCGGTTCTTATTACCACTTGCATTGCGAGCCGAGCGCAGCGAGGTCTGCCGCTTGCAACCGCGTGAATCAGAATAATACTATCTAGGCCAAATATTTAGTTTTAATTATGTAAGCCTTACTTATCAGACTGTAGAAAGTAGCCAGTAACCTTGCAGGACGAGCACAGCGAGGTTTGTAATCGTGCAATGCAAAATAACGTCACCTGGTAAGACTAATTTGATTGGAAATGTTAAAGTCTCAGCTTGAAAATTATGAAATCTATGTTTGATTACATAAATGGAACATTACCAAACCACTCTACTTAAAAGCTAAGTAATATAAAACAGTTTTTATTGAAATCTATTTCCTATTCCATTTATTGTTAATCACGTGCGGTATGTTAATTGTAGCTTCAATTAAATAAACATTTAAAGTTAGCTCCGCATTGTAGGCCAAGCGTAGCGAGGTCTGCAACCACGGTAGCAAAATAATACAACCTAGCCAAAGTTTTTTTTTGTAATTCTAGAAGTCTTAATTATAAACAAATACAGTTTAAATTTTGTGTTCATTTATGAGAATGATAAAGCAAGTACTATCACAGGACGAGCATGGCGCGGCAAAATATCACCATCTAGTAACAATAGTCTGATTTAAAATATTAAATTCTTAGCTTCAACCACGTATCAAACTTATGTTTAATTACATGAATGAAATATTGAAAGTTGGTATTACATCCAGTATTAACCTTATTGTCATTTATGACAAATACATTGCAAAATATCGAGCTCTACAACCGCGACTATTTATTTTTTAACATTCCTAGCATTTATCGCATGTTCAAATATAGAATGGTACATCGGCAAAACACTTTCAACGTTAATGTTGTTGGGTTACTAAAACACGTGTTACGTGACATTGCAAATCCTCGAAAGTAAAGTTGCGAAAATAAGTAATTAGTTAATCTTATTCCGTGCTATTGTAGATCTCGCTAAGCCCCCTCCTAGAATATCATTTCGGAAAGTACATGTGTGGATAGCTTGGTGGCTAGAATGTGTATGATCAGAACATATCGAGGTCTTTAACCGTATAATTTAACAACAGCAGTACAACTGCATTCGCATGCAGTAAAAGTATTTATAATTCTAGTACCTGTTTTAACAGTTTTCAACACCGGGTATACCATGCGAGTCTGAGTAAGTAATTAATCTTACTCAATATTATTCCAGACCTCGTTACGTTCGGTCTGTAAAGGTCCCAGTATTTGATTCTGTTTAACTGAATTGTAAGAATGTCATTAACAAGACTACGCATGAGAGTACCATGTATAGCAATTGGCTCACGTAGAGGGTGATCGAATTGCTATATATAGAGTTTATCCAACCCAGACGAAAGGTAAGTCACAAAATTGTAAACTTGATTTGTATAGTTTTTACAATTAAAATTAATTGGTCAAAATTATTTTCTAACAATATTTATAGGTTACAATAACGATTATTGCGCGAATAAATCTTTTTTAAGCGGTTTAATATTTTTTTTTAATTGTGATCATTGTAATAAATGTATATTTCTGTGTCTGTAACATTACACGACAAATTCATTACGTACAAGCAAGTGGAAGAGATGTGGTTGAAAAATTATGTCGTATCAGTTCAGCGGTTTAATATCATTATTCACTCAGGTTATTGCAGACCTCGCTGCACTCGTCCTGCACATTACTTACACAATGTGTACCTTCTTGCAATTCAATAGTGGATTTTTAGTACTTCTATTCTAACAAACAGTATGTGCAAAACAATAAACTTGGTGTATGTAAAGTAGTTATGAATATTTCGTCGCGCGGTCTGCAAATACAAACGTAAAAGCTCGTTAAGTTGGGTGCTTGCAGGCCTCGCTGTACATATCGTTATGAAAATTCACTTTTTATTTTTAGCGGTTTTGCAGACTTGATTGTTGTAATCACATGATTAATCAAAACTTAGGATTCTTGACCTGACCTTGCGAGGTCTCAAACTCTATTGGAGCACAAATCTGAATGTTTTTAGTTCATTAAGTTTGGAACAATGTATTCCTAAGAATGCAAAAGTGAAGAACAGTAGATTACTTACTATCTAAAAATGTCACTGACAAATTTTTTTTATAACGACCTCTGGTCGTAGCGTCTATTTTAAACGTCAATAATAAAGTGTAATCATAATGGAAAATATTCAGATGGATGATTTATTAGATAAGATATAGGATCCTCCGAAACCTTACTAAAAGAAAGTTTACTTATACGATTGATGTGTAATCCCAGCGTTGCGCTACAATATGAGAAAAATTCCTTATAAACATTATTATTTTAAATATGTTAAGCTGACAACTGATTGAGATCTAGTTGAAAAATTTGGTCTGGCCGCTTGGTTGGTGATTTTTTTCCTGCAATGCAACAGAGCTTTGATAACTTCTATTGGTTCAATACAGATGCTTTGTCCTTAAATAGGTATAAAAAACAATAGACTTGGTGTGTGTAATGGTTTTCTTCACATGATTGTTTCGCAGTAGAGTTCTACCTTTCGAGGTCTGCATCTATGGTCTTTCAGTAAAAGCTGAAGCTTTTGTACTATAGATACAGCTTACTAAGCAGTCGAAGTTTAATTATCAAGTGAATAAAAGGCCCAGCGTGACGAGGTCTACAACAGTAACAATTTTATGCAGTCCAATCGCAATTGCAGTGGTTTATAGACCGAACGAGGTTAGATAAATTTGAACCAAGATCCTTAGAGACAATATCGATTTTTTTTTTATTACACTTCGCCCATAAAGCTCTATTACAATATTTGTCAAGGATAATGTTTAAATACTTAAAGATATATAAATCCAAGTATAGCATGTTCTGCATTAATACGAGATAGATTTATTACTGACTTAATGTCATGTTTGTTAATTCCTCAATTTTATAAAGTTTCATTTTTAAGCAGTTTAATTACTACGTGAAAAAAATCTGGCCTAAATAGCGAGGTCTGCATCACTATGTGACTTAAGTAGATCATTTCTGTCTAAAATAATTTGAGCAAAGATTCTCAGAAAGAGTATCGATTGTTCTGTTGCTGAACTTTTTCAGCCTCCCTTAAAGCTTAATTGCAATATATCACAAGGGTACTGTTTTAATACTTGCGGGGTTGTTGGAGACCTCGCTTGCTACACATTTTCGTGTTCCTGCAATCAATGTATTTTACTAGTCCAATCCAATTTCTTTGTCTTTAAATAGTGTGTGATGTATCTAAAATGTCTCTTCACACGTATGAGTTTTAAGTACGACACCGCGAGGTCTGAAAATATGTGTGTCACGGTATTACACTTGTAGTCGTAATACTTTTATCGATATGAACTTTTAGACCATTAGCATTTGTACTAAAATAATAATGCCGAACTTAACGAGGTGCACAAAAAAGCAGATTCGCATTTTTCTTTCATGTTATGTAGTTTTATATTATTCGTAGACGAAGCGTTTTCTCCTAAATTATCAACATTTGTGCACTAAAAAGTGGTATTAAGGACTAATTACAAACGAACTGATTTTATACGAGAAAATATGTTTTACCTTAATTAATGCAAGTTTAATCATTGTAGGTGATATTAATATTGTTCAATTCGGTAGTATTGTCTTTTGATCATGAAATGAAATTAGATATGGTTGCGTTGTGTACAATAACAAAATTAAGGAGTACCAAATCAATACTTTATATCAATCAACATTCAGTAATTATTAATGATTGATTCTCGGTTC
Organism: Vesta saturnalis; assembly: GCA_036346205.1. NCBI lineage: Eukaryota > Metazoa > Arthropoda > Insecta > Coleoptera > Lampyridae > Vesta > Vesta saturnalis. The sequence goes on along the minus strand of JARFJB010000418.1, from coordinate 3,337,301 downwards.
GTTGAGCAAATGCTTTTGTGTAACGAAAGTATCGAAATAAATTTACTTTCGAGTGACGTTAAATTTTTTTCGAGGCGTCTTAAGCGAGTCTAGATAAAAGCAATCGAATCCAGCAACCATCAATTTAATTAATTAAGAACGTAAAATTAAAATCGGCCAATGAATGTCAATAAAAGTTAAATTTTCAAATGTATCGATGAAGTAATACCAATTTATAATGAGTCATATTCGAGTGCAAGTGTGAATTGTGTATTAGTGCTTAGTTAGCATTCTTTTTAATTAATTAACAGACATCGATCAAATCTAATATCTGAGGACGTCGTCGCGTTAATTAAACTGTTCATTTTTAATTGTTCACTGTTTACATTCTCACGGTCGAGGGAGAAGAGGAGAGCACCCTGTATAGTAAAAAGATTCTTTCCCATAATAAATCTGGTTGTTATTTTCTTTTAGAGCTGTAAGAATTGATGTTTAAATTGCGAACGTTAAAGCCTTAATAGCAAGCAAATACCAAAAATAATAATCGCTCGATTTATTTTTGACATTTAACGGAATGCAACGAAATGAATTCCGATTTCTTTTGTAATTCAACTATTTTAATTGTTTTTCTTCGCTACATCATTTCTTTAATTGAAAATTGTCAACCGGAGTGATTTGTTAGTTTATTAGTGGCATTAAATGTTTATTTGTAATAGTATTGTTAATTGAACATTAATATTTGCACGTGCAAGAAGATAATGGGAAAAAATCGATCCCTTTTCGTAACTAATTTCCAAATTAGTTACACTAATTTAGCTTCATTATTTTAGTGTAACTTATAATGTTAATTATAAATTGTTCATTATTTCTAATTAAAAGTGAATGCTTGCTTGAATTACTTTTTTAAAGCTTAGTCTTCAAGCCACAGATCTTAACGTATGCTATGATAATTTAATAATCGATTCTCTTGGATATTTACTACACTCTCTCGGATAGTTTATTGATCATTCTTAGATGGAATAACACATTCTTAAGTAAATTGAACTTTCTTTGCCCATTAGATGGGTAAATTTAGCACCTCTAACATAAAAAACCGTAGTTTGGAATAGAATTCCAGTTTTCATTTGAAGAGATTTAGAGTTCTTTAGTAAGGGTAATTCGTGGCTAAAATGATTTAGGCGAGTTCCGATTGTTCTGGCGCCAGTTTATACTACATATTTTCCTCAAAGGTTCTAAAGAAAAAAGTTCGACAAAGTTTATTAGAATTTTTAGATACATTAACAATATATATATATATATATATATATATATATATATATATATATATATATATATATATATATATACAGTGTGTCCCTAAATTGCATAGCTAAAAGGATAATGAAGATTACTTACGTGAAAATAAGCCGATTTAACTAAACTTGCCTTAGTCAAAAAGTTGATAATAACGAAGCTACAGGGTGTCAAAGTTGAAAAAATAAATCACATTTTCTTTCATATTTTTAGACTCCTTTTAATTGTATAAAATTTCTTATATGGGGGTTTCTTGGGATGAGAAATTCAAATGTATCACCGATTTCGGTGTATTTCCTAGAGGGCGCTACAAGGACATATTTAAACAGCTACAACTTTTTTGTGCTACACTGTAGGGCCTTTTATTATGGAATAATAGTTTTCCCTACCTTTTCTGCTTAAAAAAGGTACACCTTCTTGATATCGCTAAGAGCACCGGTTTCCGAGAAAAACGCATCTAAAGCTCATGATGCATGCAATTTATCCAAAAGTATCAAAATAATTCATAATAATAATAAGAATAATTCATGAAGCCGATTTATTGAAAAAAATAAAGAAGAATGAAGTTTTTCAAGAACAATAATTATTGAAGAAAAAATAAAAACAGTAATTAACAATATGAAGAACAAAGTTAAACAATTAAATTGCATTATTATTAACCATAAGCTAAATAAAAATTAAAAAAATAAAATTATGTTATGTAAATTTTGTTTTAACAAGTCCGATTGACAGACTTTTCTGAAAGGTATTTAATTTGTTAATTCAACAAATGTTTAAAATTTCCACCATTTTCCTGCATGCACAAGTTAACTCTTTTTAAAAAATTACATTATACTCTGGAAAATACTTTAGGACTATTCTTCAATAAATTGGATTCATGAATTATTCTTGCCAACAATTCTTCTTCTGGGGAAGCATAAACTTATGATTTGAAGGTACCCCCACAAAAAAAAAATGGCAGGATGTGCAAGTCCGGTGATCTAGCGGCCAGTTCACAGGTGCGTCACCTCCTCTTCCAATCCAGCGCTGTGAATATACCTCATTTCAATGTTGTCTTACATTTAAAGTAAAATAAGGAGGTGCGCCATCATGCATAAACCAAAAGTCGGGACGAAGGTGTAATGGCAAATCTTCTGATAAAATAGGTAAATTTTGTATTAAAAAGTACCTATCTCCATTCAGCCGATTTGGCAGTACAAAGGGACCAACAGTAAAAGTGTCTACAATTCCAGCCTAGATATTAACTTGCAATGAATGCTGATAATAGGATACTTTCGTTTCAAGCGGGTTTTCAATAGCATAAACATGTTCATTATGAACATTGAATCTAGTAAAAGTAACTTGCGTGAACAAAATTTTTTTACAAAAATTTGGATTTTCGATTCTGCTATCGACAGAAATCTAAACGTTGATCATCATCCATGGGCTTGAACTTTTCGAATATGAAAGGGGGGTAATAATATTGTTCTTTAAAAACTGTGATCTGAAATTCCCAATTGCAATCCTACACGTCGTATGGTTCGTATGCGTCCAGAATTTACAAAAATGTGCCGATTTGGAGTTCTACGGAAAGGATATTTTTCCCTATAAATTCGTACACTTCTTTGGCCGTTGCAATGGCAAAGTCCATAGACTAAAGGCATATCCACCATTTCAGAATTACTGTGAGCCAAAATGGGTCTTTATCAACGGAAAAGCGACAGAAAAAACTAACGACTGATAAATAAATTCGACTGTCGATATGGTAACTAAAGATCAAAGGCAGGTAAAGTTTTTTACCTAAGTAAAAGCGCTTGCGCAAATGTGAAGAAAATATTTTTTCCTGGCTAAACCGTTCGTCTTATCTAAATTTTTCACGAGAGAAAAAAAGATTAAAAATTAATTGGAATCAGTTATAAAACTAATTGTTATTGCGGAAAAAAAATAGGTTAGTCAAATAAGTTATTTTGATACTTTGGGATAACTTGCATGCATCATTCGTTTTCTCGGAAACCGGTGCTCTTAGCAATATCAAGAAGGTATACCTTTTTTAAGCAGGAGAGGTAGGGAAAACTATTATTCCGTACTAAAAGGGCCTACAGTGCAGCACAAAGCTATGTAAACATGTCCTAATGGTCGCTTGTAACGCCTTCTAGGAAATACACCGAAATCGATGATACATTTGAATGTATCATCCCAAGAAACCCCCATATAAGAAATTTTATAAAATTAGCGCAAAGCAGTCGAAAGATATGAAAGAAAATGTGATTTATTTTTTCAACTTTGACACCCTGTAGCTTCGTTATTATCAACTTTTGGACTAAGGCAAGTTTAGTTAAATCGGCTTATTTTTAAGTAAGTAATCTTCCTTATACTTTTGGCTATGCAATTTAGAGCACCCTGTATATATATATATATATATATATATATATATATATATATATATATATATATATATATATATATATATATATATATATATATATATAGGTTCCTACAATACATATTAGAGTATAATATAATATACAATAAAATAAGCAATAATGTATTTAATAGTGTTTAGTTGTGCGCTGCTCAAGACTCCTCGTCCTCTTCAGCGCGTGGATTTCGTGGTTGCTGGGTAGCTTGGTTGTGTGTTATGCCTGTTGACATCGTGGTGTTGAAATTTGTGGTTATCCAAAGAAAATAAGCGTTGTTATGGTGATTTTGTAGTTGGTGTAGCTGTTGTGTGAACTGTCCTGTTGTCGCTCGGTTATGGTTAATGCCCTGCGTATCTGAAATAAATAGAAACATGTGTTAGATGTGCGAGTACATTGTCGGTGTTAACAGAATAGAGTTAAATAAATTATCGACGCTGTATACTTAGCTAAGGCACCAGTCTTCGCTCCGAACCTTTATATGATTACCCAAAAAGAGCAACCACCTCTGAACTCCCCACAGGTCTATCGCAGTTTTCCCCTAAGCGAGCGCCACTGCCACCTTGCAGATGACAGGTAGGGCCTTTTCCATATTGAGTCCTCCGGGGAGGGTCACTATATAACATACAATCTGCGGGAGATCGTAAAATGTTTGGTCATATAAATTTTCTTTGGGATCCTAATAATAATAATAATAGCGATTGTATCTCTCTCGGCCTTGGTAGTTTTCTTTGGTACTGCAGCTAAAATTCGTGTCAAAACTACTGGAACTCGTAAAAATAATTTTCGGCAGAACAAAATTTTTGATTTCGAGTTATGTAAAGTCAAATAAAACATTAATGCATGATTGTATCTCTCACGGTCGTAATAGTTTTCTTTAGAACTCGTAAAAAATAGTTTTCGACAAAACAGAAAAGTCGAAGTTCTTTAAATCTAGAATACCATCTAAAATTGGTGCCAGAAGTACTGGAACTTACAAAAATAAATAAATTTCGCCAAAACAGAAAATGTTTAATTCGAATTTTGACAAAATAGAAAGTGTTCGAATGGAAGTTCTTTAAAGTCTAATATTGTATTTCTCTCTGCGTTAATATTTTTCTTTAGCACTCTATAATAACAGGTAAGATTCGTTCCTGAACTACTGGAAATTTTTGCCAAAACAGAAAATATTCAAATCGAAGTTCATTAAAGTTGAATAAATTTTAATAATGCGATCGTATAGTTTTCTTTAGAACTCTAGAATACCTGCTAAAATTCATACCGGAAGTACAGCAAATCATTAAAAATTATTTTTGTCAAAATGGAAACTGTTCGAATGGAAATTCGTTAAAGTCTAATAAGCTTTATTGTGCCACCATACTGCTCTTGGCCGTAATAGTTTTCTTTAGAACTTTAGAGCACCAGCTAAAATTCGTACCAGAACAACTACAACTCACAAAAAATAATTTTCCCAAAACAAAATCTTCGATTCGGAGTTCTATAAAGTCGAATAAAACTTTTAATCCATGATTTTATCTCTCGCGGTCGTAATAGTTTTCTTTAGAACTCTAGAATTTAGCGCGAGAGCTGCTAGAACTCACAAAAAATAATTTTAGCAAAAAAACAAAATATTCAAATCCAAATTCTTTAAAGTCGAATAAGTTTTTAATGCACTATCAGCAATAAAGGTTTTATTTAGAACTTTGTAATACCAGAACTACTGGAACTCTATAATTTTCATCAGAACAGAAAATTTTTTAATCGAAATTCTTTAAAGTCGAGTAAAACATTGTTGCCCACTGTATCCCTCTCAGCCAAAAAATTTTCGAATCGAAATAAAACTTGATAGTTTTTTTTTTTAATACTTTAGAATACCAGCTAAAACTCTTGCTAAAACTTGCAAAAAATAATTTATCCCAAAATTCGTGAAAACACTACTGGAACTCGTAAACAATAGTTTTCACCAAAACAGAAAAGTTTTTGAATGCGCAATAGGATTGTTTGCAGCCGTAATAGTTGCTAAAGGATATTAACTAAAATTTGTGCCAGAAACTAATAATTTCCATTAAAACAAAATGTTTGAATCGACGTTTTTTAAAGTCGAATAAATCTTTAATGCGTGATTGAATCGCTTGCAGCCATAATAGTTTTCTTTAGAACTCTAGAAGACCAATTAAAATTTGTGCCAGAACTACTGAAATTCACAAAAAAATAATTTTGAAATTGAAGTTCTTTAAAGTCGAATCAGTTTCTAATATTCGGGCCGTACCGGTTTTCTTTAAAATTCTAAGAATAGTAGCTTATATTCGTGTGAGAACTATTGGAACTATTGGAACAATTAATTTTTGCCAAAACAGGAATACTCGAATTGATGTTTAAAGTTGAATGATACTGATACGGATACTGATACCGATACTGATACCGATACTGATACCGATACTGATACCGATACTGATACCGATACTGATACCGATACTGATACCGATACTGATACCGATACTGACACCGATACTGATACCGATACTGTTACCGATACTGATACTGATACCGATACTGATACTGATGCCGATGCCGATACCGATACTGATACCGATACTGATACCGATACTGATACCGATACTGATACCGATACTGATACGGAGACTGATACCAATACCGATACTGATACTGATGCCGATACCGATACTGATACCGATACCAATACCGATACCGATACTGATACCGATACCGATACTGATACCGATACTGGTACCGATAACGATACCGATATCGATACTGATACCGATACCTGACATTGAAAGACTGCGACTTTCAGTTAAAAAATTATTTTATTTTTCTACGTAATCTCCCTTGACTTCAACACACTTGGTCCAGCGTTTCTCCAACATCAGTATTCCTTCCCGGAGGTGAGAACCTGGAAGGTTATGAAAATATTCATCTACGGCCTTCTCAACTTCTTCATTTGATGAACGCCTCCCAGAAACAAATTTCTTCAAATTTGGGAAAAGATGGAAGTCTAAGGGTGCCAAATTAGGAGAATAGGGGGGATAGCCGAGCAAATCGTGCCTCAAATCACACAGTTTTCCCATCGCCAACGCACACTTGTGTGCAGGTGCGTTGTCCTAGTGAAAAATGATTTTTCTTCTTCTTCAAACCAGGCCTCTTCTCGCGAATTTTGCCATCCGGCTGGTCAAGAAGGTTGGAGTAATATTCGTCTGTAATTGTTCTGCATTTGCCAAGATAATCAACAGAATCCCTTTCGCATCCCAAAAACGCTGACCATAACCTTTCCGGCAGATGCGATCGATTTCGCGTTCTTTGGTGCTTCCCCCCACTGCTAGGAATACTGTTCCGTTTCTCGCGTGTAGTGGTGAAACCATGTCTCATCCATGGTGACAAATCGCTGCACAAAATCGGTTGGATCCCTATTGTATCGGTCCAAAGATTGCTGCAAAAATCGTTTGCATATTTGCTTTTGATCGGCATTCAGCAAATGCGGCATCCATCTTGCGCAGAGCTTTCGCATCCCTAATTCTTTGTGCATGATATTTCGCACCCTTTCTTCCGATGTCCCCACAGCCTTAGCTATTTCACTCACTTTTACTCGCCTATCGTCCAATACGCTATCATGCACTTTTTCAATGGTTTCTAGTGTGGTTGCGGTTTTTGGCCGTCCTTCACGTGGGTCATCTTCGAGGGATGTGCGACCACGTTTAAATTTGGCTGTCCACTTTTTAACGGTTGACATGGAAGTAGCAGAGTCTTTTGTCAACTTTGGATGAATTTTCTTGGGGGTTAATCCATTCAAAACGAAGCTTATTAATTTCGCATAGTGGAAGTCACTGATTTTTTAAACTTTTCAGGCCTGGTGAGGTTTGTTTAGGAAAGCTTTAGACACATCAACTCGACCCGTCAAGAAAACAGTACCCTCTTATGCAGCGTTGACTTCTTATCCTTATTGGAAGCGCTAACGACATGGCCTGCGCGGATCTTTAAATGCCTTAGTGTTTTAGAGATTGCATAAGCACCACCGGTCGTTTTCGGAAAGCGCCACCCCTTTTTCAGTGCTAGCTTCCTACCCTTATTGAAAGTGCGTACTATATAATCGTTGCGCTTTGTTAGTGCCTATTAGTGCGTTCTAATTTGCATCAGCACCACGGCAGTCTTATTGGAATCGCTCCGGTACGCATTATTAGTGCCTTTAGTGCTTTACGGATTTAAGCATTACTAGCGCCAGTTAGTGCTTCTAATAAAACTGTATGTCGAGAACAATCTGTCGTGCCGATGCAAGCTATAGTATTATGCAGTAACGATGTGCACCAGTCCCATCATTAGTGCTAGCACAAACAAAAATGATGACATTTTCTCGGAAAAGACAGATGGTGCTTATGAGATCCATAAAGCACTAAAACGCACTGATGAAGCATTAACGAAATGATCCGGTTGCGTCGTTAGTGCTTCAAAAAAGGGCAAAAGAGGGTGTCGCTTTCTCGGAAAAACCTGTACGTCCTGATGCAATCCATAAAGCACTAAAATGCACTAACGAAACACTAACAACAAATATGTTGATTAGTACATCTAAAATAAAATCATCAATCTGTTATTATTAAACGATTTGGTGAAATATTAATAGTGCTAAGTTTGTCAGGTAGGGGCCAGTTGCACAAGGGTGGGTTAAGCCAGGATTAAGAAATGTGATTGGCAGATGTTTATGTTAATCATGTTTCTTGATCCCGGGATTAAAATGATCCTGGTTTAACACACCGACCCTAAATAAAGCGTTCATGATTATTACCTACTTCGTTACTACTCGTAGTTATTTGTATCGGAGAATATAACATAAACGATTAATTATTACAACACATTTTTAAAATGGTCAATCAGCATTTAATATTCCTAATGAATACACAAAATGGAAAAAAATTCTAATCGTTAATGTCTTAAGTAATTTTAATCAAATGTACCTAACATCAATATGTTCGATATACGTAATCTAAAGATAGCCAAATGATAATTGATGATCACTTTTACGGAAGTGTTACCGGTAATTATGAAATAATGTTAGATTAAACAATACAATTCTATTATTCTATAACTTAATTTACATCGCAATTCTGTGAGTTGAATAAAAAATTAATAGCATTAAAGAAATATATATAAAAAAAAACAAATGCCAAAACACTTGTTATATTGCAATGCTGGGCCCCCGCACTTATCTTAGTATGTGGTACACGTCGATCACAACAGGAGGCCTTATCCATAAGAACAGTATATAAATTGATCCCTTTTTGTTCTTTTTATAAGGCCGAAAATGATTTCCCCATACAAGTTGTCCAAATAAAACATTTATATGACTTTTTTATAATCTTAACGTTTGGATGAGCTGTAACAGCACATATGGTACAAGGGTATTAAATTTGAATGTTTGTTTTTATAAAGAGTGTTACACTTTTTACCTACAATCAAATTTGGCGGATTAGAAGTGGATCTCATCAACTTAATTCGATCGACCAAAAAAAAATCGAAGTTATTTTTCGACGACGCATAACACCACACCAAGAACCCTTTTATATATCGAAACACACACACATGTGCTTTATTAAAATACAAAAATAAATAAAAGACATCACTCGAAGCCATAAAATGTCGAGACATTATGTTTCGATGATATTTTTCATCACAAATAACTGAAGTCTTTCTCCTTACTTACACTAATTAAGAGGCGGCTTTTAATATTTTATGAGATCGTAACGAATGCTGCCATGATTCGGAAAAAAATCGATAGACAGGTCACAGATCTTTTTTTTTGTTGTTGTTTAAATGACATTCATATAATTTTTAAAAATGCCTTCAACATATGTTTAAAAACGCAGGGGTACCTTTCTGAGATATCGAAAACACATGTTACCCCATCGCATTAGGATTATTCTGTTCATTTCATTTTCAAATGTGAAATAACCGTTTTTGTATTTTAATCATCGAGTCTGATGATAATTGAAACCTCATCTGTCTTCTTACATCCTCTTGTTACAAGATGCCATTATGTTCTAGAAATAGCAATTTGTTGAAAAAATTTAAAAAGTTAATATGTGTATCATCCAAACTAACGATTGGTTTAGAATAATTACACTTGCTTCCATAATTTTTATGTTTTACCAAAATTACATGTATGACGAACAAAATATTTCGTGGTGATTGAGTAGAAGATAATCAGTAATAAAAGTTAACAAAAAGATTAAAAATCAAAATATTAACACTTACAAAACTCACTCCACTCGGCTTGCAAACTGGAGGGAAAGAGCGTAAAGCGTAAAGCTGTAAAGCTTCATTAATAATAATTAAAAAAATCATCTTATCCTGAATTCAAGTTGAAGTTCTTTGTGATCGAGCGTAGCCAGTATGGGTAGGCGTTTATAAGTATGAATAATCGATTAGTGCAAAAACAGATTTTTTAATTAATCGGTAATTCATATAATAAATAAGGCATTCACTAAAAATATAATTCAGTAAAAGTTATTTTTTTTTATGTTTTTATAGGAAATATCTTGTAAAACGTAGTGAAATATAATATATTCACTAGGGCAGTATAGGCAGAAAGTGGAATAGGTGTATGCGATTATTTTTTTGATTAATTGATAATCTATTAATCAAATGATCGACTAATAAATAATCGATTAATCAAATAATCATTTAATCAAATAATCGATTAACTAATCGATAGTTCATGTTTTTAGTGCATAGGTATACGATATAAAACCTAGTGAAATGTAATATATACAGGGACCGGCATTCGAAGTGTTACCAATTAAAAATGCTGTAATTTTGTCAATTTTGATTTTCTTTATTTAAAAATTTCAGTGTATCGTAAAAACATTTCAAAATTTACGAAAAATATGTTATTGTTCGATGTATCCACATTTAGCGCGGATTATAGCATCGAGTCTGTCCGGAAAAGCTTCACACGCTGCACGAATGTGGTCTGGTGGTATTTTCCTCAGTTCTTGGCGTAGAGCAATCTTTAACGCGTCGACTGTCTCATATTTTTTACCTGATACTTTGGCCTCCAGAATGGACCATATCGAAAAATCCATTGGGTTTAAGTCCGAGGAATATGGTGATCAATGTTGTGAAGAAATGAAGCTGGAAACTTTTTCTTGTAAAAAACGTTAGGTTTCACGAGCTTTATGGGATGGTGCCGAGTCTTGTTGAAACGGCCAATGGTTTCTGTCAAATTGGTTACGTGCCCAAGGTAACAAAGCATCGTTTAAAATCTTTTCACGGTAAATTTGTTGATTCACCTTTACGCCCTGTGCAATGAAAACGAGTGGTGAACGTCCTGTGGCAGTTATCGTGGCCCATCACTGGCGCAGGCGCTTGCTTTCGCAGAGCAATTCGCTGCTTTAAATCGTCTCTTGGTTTGCACTCTAACCATACACGATCGTTTTGTTTGTTTACAAATTGCTGAACCGTAAAAATCTTTTCATCAGAAAAGACCAAATTTTCAAGCTCGCCACCAACGTGCAAGTCTATTAACGCCTTTGCTCTTGCTAAGCGAACTACCTTTTGTGCAGGTGTTAAATCTTACACTTTTTGTATTTTGTAGGGCTTCAATCGTAGTTCTGTTGAGCTGACACATTGAGATTTTTCGCCAATTGAACTGCGCTTTGTCGTGGGTTACATTGAATTCTGCTCATCACCTTTCGAACCATTTCTCGCGATGTCGCTGGTTTTGGATGTCCACCTGCATGGCGTTTTTTGATGCTACCAGTACCATTGTAACGTAACTATGGCAGGTTGCGATTTCCCAGCCAAATACAACGCAATAACACTGTTTCGTTTAAATTCCATTTCGGTATTTTTTTTACTGTGTAGTACAATGATATGCTTCCGTAGGCTTGTAAACAACATAACAGACTGACGTTTATCAAAAAATGAGCGCGCTGACATTAGCCGTTTTATTGCTACATCAGTGTAAAGTTGGTGACACTTCAAGTGCCGACCCCTGTACATACACTAGGATATTATGGCTAGAAATTTTATGCGGAATAGGTGTATCCGTTTATAAGGTTAAACAATAGAAACTCGATTACTGAACACAATTGATTTTTTGATTAATTGATAATCAAATAATCGATTAATCAATCAATCGATAAACGATAGTTCGAGAACATTAGCCTACAGGCAAATAAAAATATAATTGGGTAAATGTTAAATTTATTCATGTTTTAATGCTAATTTAATGTAAAAGAGAGTGGAATATGATATATACATTAGAACAGTATGAGCAGAAAGTTAATGTGTAAACAAGGTTTGAATAAGCAATGCTTGAGTACTGAAAATTAGTAATCAAATAATCGATTAATCAAATAGTACCAATTTACTAGTTTCAGAAACTTAACAAAAAATCATATATGTAATTCTTATTATAACTACATTTGAAGCTATCTTGGATCGAGTAGCGAGGTCTTTAACTTTAATATAAAACCCTACGTATTTTGGTATGTAGTGGTTTTGTATAAGTAAAATAAATTTAAGTAAGTCTAATATTGTAAAATTATTGACATAAGTAAAGTTAAGCACTTGGGAATAACTTATGTAAATGCAGACCTCGCTACGCTCCGCTTGCAAACTACTATACTTACATTTTTACATATACATACATAACTTGTTTTGTAGGCCGCTTAAAAAATCTTTAATATTTTAATAAGCTATTTATACCATTTACAATAAACTTTGAGAATAAACGGATTTACACCTACATACGTTTCTGAAAATAATGTATTAATCTTCTATTGGATTAATCAATTATTTCGTAATCGATTATCAATTAATGAAAAGAAAAAAGATTATTTCCAGTCAACCCTATTCCACTATTCTAATCAGCAACTGCTCACGTTCCTTGAAACTAACAAACTCCTTAGTCACCACCAATATGGGTTTAGGCAAAGTCGTTCAACAGGCGATCTTCTTTCATATGTGACCCAACTTTGGAACAATACAGTAGAGCAGTCCGGTGAAACAGTTGTAGTCGCTTTAGATATCTCAAAGGCATTTGACCAAGTTTGACATAAGTGTTTACTTGCCAAACTCACCTCGTTTGGATTAAAAGATATGCTCATCAACTGGGTTTCTAGTTTCCTTGATAAAAGACGAATACGTGTCGTAGTTGATGGCTTTTTTCAAAAGAAGTTAGCATTAACGCGGGCGTACCACAGGGATCCGTTATAGCGCCTACTCTTTTCTGCTGTACATAAACGACCTTATTTCTTCAACAACTAACCCCATCCATTGCTTTGCTGACGATAGCACTCTTCACTGTAGTTCATCTCAGTCTACTCATAGTGATAATCCACCTTCTATGTCAAATCAAGAAATTAAAGCTGAAATGGCAAATTCAATCAACAAAGACATTCAACGTATTCTCGAATGGGGAAGCAATAATCTAGTTAAATTTAATGCTAACAAAACTCAGTGTTGCCTTATGTCCGCCAAAAAGATCGATCATTTCCTGTTGTAAGTATGAATGGCTCAGTTCTTAAGTTTTCAGACTCTATTACTCTGTTGGGTATGACTGTATCTTCAAATCTCTCATGGGTTGACCATCTTCTGTCAGCTACCAAAACAGCTGCTCGTAAAATAGGCTTTTGTACAGATCTAAGCATTACTTTACCTCTCGACAACTCCTTCTGCTGTATAAGGCCCAAATTCGTCCTCATCTGGAATATAATTCTCACCTTTGTGTTAGTGCTCCCCAATACGCTCTCGATATCGTTGATCGTATTCAAAAGAGAGCGATTAGGCTTATAAATGACCCGTCCTTAACTTCTCACATACAGTCCCTTCATCATAGAAGAATGGTTTCAGTTCTTTCTTTGTATTATCGTTATTACAACGGCTATTGTGCTTTTGAATTACATTCTTTGATACCATCTCCGGCTGTCTTTGCGAGAAACACTCGGTTCGCTCATTCACATCATAAGTATGCAGTACAAATCTCCACTTGTCGTACCAAACGGGCGCAATCCACATTTTTCTACACGGCTTCTAAACTCTGGAATGATCTCCCTAGTTCCTGTTTTCCTCTCACTTATGATATGAGAAAATTTAAGGTAGCTGTTCATAGGCATCTATTGGCAATTCATTATCCCTCTATCCATCCTCCTAAGTGTTCCTGAGTGCTTTAACACGATAGGCCTTATTTAACCTGTTCAGGTCCACAATCATAAAAAAACTATTCCCTATTCCATATTATAACTACTCTAAAAACATGAATAGATTTAACTTTTAACCAATTATTTTTCTGTTGAATGCATTTATTATTTCTCTCTTGACTGACGTTTTTCAACTGTCGTTTGATTAATAGATTATTTGGTTAATCGATTGCTAGATTATCGATTAAAGAAAATAATCTACTATTTTCAATACTTCTTGATTATTCATACTTATAATCGAGTGTACCTAATCTTGGACACACTATGTTATACCAAAATTAAACATTCACATTATGTTCTGTATTATAAGTGTTTTGTAACTGTGGTTTCATATTGGTTGAGTATACGAATACTCTTATATTCGAACTTGGTACCTTTCACGTGCAATCCAATATAACTGTTTGTTTCATTTCCACACTAGCTTTGTGCTAGTGCGATATAGTCTTTGAGTCTCCGGCGAGTTGTATTCTCGTCTTTTGCCACTATCTGTATGTTATCCCATTGTCTTCGTTCCAGACATGTTCGGCGATTCTTGATTTTTCTGTTTCGCCCTTGCGGACGTTGTTCTTATGCCCATGTGTTCTCACTTTCAGTGGTCTATTGCTCTCTCCTATGTATGATGTGCCACATTCGCATGGTAGGTTGTATACACAATTCTTGGAATTCTGATCTTCATTGTGTGGTTTGGTTTTGGTTAGTATTACCCTGAGCGTTCTAGTTGATTTGAAGGCAGTGCGTAGCTTGTATTTGCTACCTATTCTTCGTATTTTGTCTGAGGTACCTTGTATATATGGTATTATCGCTGTATACTTAGGTTCTTCTTTTCCTCATAATTCATATTATGAGTGTGCAAACCGAATGAACGGCTTTTAAGCGACATTTCAGCAGGTGTATATGTGTTGCATTATGGTACGGGAAGATTCAGATAATACATTTGTAGCTTAGAAAGCTACCGGAATTTGTAGGCCGAGCGCAGCGAGGTCTACAACTAAAAGGTGCAAGTTTACACATTAAAATCAATAACTTGTGCTATTCCACGGAAATTGCAAGTCAGGAGTAGTGAGATTAGCAACGGTAAGGTACAAATCCAAACTTCAAAATAAACGAATATGTTTGTAATTGCAGCTCGAGCGCAACGGCTGTATAATAATAATGTTAAATTCAAGAATTAATTACCAACACAATTCAAAGGGGCGAAGTTCAGTTGTTAAACTACTCTCGTAACTTAACCCTGCGCTTCCACTTAATCCTGTTCATTCCTATAATTAACTTAAAAATATTTGGGTTGTATGTGAATACATATTTGCTACATTACGCTGTGGAAAAATGTAAATTTATATAAATAACTTATAACGCTGGTGAAATTTGCTGAACAAGCGTTGCGAGGTCTACAGCTGAAATATGGAAACACTGGTCTATATTATGGAAATGTATATTTGCTGCGTTATGGTATAGGGAAATGTAGTAGTAATTTGTAGTTTATAACGCTGCTAAAACTGGAAGATATATATTTTGTACGTTATGCTATGGGAAAGTGGCAATTATAAATTGTAGATCATAATGCTCTTAGCGAGGCCTGCAAAAAACTCTAACTTTAAAATAATAATAATAATAATCTTTTTAGTTGGAGATCGAGCATAACAGGTGTATTTAAATTAATATTTGCCACAATATGTTATGGGAAAATGTAAATAAATATAATAAGCTTGTTGATCATAACACTTGAATATTGCTAGTCGAGCGTGGCGATGTCTACAATTGCAATGAGCAAATACATCCGTTGATGGCTGAGGGGGGAGGTAGGTGTATATAAGAATGGCTATTTCCACATTACGGTATAGGAATATTTAAATAAGAAAATTTTAGTTTATAAAACTAGCGATATTTGCAGGCCGATTGGCAGTGCCAATTATAACGCTGTTGAAATTTGCAGAATGAGCGTAGCGAGGTCTACAACTGCAAGATGCAAACATACATTAACCGGAATAACTTGTATAATTGCATGGTGCGTATAGGTAGCGTATGCCAATGTATACTTGCTACATTATGGTACGGGTAAATTCAGATAATAATTTTGTAGATTTATATCTGCCAAAAGCTGCTAACTCTTATTATTAACGTAAATTAACATTGTGTGCAATTTTTATTATTCTATGGGACAATGTTACAGTTTATATAACTGGGTTGTAACACTGTTACTGGCGGAACGTAGCGACGTCTACAACTATATTATATATATATATATATATATAAAGATGAATAACGTGTACAGTAACGGATGAATTGAAAATGTATATTTGCCACATTGCGGTAAATGAAAATTTACATAATAAATTTGTAGTTTATAAAGCTGCCCAAATATGCAGGTCGAACGTAGCAAGACCAACTCAAGCTTCGAAACAAAGAAAAATCGTTGTAATTGCAGATCGCGCGTAATGGTTGTGTACCAGAGTAGGTATATATTTGTCCGATTATGCTATGGGAAAATGTTAGTGTATATAATATGCTTGTTAATGATCGCAGTTGAACATTGCTGAACCTGCGTAGCAAGGTCTACAACTACTAAAAAAACATTAAACTGAACAGTGTAGGGAAATTTAGATAAGTTTGTAGCGTAGCGAGGTACATATCCTCACATATAAGTTAATAACTTGTACAATTGCACTTGCTGGTAGCGGGTGTATTGAGAATGTATATTTGCATAGCAAGGTCTGCAATTGAAAAGTATCAACTCAATCTTCGAAACAAGTGAGTAATCTTTCTAATTGCAGATCGAGCATAGCGGGTGTGTTTGATTACATAATTGCCCTATTATGCTATGGGAAAATGTCAGTGTATATACCTAATTAGCTAGTCAATCATCGCTGTTGTAAATTGCTGAACGAGCTTCTACAACTATAAGATGCAAACCAATATTAATCAATAGTATAGAGAAATTTAGATAAGTTTGTTGTCTCCCTAAACCCACTAAAATCTGCAGACCGAGCACCCTGTATAAATGAGGATATTTGAAAAAACTTACATTTTTACAGTTCTGTGTTAAGTCTTATAGTTTTCATAATATTCCGACGAACGGTTCTATTGAGAATGCTTATTTGCAATATGGTATAGAAAAATTTAGATAATAAATTTGTAGTTTATAGGCCGAGCGTAGCGCGGTTTGCAATTGATAGGTACCAACTCAATCTTCAAAACAAATGAATAATTTTTGTAGTTGCAGATTGAGAGTAGCGGGTGCATATGACTACATGTTTATCCTATTATGGCTATGGGAAAATGTCCATTGTATGTAATAAGCTTGTTAATCATCGCTGTTGGAATTGCATAACGAGAGTAGCAAGGTCTATAGCTATAAGATGCAAACAAACATTAAGCTGTATAGTATAGAGACAAACGTGCTAATATTTGCAAGCCGGCGCAGCGAGACACAAACTGATACATATAAATTAATAACTTGCACAGTTTGGCGAGTGTGTGTTTATATGTGAATTAATGCTATGTTTGCTACATTATTTTATGGTAAGATCCATTAGCATAATAAAATTCAAGGTCACCAAGCCATTATCAATATAACCCATACGTTTAAATGGAAAACAGAACATCTTTGATTTACGTTTATACACTTCTCTGTGTTTATCTAGCGCATACGTGGTGCAAATAATCACTATTACACTTTTTACCTTCCAACCTACATAATTATATAGGTATAGAAGATTATGCAATTGACTTTTTTTCACTATCGCGAACGACTTAGCTCATTTTATAACTTTTTGCCAAGTTTCGCCAAGATCGGCCATCATGTTTGGATGTCTGTGTTGATGTATAACACCAGAACGCTGAACGCTGATTAGATTTTGGGAGAAATCCAGCGGCGGAGAGGGGGAGTTTATTAGGGGCAGTTTTTGGTTTTTATGAAATATTTCTAAAACAACTGCATATTTCAAAGATATAAAAATATCTAGATATAGACCTTAAACATATCGATTAATTATATTCTATGCAATTTTTTGATATGACGCGTCATTTAGGGGCAAACAAACAAGTGTTAGTTCAAATTTTTTCATAATCTGAATAACGATTAATTTTATAACAAAAAGTGTAGATGTATTTTTTAAAGAAAATTTAATTTTAGATAAATTTCCTTAATAAAGTTTTTTAATATAAAGCCAAGTAAATGTAAAAATTAAATAAATATGATTGAAAATGCTAAATCTGTATCATCGATATTTTTATATAAGCGCACGGCTTTGGAATTTTTTTTTTACATTACCATTTCTATTAATCTATATTTGGCATGAAGTTTTAAACGCCATTCTGACATAGATTATTGTTTTGGTTGTACGATGTTGCCTATTTTCGTTATGAACGTATAAATTTACATAACCTACTTTTTTTTACTGGGACACCCTATATATTTTTTTAAAATCTTTTTCCCCTTGCCAAGAGCTTTTCAAAAATATAGCATAGTCTATATTTATTTTTATAGATAACGTGACAAAATGATTTTTTTCTATAATTTACATTGATAAAAAACAAAATAATTAGGTAATCACAAATATTGTTCAAATTGCAGACCATTATGTCTCCTACAAGTTTCACAAAGTTTATAAATTCTTTTAATAGCATTTTCCAAAATAAATGATTGTCTTCGTAATTCTGCAAAAGCATTTTCCGTTGCAATTTTTAATTGTTGCATGTTGGCATATTGCCTTGAATAAATTTTATTCTTTAAATTCCCCCACAAAAGAAAATCCAAAACCGAGACATCCGGTGATCATGGTGGCCATCGAACAGGTCCATTTGTTCCAATCCATCTCCTGGGAAATCGTTCATTTAGCCAGTTTTGTATTATTCTAGCATTGTGGGCTGGAGCCCCATCCTGCTGGAAGAATATATCGTTCAGTTGAGCCAGTGGAATATCTTCTAAAATGTTCATAGTTTTTTCTTGTAGAATTTTGTAAGTACCCATTAGAGTTTAGGTTTTCTTCATGAATCTTGTAAACCATTTTTCGGTTAAAAATAAAGCAAGACATATTAAATTCGAACCTGCCTTGACGCTCTCTAGAAAAAATCACGTGGGTGTTTTCTTGACTCCAAAACCGCGAGTCGTGTCTATTATTAACTTGTGAAATGTGCCTCGTCTGACCAAATTATTTTTTTTCAAAATTATTGTCCTGAGTTTTCATATTTATACACCAATTGCAGAACTCCAATCTACGTTCAGCATCACCAGGGTGCAGATGATGAACAAGTTTATACTTGTAGGGTTTGAATTTATGTTTTTTTAAAATCCTTTGCACTGTTGTTTTAGACACACCGGTCTCTTCATCTATTTTCCTGCACGAGGTTTCAGGAGTGGCTTGAACAACTGCTAAAACGTTGATCTCTGATTCCTCGTTCTCTTTGTTGTAAACTCGGGGTCGAGGTTTGTCAAAACATTCATGTTGGCAAAGATTAAATTTTAATTTTTGAAATATTCTTCTGTCTGGTTGTCTTCTTTCGGGATATCTATATGACAAAATAGGTACATAAAATAAATACAAATTCTAAGGTAAAGATTAACTGACCTGTTCAGATAGAGTTCTAAGGCCTGGTCTGCGTTTTCATTAGATAATTTGAAGCAAGTATTCATATCATATTTCTCAAAGTTTTCAAATTTTTGGCTTCGAGCCATATTAAAAATAATTAAACAACAACAACAACAACAAGAACGAGAACGATAACAATAAACAAAACAACGAATAACAATAAATATCAGCACTAAATTTGGGAAAATGTAACCAGGAATAATTTGAGAGAAGCAGAAACTTCAAAAATCAAATACCTGAGTAATGGCAGAACGTAATTATTTTGTTTTTGCGTTACCATGGTTACCCACGGCTATCCACTATTATCAATGTAAATTATAGAAAAAATCATTTTGTCACGTTATTTATAAAAATAAATATAGACTATGCTATATTTTTGAAAAGCTCTTGGTAAGGGAAAAAGATTTTAAAAAAATATATAGGGTGACCCATAAAAAAAGTAGGTTATGTCAATATCTCAAAAACTGGATTCTACGTAAAAAAATCTACAAATATCAGTTTTTACTTTTTTAATATGTCTAACAATAACAGAGTTACAGGGGATGACTGAAAATGCAATTTTTTCAAATCACCCTGTAGCACACAAACTAAAATGGCTATAGCAAATTTGATTACTGCATCTTTGGTTTCATTAAAAAATAGCACGGTGTCGCGAAAACCGCAAGGTTCTAACCTAAAAAATAAGCGAGATACCCCGTAAAACATACGAAAATGGGACAACCTGTACAGTTGCACAATTTCTAAAACTGGATCAGCCACAGATATATACAGGACATTGCTTCCGCAGATCTTCTGCCTCAATATTGTCGGATTCAGGGGCAGATTCTGCAGCAATAAAGAGACATGGGGCTGGAAATCAACCAGTGTATGCCTCCACAACACAGGTTGATTCAATCCAAAACAAAGAAAACACTTGTAAACAATTATTTTGCACAAACGAGACAGCCTCTTCTTCCAAACCCCCGCAAACATTAACATAACCTCAAACAATTTCGAAAACATCCAAAATGATTTAAACCTAAATATAAATCCTGACGTGCACAACATAAACACTGTATCTGTTCCGTTCTTAAATTTGAACAATTGTAATATTAATAATATTATTATAAATAACCAAAAATAATTATGGATTATTAAAATGTATGATGTTAGTCGTCATTGTTTTTTTATTTGTATGAATATAACTGGTTGTCTATATCAAAATATCATCACAACGTCAAAATCCCAAAAACAGTTACTTAATGAAAAGGAGTGTATTAATGACGCCTATTAATACATCCTTTTTTAAACAAAATAATTCATTAATATCGAAATTAATAAACGGTCAACGAAAAAAATTATTTCATTTCTTTTCATTTCCATTTTGTAGGTTGTAAAGTCGTGTGGTGTCCCACATCAGATATTTTAGTTTAGCCTCTACTAACCTCTATCTGACATTAAGTTTTAAACGTCTGTTTGTCATTGTTTTTGCGTTTACAATGTTGCCTATTTTTGTAATGAACTTCTTATAAAAAAGGTTGCATAATTATCCTTAAAAAAATGTTACTAAAATTATTTCGTTTTTTTTTTCATTTCCATTTTATAGGTTGTAAAGTCATGTGGTGTCCCACATCAGATATTTTAGTTTAGCCTCTAATGACCTCTATCTGACATTAAGTTTTAAACGTCTGTTTGTCATAGATTATTGTTTTTGCGTTTACAATGTTGCCTATTTTCGTAATGAATTTCTTATAAAAAAGGTTGCATAATTATCCTTAAAAAAATGTTATTAAAATTATTTCGTTTCTTTTCATTACCATTTTGTAGGTTAGAACGTCGTCAGGTGTTCCACACCAGATATTTTGATTAAAATATGTCCTATTTTGTATCAAAATATAAAGTAAATTGTTAAGGCCCAATCCGTAATTTATCAAATATTTTGATGTTTTATTTTAGGAATTCTCACATTTGTATTTTTTAATAAAAAATCATGTTTTTACTTTTAAGACATTTAAAAGATAGGGAATTGCTGGTCGCAAGCTGTTCTACAGGATAATTGATGCTGACCGTTGTCAAAGAAGATATAAGACCCTTTGTAAAACACGCACAAATGAAAATGATAGACTTTGTATCGTGTTTTAAGCCAAAAGTCTTGTTGAATATACAACATTTTTAAACGTAAATAAAATTGATTTGAGTAAATTAAAGTTAGAGGGTTCACCGCCGCCAACTGTTTTCAGTATTCCGAACACAATCGGTACTTTGACTTTAATACAATAATTGTGTGGGTTCACGATAAGCGGAATAATAAAAAGTCTGAGGTAGTCTGAATTTTGATGGTACCAATCACGTAAATTACGCTTGATCGAAAAACATCATCTTATTTGTAATTGATCTGGTTAACGCAAATTAGTCATACGCGAAAATGATAACGAACTATCAGTATTTTTCTCCTTATTTTATTTTGGTACGACTGATAAAATTATTTCTGCAATAGCGTAATCGGCAGAATTTACGATAATATTCATAATTGATACAGCCGATTTCCGGTGTTCCGGATCGCTTATAGATTGGGTTTTGTTATTATTTTAAAACGCAAATTGATAAACAGATCCAAGTAAGCGTGCAGTTTTTACTTAAAGAATGCGCCTATAAAGCAATCGAGATCTGTATTTCAGTAAATTAGGAATAAAGAGCGGTTTTAGCTTTTGTTATTGTGTATAAAACTGGCGTGATATGCACGTAACAATAGTGAGTTTTTAAGGTCAAAAACATCGTAATGTGTGTGCGAGGCTATACGGAGATCGAGCGACGACGCGTGTTTCTCTCTTCATAAGGTTCAGTGTTCACTTGTTTTCGTTTCATACTCAACTCATAGAGCAACCGAGGCAGATCAGAGTTGGCTCTGAATTATAATCGCGTATTTGAACGTTTAGAAAAACTGGTCATTGCGCGTAACTATAGGATAAAACTATAATAAAATTTAAATTTAGAGTGGGGAAGTAAAAGGGTTATCGATGTAGGAGGATCCGATATAAAGACCTGCCTTCGTCTTCTCCTCCCCTTCAAATCTGATACTAGATAGATGCAGCCTCCAAGTTTTATACGATTTTTATATACACTTCGTTTTATTTATCCTTTTTTTTTTTTTGTAAGTTTCCTAATTATCAATTCACATTCTATCCTGAATTTTAAGCTCATTCTTAAACATGTACGCCAATAAGTATCGAGCATTTAACTTTTTTTAGTATTTTATCTCGTTGGATGAATGTTTAACCGCATTACCACCCACTCGATATTACTTTTGAGCCGATCATTTTTCGAATAAAGATTGAGATCAATAAAATATACATTTTAATGCGTGATATCAGCACAATGTCGTTTGTCTCGTTACCATTTGAGTAGATAATGTAAGTAGTACGGTATAATAGGTGCTTAAATCATTATTATTATTAAATAAATGATAAATTACATGTAATAGTGCATAGAAATACAGACAAAGGAAATGCAACAGTGTTGACGTGGATTGAAGACCGCAGTCGTAAATAATAATGTTATCACAACAAAAATAAATCACAGCCTACTGAATATTATTGACAGCAGAATCCAATAAGAAGTTTTAATAGCATACTTAGTAGCAAAATTAATAAGTGCGTAAATCACCAAAATGTAAATAAATCAGATCATTATCAACTAAGCATTACAATGAATATTCAATTTTTAGGAATCGCATAAAAATCCTGTTCTTCTATTTTATTCTATAGACCAATCGGTGAACAAAAAAAAGCATGCAAAGCCAACCGTGCTTCTATTCTAGTAGAATCCAGCGAAAAAACTATGGAGTTTCTCAACTGAGCCAACACTACCTATTCCAGAAATGAAATAATTGTAAGTTTTTCACACAACTCCTGCACTGTCACTTGAGGAAGGTTAGATATGAATTGAAAACTACGTTCTTTTTTTACTTTCTCCCTTATAGAATTTATGCTAGTTGACCATCCACGAAAATTTCGAATGTATGGATTACGCAAACATATATAGTCCCGCCCTGCCACTCGCTGATTCGATGAAATTCATAAAAATTATCCAAATCATAAGAACAATGTTACCACCGTCCCCCATACTATGAAATATCATTCTTCAGTCTTGATTTTATCTTAAAATCATATTTTGTCATTCTGTCTCAAACCTGTTTCCCATGTTTTTTCAATAGTCTTCAGAAGTCTACGCTCTTAACTTACCTCTATCGCTAATTTTATTATTATTTTTAAATAAGAAGACAAGGTTAGAAAATGCATAGCTGTAGAATGAAAGAAATTAGAACGATGGGAAAATGATGAGAAGATACATGTGGAAGAACGATGCGTGAAAGGAATCATAATTTTGTTTTCTAGTAGCAGGTGTAGATCACGTTACCATGAGAAATCTTTCGTTGAGATCAAAACTGTAAATAGCATTTAAAGGTTCTTTCAGGATGGAGGGTATAAGTACCCCTGATTGAATTATTTTGAATTTCATTAATTGTTATTAATAGGTAGTGACAATTAATTCTGCGATACTGATGAGCCTGACCTATATTTTAACAAACAAAATACACTCACGTACCACACAAAATTAAAACACACTGAACGCAATGAACACGTTCGGTGTGTTTTAATTTTGTGTGGTACGTGGGTGTATTTTGTTTGTTATAGATCCTGCCACAGTTCCAGTGTTTCAGATTGTTCAAACCCTATATTTTAATTTAAGAAAAGGGTGGACGGGGGGTCGAACACCGCGCCACCCCTCTTGTTGCGCCTCCGTGTAAGAACAAAGGAACAAGGTTAAATCAATCTGTGTTCTACAAAAAATAGGTGAAAATGTAGATACAATTTTAATAGTTTAATGTCAAGGTGGATCTGCGATTAGCCATAATGGTCATACTTGCGTCGAATCTTGTTTCCATGACTAAGTATTTACATTCGTGACCATGACTTTAATTTAATGAGTAACCTTCAGGCTGGTGGTTCGAACCCCGCGAAGCCCCGCATGAACAAATCTAGCTACATGGTGCAAAAAATGGGCTAGGGTATAAATGCAATTCGAGTTCCTTGTGTAAACGGTGATTAATACCCAACTGTTTAGATAAGTCAGCGGTTCCAAACTATTGCGTTGAGGATTGGTAGTCAAGCTTCGTTTTTAAGACTTGTCTAGTAGCTATAGTTTAACTTAATTCATGACATTAGACCTCCCACAATGCCCCTCATATTACGCCACTATTTGGAAGAGGCTGCTGTATTAAAGAAACATGATTCAATCCTTCAAAACCCTTGTTACTACGCCACTGTGTGGAGGAGACTACAATAAAGAGAGCTCGAACAAATCCATCTGTATGCAAAAAAAATAGGCTTGGGTTTAAGTTGAATTTGAGTTCCTAGTGTAAACTGTGATTAATGCTTAACCGTTTAGATGACTACGATGCCAAATTATTTCGTTGAAGATTGGTAGCCATAAATGTGTCAAGCTTCGTTTTTAAGAGCTCTTGTCCAGAACCTATATTCTAGCGTAATTCACCACATTCAGAAAATGTACTTGGACAGAATGGGGTGGGTTCCCCCCCCCCAATTCCCCCATAGTAAGCCATTACTTGGAA
Organism: Vesta saturnalis; assembly: GCA_036346205.1. NCBI lineage: Eukaryota > Metazoa > Arthropoda > Insecta > Coleoptera > Lampyridae > Vesta > Vesta saturnalis. The sequence goes on along the minus strand of JARFJB010000418.1, from coordinate 3,312,244 downwards.
GAAACTGCTGCATTAAAAAAACATGATTCAATCCATCTATTTTTTACAGAAAATAAGATAGGGTGTAAATACAATACTAATTCGTGGTCTGAACCTTAATATATAGATTACTGACTCTAAACTATTACATTAAAAAATCGTGACCACAGGTACCTGCTTTTCCTCGTTTTCGTTTCTAAGACCAACCCACGACCTTATTGTTGCTCCACTGCTGCATTAAAAAAATGATTTTCCAAAATTTTGAAATCGAATATATTGGAAAAGAATCAATGCAGGTGCATTTTGAAAACGGAAGAGCCTGGAACAAAAGTAATTTTAGTTGCCAATGTAAACCGTGTTTAATACCTTAATGTCTAGATGATCTGCTATTCTAAAATATTACACAAAAAAATGGTGGTCATAAGGCCGTACTTGTCACAAGTTTCGTGTCGAAGGTTAGGTATTTCTCTTCTCGACCATGGCCTGTATTTTAATTTAATTCCCAAAATTAAAAAAAAATAATAAGGTGAAAGGAAAAGAGGTTCGAACCCCGCAAACCTCTTTTGTTACACCATAATGTGGAGGACACATTGCTACATTACAGAAACATGATTTGTCAAAATCTCTTCATCGATTATCTTGGAAAAAAGATATCCTCCTGGAGTTTTGTAAAAAATAGTTGCTAGGGTGTAAACACAATAATTGTAGTTCCCATTGCAAATCTATTATTTTACCTTAATGCATAGTGTCCATGAGGCCATACTTGTCTAGAATCTCATTTCTGTGACTAGGCATTTCTCTTCTTGGTCATGATCTATATTTTAACTCATAAAATAACAAAAAAATGATTAGACGGAATAGAAGAGGTTTAAACTTCGAAAATTCTCTTTTTGTGCCCCAGCTGCGTTGAAGAAGCATTACTATTATAAACCTCTAACTGTAATATTTTAGAAAAGAATAAATTTATGTATATTGTGCAAAAAAGAGGGGTTATGTAGTATATACAATTTTAGTTCCGTGTGAAAACTTTATGGTGTAGATGACGCTGCAATACCAAAAAATTGCATTGACCTATTAGTAGGGACTTGAGTCCTCGAATATCGTTTCTAACACTACGTATTTTTCTTTCTGACCATGTTGTATTTCTTAATTTAATTCACATAAAAACGGTTAAGCAGAATGGAAAATATTGGAACCATTCTGTTACGCCACTGTGTGAGCGAGAACTTTTGCTACATTAAAAAAATTTCTAAATCGGATGTACAAGAATAAACACAGAGTCCCGCAAAATAGGGGGTAGTGTGCTAATACCACTTTAGATCCGAATGTAAACAATGCTTACAACATTAACATCTAGACGACTCTGTGATACCAAAAAAATGCGTTAAAAAATATTCGAATTTTAGTGTTAACCATGAGTCCATACCAGTTTCTTCGACCTCTATTACAATTTAATTCATAATAGTAAAAAAAGTGTTAAATACAATTTAGGATTTGCAAACCTTCTTAGCTCCTATTGTTACGTCAGTGCGTGAAAGAGACTACTCCATTAAAGAAACATGATTTGTCAGAACTCCTCATAGAAATATCCTACTAATTTTTGCAAAAAAGAAGAGGCTGGTGTGTCAATACGTTAGCTCCCAGTGAACCGTTTGAATAGCTTAACGTGAAGATGGCGCTGCGATTATATAATATAAAATTAAAATGCCACGAGGCCATCTTACGCCGAATCTTATTTTTAGATTTAGCTTTTTTTCGTTTCATGGCCAGTAAAATCCAAAGATTAAAAAAAAATTTGTCAAGGAAAACCACCCTATGCCACTTCATGTACAAACCCAGTCGCAAGGTATACCACTCCAAACGTTGCTGTCGATGATGATCCGTCAGCGGAAGCACAAGATGTGGTTGATAGGACTGCAATCCAAAAGCTCTAATTCGACGCTAAACTGTACGAAGGGTTACAGGACGTCCTTCGTTTCCAAACCATTGATCGTCTATTGATCTTGTACTTGATAATCGGTCTCTTAATGCCATTAATTGGAAATGACGGTCCTGGACCACATTTGTATGTCTTGGCCGTCCACTTCCTCTTCTACGACGTTCTTGACCTTCTCTAAACCATGGTTGATAACACCGTACTACAGAGGATTGGTTACGGTTAAGACGATTAGCAATTTCTCTGAATGAAAAACCACCTTCACGTAAGCCTATAATGCGACCTCTTTCGAATTAACTTAGTTGTCGATAATTTTCACGTTGCCGCACTCTAGGCATAATCACAGCCTCAAAATGCAGAGAAGAACACAAAAGCAAAAGAATTGCAACCAAAAACAATACCGAAATCGACTTAATCTCTGAAGAAGTGCACCGATAATATCAATTGTTACAACAAGTAAAACGTCAAATTTTCCATGGCTACTGGATTATTTTGAATGAAAGTTTAATCAATTACTACATTTGACTAGTTACACATTTCTGTCAAGTTTAGTACAAAAATTCCAACACCATCTTGGTGTTGCATTTTTTATGTCACAGAGTATATAGTTTAAATGTATAGTCGTTCTTAACCATGGCCTAATGTTTAATTCATATAATTTCAGAAAATTGTTAGAGGTAATGCCAGAGTTTTGAACCCCACATAGCTCAGCTTGTGACAGCACTGTGTGGAAGAGCCTTTTTTTGCATTTGTTTTCCCAAACTTCTAGATCGAATATCTTGCACATGCACAAATACATATGTATTCTATAAAAAAATAGAGGTTATTGGGGTGTAAATACTACTGTAGCTCCTAGTGTTTGTTCCTTTGATGTTTAGATGGCGCTATAAGATACTAAAATATTGCATTGGAAAATGTTAAGTGATGGCCATGAGCCCATTCTTCTCTGAAGCTTCGTTTCAAAGATCCTCTTCCTAGCCCAGAATGATCAATACTTTTCTTGTTATGTCACTATTCGGAAAAGAGTTTGATGCATTAACAAAATACCTTCAAAACTACTCGATAGAATATCTTGGAAAAGTTTTACTGTTTCTCTATTCTTCAAAATAAAGGCTTTAACAATGAGTGTAAACTAGTTTTAACTTTAATGTTTAGCTTGGTCTGCAAAGAATGTTAGACTATTAGTAATAGCCAAAATTACATATTTCTCTTTTTGGCCATACATATACTGAAATTAAAAAATCGTTTGGCATAATGGAGGAGTGTTCGACCTCTCCAAACCTCCCCTTGTTACTCCACTGTGTGGAAGAAAGTTTGTACTTCAAAAACACATTATTTTTTAAAACTTGTAGATCGTATATCTGCATTCTGTAAAGATGGGCTGGGGAGTTTAGCTCCTGGTATTAACCTTAACTACTAGATGGCGTTGCTATGGCAAAAAAATTTCATTGAAAAAAAAATGATGAGTCTGTGCCTATCTCGGACCTCTTTTCTGACACTGTGTTTCACTTCTTGGGCATAGCCTCATTTTAATACATTATCTCTAGATGCCAAATTGGCCAATAAGGCACACATTTTTTATGGGATCTCTCGTGTTATCATACATTAATGAAAATGTGAATGAATTAGAAATACCGATGATTCCTTAGTCAAATGAATGATATTAATGGAAGGGAAAAAACAAAATGGCCTATTACACAAAAAAAGTGACAACAATACAACCACACCTCGAACAAAAGGGCTATACGTAGAACACAAAGATCAAGAAGTTTGTCTTCGTTTGTAGAGGTCTAGATAGCCGTTTTGTCTAAATACGCCAGGACTCTTCAACGGTCAGTCTTGAAGTCTGTCCTCAATAACCGTTTTCAGTTGTGTTAACTAAAACAATAAAGTAGGTAGCAAAATAACTTTCCAGCATAAAATAGACACTGGCCTAAAAATCTCCAATTAGTAGAACTCTTTTGTGCGGTAAAATTTCGGCTCACTGCTAAAATGACAAATTTTCTATTTTCAGTAATTTTTCCATTTTTGTTATTATTGCGCATTTAAACAAAGATAGTGAAAGTAATTTCGATTATCGGAGATTGTTTGTTTATAATACATTAACGGATATTGCAACCAAGCAGTTCCTATGGGAAATCATCATTATCACATCAACCCACATAACGTTATCATAGCGACCAGTAATTGAAAGATTTGCTAATTAATTTTCTAATCAATAATAACTGTCACACATTAAATTCAATTAGAGCTTGTTGGTTTAGAGATTAATAGGCGTTGTGTGTATAAGTGCTAGGTTTATAAGGGTCATATTTGAACAAGAGCTAATACAAATTACTAAAAATTAATTAAAAGCATAACGGAGGACTTGAAGAGTCCAAAAATGTTAAACAATTATGAAGGTTCTCAAAAATTCTACGATTCGAAAAATTTTATGATCCTCATATTCTAAAAGGCTCTAAAAGCACAAAACCGTGAGCTTTAATTCAACTTATAAAATCCAAACACCTTAAAATCCTTAAAGAATATTGCAAAAAGGTCTGAAACCACAAGACCAAAATGCTCCAATTTAAACTATGGCCTGTAAACTGGAATGATAACAATGAAGTTGGAAAACTACGTACAATGAAACCTGAATCTCTTTTCAAATACTATTTTTTTCCCATCGGTAAATTACCGAACTCGGTAATATTTTACTTAATATTTGTTCAATAGCCACAATCCAAAATATTTGTTTTAATGCATAATAGAATTGCCGAGTTCGGCAAAAATATTTATAACAAAGTGCAAATTGGTCAATTAAATTGGATTAATAGTTACCGATTAAATCTGAATTATTAAACTTGGCTCTCAATCTATGACTTCGCTACATGTCATTTAATTCCTTTAGTATTTAAATCAAATGTTCGTTTCCTAGCCTTACTTTCACCTTACTGGAAAGTTATATTTTCAAATACTAATACATATACATAAACGATTCAATCTTTTATAGATTTGAAAGGTTTTCGACACAAGTAGCATAACTGATTTCGTCAAAGACCTCGTCTTTGTAATAATTCTTTCACAAAATTTTAGTATTTTGGCTAAATGGTTGCCGAATCTGGCTTCTCCTAGTTCGGTAATGTACAGGTACTATGATCTATCCAATCGGTTGATTACCGAGTTCAGTCTAGAATATTTTTTGCAATTTGGCAATTTATGATAAAAGGTTTAATATTAAATACTGACAATAATTGTTTTAATGCATAATTGAATTGCCGAGTTCTGTAAAAATATTTATGATAAAGTACAAATTGGTTAAATAAATTGCATTAATAGTTACCGATTAAGTCTGAATTGGTTCCAAACTCGGCTCTCAATCTATGACTCCGTATACATCATTTAATTCCTTTTGTGTTTAAATCAAATTTTCGCTTACCAGCCTTACTTTTACCTTACTTGGAAAGTTCTATTTTTAAATACGAATACTTAGCCTTAAACGATTCAATCATTTCTAGATTTGAAAAGTTTTCTAAACGGCAGAGACTTCGTCTTTATAATAATAATTTTACAAAATTTTACTATTTTCAATATAGATTTTGGCTAAATTGTTGCCGAATCCGGCTTTTCTTAGTTCGACAATTTTTGTCTTATTGTTGGAATAGCCAGGTGTTCTCAAAACAGCCAATCACATTATTATCCAATTTGTAATTATTAGCTTACAACTACATTCTAAATGATAATTGTTATCGTAAATAATGTTTTATCCACTCTGAAAGATTTTGTAAAAAAAATGTCAACAATGTGGTTCACTTTGATTATTTCCTTAATGACCAATTAATTGCGAGCGATAGAAAACCGCGTTCGTAACAAACTTAATTTTGATTAAAAATTTTCCTTCATTTTTCAGAAATTATTAATTTGAATTAAGTTGTTACTTTATCCAGTTCGGCAATTTTCCTCGTCTTATTCACATAGAACCCAGATTTGGTTTCCAATCAAAACCGAATTAGTAGTTTTGGAATTTGTTCTTTAGTCACTTAGTATGATAGAGTTAGTAGTTTCCTGGCTTTCCAGATCACTTGGTAAGAGAGATTGCGGAAAATATGTCTATACGACAGTTACCCTGACTTCAAATGCAAATTTTAACTACAGGGTATGTGCTCATTTTGGCAATCATGTTTAGTAAGGTTATACTTTTTTGAAATATTCTAATTGAATTGGTAGGTTTTTGACTTGTTTAATCGCTCGGTAAGATGCTACTATATGCAGTAGTGATTTGATGATTGCCAAACAATGGTGGATCGCCCTGCAGTACTGCAGAGTATACCAGTAGTGAATTACACCTACCAGTAGTACATTGCCTACTAATGCTGAATGTGAAGCGAGGCGAAGACGGGTTCGGCAAAAATGTCAGTAACAGTTAAATTTGAAAAACAATTTTATCAGTACTAAAAGCCCTTAGTTATTACGCTTACCCTCCAGTCTTCAGCAATCTAAAGTCAATGATTTACTTACTTGACAAGATTGATTCTGGGAAATATATCTTCAATTCAGTCGCTTTGTTGTCATGTTAATAAGGATGCCCGACCACGGCAAAGATTAAATCGGTAAAAACATTAATCAGCTTATTTCGGCAACGTATGAAAGCCTTCAACTTGTTAATTTTTTATTATAATTATATTACTTGTCGTCGAACTTGTTCGTGAGTTACTAGTTCTTATAATTTACTGAAAAATATCTTCAATTCAGTCACTTTGATTGTTGTCGTAATAGTGGATTACCGACCGAGGCAAAGCTGAAATCGGAAAAAACGTTAATCAGCTCATTTCGGAAACGTATGAAAGTCCCCAATTTGTTCATTTTGTTAAATATACTTACATTCCTTCTAATCCAAGTTGTTTATGACGTACTAATTCTTATAATTTACTGAATTTTTTCACGAGTCGATTTCGGACAATATTTGAATAACAGATTTTAGGTTGATTTTGACATTGCGCAACTATAAAGTGTTTGTAAATATTGTAATTTGTAGTTATTACTTCGGTAACATTTTAATAACTGTGTATGTTGATATCGGGAATCCATACCAACCCAAATAATCTATTACCACCAATTATATTCAAGTATAATCAACGTTACTCGGCAATACGAATTTTGTGAAAAATATCTTTAATTCAGTCACTTTGATTGTTGCCGTGTAAAAATATTAATCCGCTCATTTTGGCAAAGCATGAAAACCTCCAATTCATTTTTTTTTTTAATATAATTACATTATAATCGAACTTCTTCGTTAGTTACTTGTTCAGATAGATTACTGAAAAATGTCAACAGTCGAGTTCGACGAATACTTAAATAACAGATTTTACACCGAATTTGGCAATCTTTGACAAGTGCAACTATAAAGTGTAATCGAATTTGTAGTTATTACTTGGCTATAATTGGAATAACCGTGTAGTTTTTCCAATTGTTGCGGTGTCAATTGACCAAGGCAAAGATGTAAAATATGAATCTGCGCATTTCGGCAATTATGAAAGCACCCAATATGTTAATTTAACTTAAATATTACTCGTAGTCGAACTTGTTCATGAGTCACTTGATCAGATAGATTACTGAAAAATGTCAACTGCCGAGTTCGGCGAATATTTGAATGACAGATTTTAAGCCAGTTTTGGTTATCTGTAAATATGTAATCAAATCTAATATCATTTATATTATAATGTTTGTAAGTTACTGAGCAAGATGGATTTTGGGAAATATTTCTTCAATTCGGTTATTTTGATTGTTGTCATGTAATAGTGGATTACTGACCGAGGCATAGTTGAAATTTGCAAAAAATTAATCAGCTCATTTCGGCAACGTATGAAAGCCCCCACGTTGTTAATTTTTTTTTAATATTATTACATTACTTGTAGTCGAACTTGTTCGTGAGTTATTTGATTAGACAGATTACTGAAAAATGGCAACGGTGGAATTCGGCGATTTTTTGAATACGGATGTTAGGTCAATTTTGGTAATCTTTGACAAGTGCAACTACAAGGTTTTTGTAAATATTTTAATCGAATTCGTAGTTATTACTTATCTAAAATTTTAATAACTGTGTATGTTGGTATCGGGAATCCATACCAACCCAAATAATCTATTACCATCAATTGTATTCAAGTATAATCAACGTTACTCGGCAATACGAATTTTGTGAAAAATATCTTTAATTCAGTCACTTTGATTGTTGCCGTGTAAAAATATTAATCCGCTCATTTTGGCAAAGCATGAAAACCTCCAATTTATTTTTTTTTTTAATATAATTACATTATAGTCGAACTTCTTCGTTAGTTACTCGATCAGATAGATTACTGCAAAATGTCAACAGTCGAGTTCCACGAACACTTAAATAACAGATTTTACACCGATTTTGGCAATCTTTGACAAGTGCAACTATAAAGTGTAATCGAATTTGTAGTTATTACTTGGCTATAATTGGAATAACAGTGTAGTTTTTCCAATTGTTGCGTAATAATTGACCAAGGCAAAGATGTAAAATATGAATCAGCGCATTTCGGCAATTATGAAAGCACCCAATATGTTAATTTAACTTAAATATTACTCGTAGTCGAACTTGTTCATGAGTCACTTGATCAGATAGATTACTGGAAAATGTCAACTGCCGAGTTCGGCGAATATTTGAATAACAGATTTTAAGCCAAATTTGGTTATCTGTAAATATGTAATCAAATCTATAATCATTTATATTATAATCAATGTTTGTAAGTTACTGAGCAAGATGGATTTTGGGAAATATTTCTTCAATTCAGTCATTTTGATTGTTGTCATGTAATAGTGGATTACTGACCGAGGCAAAGTTGAAATTTGCAAAAAATTAATCTGCTCATTTCGGCAACGTATGAAAGCCCCCACTTTGTTAATTTTTTTAAATATTATTACTTACTTGTAGTCAAACTTGTTCGTGAGTTATTTGATTACACAGATTACTGAAAAATGGCAATAGTGGAGTTCGGCGAATTTTTGAATATGGATGTTAGGCCGATTTCGGTAATCTTTGACGAGTGCAACTACAAGGTTTTTGTAAATATTTTAAACGAATTCGTAGTTATTACTTTGCTAAAATTTGTAAAACCGTATATGTTGATATCGAGAATCTATAACAACGCAACTAATCTTTTATGAATAACGTAATCAATGTTTTGATGTTACTCGGCAAGATGGATTTTGGGAAATATATCTTCAATTCAGTCACTTTTATTGTTGTCGTGTAATAGTGGATTGCCAACCGAGGCAAAGTTGAAATACGTAAAAATAGTAAACCGCTTATTTTGGCAACGCATGAGAACACCCGATTTATTTTTTTTTAATATAAGTACATTATAGACGAACTTGTTCGTGAGGTACTTGATCAGATAGATTACTGAAAAATATCAACAGTCGAGTTCGGCGAATACATGAATAACAGATTTTAAACCGTTTTTGGCAATATTTGGTAAGCGCAACTATAAGGTAGTTATTACTCGGCTATAATTGGAATAACCGTGTGGTATTTCCAATTGTCACATAATAATTCACTACAGACCAAGGCAAAGCTGAAAAATATGAATCAGCTCATTTCGGCAATTATGAATGCGTCAAATGTCTTAATTTAATCTAAATATTATAATTACACTACTTGTTCATGAGTCACTTGATCAGATCGACGAATATTTGAATAAATATGTAATCAAATTCTTAGTTATTACTGCGCTAAACTGTCAAATCACTGTATATGTTGATATCGGGAATCTATAACAACGCAACTAATCTAATTATTAATATTATAATCAATGTAAGTTACTGAGCAAGTTGGATTTTGGGAAATATTTCTTCAATTCAGTCATTTTGATTGTTGTCATGTAATAGTGGATTACCGACAGACGCGAAACTGAAATTTCCAAAAATATTAATCAGCTCATTTCGGCAACATACGTAAGCCTCCAATTTGTTATTTTTTTAGTATTATAGTTTTGTGGTCGAACACGTTCGTGAGTTACTCGCTCAGATAAAATACTGAAAAATGTCGAGTTGGGCGAATATTCGAATAACGGATTTTAGGCCGATCTTGGCAATCTTTGATAAGTGCAACTATAAAGTGTATGTTGATATCGGGAATTTATAATCAAATTTGTAGTTTCCGAACTAATTCTAAAATCATTCGACAAAATTGGTTCGGTAGGGAATTACTGAGCAAAATTAAGTACAAAACAGTAGTGTTGATTTCGCAACAAATACGCATGCAAAAATTATTTACGTTTCCTGGAAGATTTTAAGTGACAGTTTAACCGCACTTAACTGCGATTGAATTTTTCGTTTCTACATAATGTATTAATTCATTGTACTAGTGTACTAATGATTATTACTAAAACATCCATCGTAGATTGCGTAAAAATTATTACGAAAGCAATATTAAACCTGGAAAATATTTTCAAGTTTCTGAAATGGCCGCTATGGCTAACTGCAATCTTGAATCTAATAATTATGTTTCTGTGAATTCTGCTATATTAACCTAATAAAAAAATAACTGATCTTTAAAGTCGAGGATAATCTGAACTTTTTGTTTAGCACTTTGACGTATGTCTAAAAATAAAGTGGTGGGGGTATTCAAAGGTTTCCTAAATAACCCCGTATCTTCGAAACGGCTAAGGCGATTTTAACAAACTTGGGCGCGTTGAAATGAGCTATTCTTGGGCTACAAATGTTATAATATTTGAAGTTTTGTTAGTTTCACATGTCGTCACTAGAGGGCTTTGTTCGATATTCCGATAGAAACGGTTAATTTTCGCAAAAAAATTAAATGCATTGGTATGACTTTTTTTCATGAACAAGTAGCTAAATGATGCCTAAACAAGCTCGCGTAAACCGCATCTCGATATCTTGTTCCTAACCTAAAATATCGGCCAAAGAAAACTTTATACGAAAATCCCTTAAATTTTTATTTTTTTAACTATATTTTTCTGGAATTGTTTCTATTATGTAAGTTGTGACCCTAAAAAGGACCGATTTAAAGGAGGAAGGTTTTTAATGCCCCCGTAAATGCTCGAAATGCTGACCATCACTCTATGCATTGCTGAGGCCTCTTATGAGTAGACAAAACTGCAGCTTCAATTTCGGCTCTGAATAGGTTACCTAGAAATTGCGATTTTAAATGTTTGTAAATTTATACACCAGAATAAAATCACCATTTTTTTGAAATTACTACGGGCAGGTAAGCAATGCTAAAAGTTATACGAAAGGGCTATTTTTTTGTTTGTTTAAATGCATATTCACTGTGGATATATTTCTGTCGGAATGTCGAACAAAGCTCTCTAGCGACTACATGTGAAACTAACAAAACTTCAATTATCTTAACATGTGTAGCCCAAGAAAAGCTCCTTTCAACGCGCCCAAGTTTGTTAAAATCGGATTAGCCGTTTCGAAGATACGGGGGCTGATTTAAGGAAACCCCCCACTACTTTATTTTTATAGATACGTCAAAAAGTGCCAAACAAAGAAAGTTCAGATTATCCTCGACTTCAAAGATCAGTTATTTTTTTATTAGGTTAATATAGTAGAATTCACAGAAACATCACTTTGTTAGATTCAAGATTGCAGTTACGTCCCCTAGGGGCCATTTCAGAAACTTGAAAATATTTTCCAGGTTTTTTGTATTGGCCGTTTTAGTAATTACTTTTTTTTGCGCAAGCCTCTACGATGTATAGTTTCCCAGATACAGTACCTCGCATTCTGTGTTGGCCACCCTGTACATACGTATGTACTAATATTATTACCTAAAACATGCCGTTATGTAATGAGGTTGCAAAGACATTAACCGGAATAGATTTTTAGTACCTCACTTAACCTTTAAGACTAAAAAATAATGAATCTATTTTGTTACAGGTATGGTCATTTTGGAATTATTTGCCTTCCCAAAGTTGAGAAAAATGGTAAGTTTTATTTAAGCAACAGAAAAACGGGTTGGTTCATTTAATATAAATAATCACCTTTCACATTGATAAACTAATCTTCGTTCCTATAAAATTATTAATAAATAACAGGAAAGAGAAATTGATATAAAGCCTACGCGATGAATTTCATAACTTTGATAATAAGCGATTAATCAATTGAATTTTTTCTTTTGGTGTAAGAGAAGTGAGTATATTCAATACGTAATTATTAAAATACTTGAAAATTTTGTTGATGTATTACCAGAAGGCTTAACAAATACCACGCCTAAACTGAATCATATAATCGTAATTTCCATTCAAACACCTACATTTATGTGTCTTGAAATATCAACCCCCGATTTATCAGCCCTCTCACTCTTTACAATACTTATTAAGTATATGTAACTACAAAACCACTTTTAACACCTACACTTTATTAATAGCAGACGACAATAGGATCTCTTTTTTTTTCTTATTTTTCTTATAGACACTTTTTTATGTAGGTTGTTGTTAAAAGTGCTCTTTGTGTTTAAATTACGCTGTATAATAGTTTTATTAGGTAGAATAGTTTTTGATTTTACAACCGAGAAGAAATAAATTATAACTGACAACATTGTATAGGTGTTTTGAAATGAAAGGCATCAACTTGAGTGACTTGACTGACGTTAAATCGCTTGATTTTCCAATGACAACAACAGGTGTTTTCCGGGGAAAAGCTATCAATTATTAATATCATTGAAACGCTTCGATAATCCTACACCTTTCAATTACCTTTTAATCATTTTTTTATGTGTTACGCTTACATTTCGTTCCATTTCCTTTTCATACTTACTCAATTTGTTTTCGCTTATATTCTGTGACCTAAATGCACACTTTAAACTGTATCGAACTAAGATTAGATCCAGAGATTGAAATTATAAGCTCTAAATACACCCAAAGTGGGTGTCCATTACCACAGTAAATGAGTTTACACCGCAATGTTACCATATTAGATTGTACCAATTTTAAGTTAAGAATTAACCATACCATAACATAACATAACCTTCACGCCATTTCCTGCGGGCTAGGCAAAACAATCTCTGCCCCCCAGTTATTTTTCATTCACAGTCTTTCTCCATGCTTTCCTATCTCTGCATACCTGCCTAGCCTCCGCAAGACTCATACATTGTCTCTGACATGTCCTTTTATATTTAAAACTCCTTAACTTTCTTTCTTTTGTTATACAGCCAAGTTTTACGTGGCCTACCAGGACCGGCGTTATCTCTAACCTCACCCACATATATATGCTTCGTTAATCTTGCGTTGTTCTTGTTCATTCTCTCAATGTGACCAAACCAACGTCATATCTATCCATCATAGTCTTTTCCTCGTCACACTCCGTCATTATACACTCCTTCTTTATCTTATCCCTTCTCATTTTACCACATGCGCTTCTCAGGAATCTCATACCCTCGGCATTTATTTTTCTTTCGTGCTTTTTTTGACGTCCATGTCTCACTTTCATACAGTACTGACAGGACAAACACGTCATTATAGATTGCTCGTTTCGCAGGTAGACTCATGCTTTCGTTTGGCATTATCGTCCACATGCTTCCAATCACTATCCTTCCAGCATTGGCCCTTCGTCCAATCTCGCCATCCATTGTACCATCTGCAGTAAACATTCTACCCAGATATACCAACTCGTCCACTTGTTCCACAGTTTCATTTTGCAGAGTTAATACTCTACTCTCCTTTCACCTTCCCGATTGAACAGCACATTCTTAGTTTTGTTCACGTTTACCTTTACGTCCATGCTCTCACAGACTGTATCACACTTCCTCAGAGCACTTTGTGGCTCATCCGTACTGTCACTTGATAAGACTGTGTCTCTGCATACACCAGAACTCATGATTTTCCAGATCTACAAATGCACAGTACAGCTTCCTTTCTACACTTTTCGGAGAGCAGTCATCTGATCAACACATCCTCTTCCTGACATGAAGCCACCCTGCACATCCCAAATCTTAGTTTTTGTAGTTTCTCGTACTCCATCCATCAGTATTCTTCCTAATACTTTATCAGTTGCACTGAGCAAACTTATTCCTCTGTAGTTCTTGTAATCACTCTTGTTCCCCTTACCCTTATACAGTGGTACAATGATCGCGCTCTTCTAACCCCTCGGCACTTTTTCACACTTATACGTTGAGTAATTCACACAATCTTCGTATAATAAGCTTTACACCTCCATACATTTCACCAGTGATTTCATCTACGCCTGCTCCTTTGCCGTGTCTCAACCTTCCTACTCGTTTTCTCTACCTCATTTATCCCAATATCCTTCTCAGTTTCATTCACCATTCCTTCTACATTATCCTTATTGAATCCTTCACTCTTACTTTCCTCACTACTGTACAGCTTCCCGAAATATTCTTGCCAGCATTTCCTCACTTCACAATAGTCCCATACTATTTCGTTGCTCGTATTCATCACTCCTGCAGCGTTCTGTTTTTGTACCACGTTTTGTATTTTTGACCCATTTCCAGAAGAAATCATTTTCTGTATTTTCTCTCCTTCCACAGCCATCACTTTCTCTTTACTTGTTCTCACTGACTCCTTCGCTTCTTTGTTTCTTCATCTGTACACCTCATACAATTTTTTCTCAGTCTCATTTTTTGCAGCAATCATTGCCATGTACGCATCTTTTTTCTCACACTGCCTTTTTACCGATTCATTCCACCAAGCACATTCTGTCTACCTACAGTTGCTCTCCCACATATTCGCACGGCACAATGGACAACACAGTCTTTCAAGCTGATCCATGAACTTTAAACGTCAGTGTTTTTAGTGTTCATTCACATTCAACTCTTTACTTATAGCATCTGCGTATTTAATTTTCGCACTATTACCCACTAGTTTGTCTACCCTAACTCTGGACGTTCGCACTACGTTTGCTTTCCTTCTCAGACCCACATTTGCCCTAAGCACATTCTCATACAACCAAAAAGTGGCCGATCCACACTCCGATCCGTGCATTACTTTTGTGTCTCTCACCAGGTTTCTAAGTCGTTCATCATACACTATCAAGTCAATCATACTTTTAGATTCACCTCTTTGTAATGTATACATATGCACACTTTTATGTTTAAACCACGTATTAGATACAAACAGGCTTGTCTCCATACAGATTTCAAACCACTATTTTATTTAAATCGGTTCATATCTGATGTTCACCACATTCACTCATTCTCATTAGCATCTTGCGTGATCCATTCCTGACGCTTAACCATATTTTCTTCACTTAATTCCACTACTCGCCACTCATCACCTACTTGTTCACTATCTATCTCATCTTCCTTCAAGCTATCATCTGATTCAACTCTTTCTGTTACATATTTCAATTCTTTACAATCTCTCACAGTACCGCTCACATTCATTGCCTTGTCCAAACTTCTGAACCTTCATGTTTCATGTCCACACCGTATACTCATATCACATCTTTCGGTTACTACGTCAACGTCCACATATTAAATTATTTTGCTTATACATAATAAGAAAAATTCTTCGAAACTCCACTTTCATTCTAACCCACTTTACCCGGGGAGATACCAATTCGTACTGTTTAACACATCATTTTGCTCTTTCACTTACGATCGCGCCATGCACTTCAGTCCTTCACTCCTGACCATAGTGCCATCCTCCATCTCCACCGCATCCTTTCCTTCGCGCTTTGTCTCCGATGCACACAGAATATCAAGCTGCCTTTCGTACATTACATTTGCAATTTCAAATTCTTTACCATGCATACCTTTAACATTCCACGTACCGACTCGTATTTATTCCTTGCACATTCGTCAGCTACGGGGCCTGTCTTTAGACCTTGACTGCCCTTTGTAGGCAGGTCGATCCAAGACACCTGTAGAGTAATACCACAGCGCAGCCTTACTAGCCAAATCGTGTCCCACGATATATCATATATATATATATATATATACTATATATATATCATATTATGCCATTTTTCTTTGAAACTTGTAAAACGACTATTATTCAACGTTGAACGTCCTTTGTTCCTTTGTCAGAATTTATTTGATATTTAATTGTCAAATTCTTGAGCAAGACTTCCAAACGTGTTAATGCTTTATTACCAGAGATTCTATTTAACATAGTACTGTGGAAATCTAAATAGAATATATATATATATATATATATATATATATATATATATATATATATATAGTGATAAAAATCTCACTACATTGTTTGGGTAACTTTGTATTATAAGAGATACAAAGTTGGTAAAATTACCAAAGTTGCGCAAAATTACAGGAAGATTTAGAACCCGTCAAGAAAATTGGCCATTGTTGCCAAGTTGCCGATTTATTTGAGAAAAACTGAAAATCGTTAAAATTTCAATCAACGTTGGCTAATTAGTTATTAAAAATACAGTAAAATCTTAAAGAGGTTTTTAATAGATAATTTTAAGATTAATTAGATTCACTACTCAAAAAAAATTTTTAATCACTGCTTTTTGAGTTACAACCCTAACTTATCCTTTCTTAAATAGCAACCATAAGCGAAAGCTAACTTATTAAATTCCTTATATTTTCTGGTTTCAACGATATAAATTTCTGTATATCTAATTTTAATAAAATTCCCTAAAACTACAAAATTAAAAAAAATCATTTAATTAAATACAATTGGTATGGCTAATAATAAAACAACTTTAAATCATCCAGTAAAAACAATAGTATAAGGCATTGCCAAATATTATTAATTATTACATTTATCAATCTTAATAAGTTCGTTTTTCTTCGATAATTACTGTAGAAGTGCGTTTAGAATGTATTCCAATGAAGAAAGAAACGACATGTTGTTTGCCACTATTCATGCGAAGTGATTCCGTCAGAGCTTCCGAGTTATACTTTCAAACTTATACGCAATAACGTCAACCGAATAAGCGTATTTTTGGTAAAATGGAAGAAAATTTAAAAATGTATGGGTCCTTTACCAAACCAAGGGATGTGCCAAAAAATTTTAACGTTGAAACTAAAACCAATGTTTTGGCATAACCAGATTTCAAACCAACTGCGTCTATTAGGGAAATAGGTATGGAGTGTGGTGTTTCTAAAGAAGAATCAATATTAATTTTAAACAAATATGGACGAAAGCTATATCACACCACGTAGGAAATACTTTATATCCAACTGATCTAATAGAAAAAACCACGTGTTTTGGTCTGCAAAAATCCGCATCTCACAGTAGAAAGACGGGATCAATCAAGTGTTTAATCGGAACGTTTGACAGAAGTCTATGAAAGATTTTTAATTACCAATTTGGAAGAAATGCATGCTGAATAATGTACCTTGGAATACAATTCGCAATCTGCAATATTTTCAGCAAGATGGAGCTCCAGCATATAACTCGATAGAGCAATATTGCCGAAATTTGTTTTGTTCTGTTCAAAATACGTAAATGTTTTCTATTGAATCCTAGCAGATTGCAGTGATTTCTTTTAGTTTACATTTAAATGTTTCCGAACTTGGTTTTTCCTCTCTCGGCAATTCATTACCAAGTATTTATGAAAAAATTAATATTGAAAACTGGTAGATAGACATTTTATTTAGTATTGTAATTTGTGAGGTCTGTCTTACTTAACACGTTTTCAGGCGCGACTAAACCCAGTTCGCCCGCTTTTTAATTCAATGTAATTGATAAGACGTAAATATATAATATATATTAATATTGCTATATATATATATATATGTTTTTGCGTAACTCGAATTTGTTAATAGAGTGTACTAACATTTTTCGTGAACTCTGCTTTGCTTCGCTTAGCTTTTGGCTACTAACTGTTTTTTACATTATTATTGTTACAAGCAAAACTCAAATATAATCCGCTGTTTGAAACATTCTTCGAAAAAATGTGGATGGAAATCAGTGCAGCCACCTTCAATGCCAAGAGAGGTGAAGACAAGCTATGTAGAATTCGGTACCGTTAATTGACTGTCATTAAGGCAAACTTGACTAGTTTCATATTGATTGTTAATCTGTATTTTTTGGCCCAACTCAGCTTGGTTTCGCTCAGTAATTCACTATTAAATGTTTTATTACTTTGCATATTATTATTAAAAGCCAAGTTCAAACATGTACAGCTATGCCTTTTTTCGAAATCGTGTACAAGTTCAAATATGTTTAGCTGTGCCTTTCTTCGAAATTTGGTTTCGAAATAATATTGATAGAAATCGGAGCAGCAATATATATTGCCGAATCAGGCAAAGTCAAGTTCAGCAGCGTTCCACATTTTTTGTCTCTTCTTATTTACCAATTGATGATAATTGGTGGTCCACATATATCGTTGATTCCTTTGTGTTGAAAAAATATTAATAACGTTCGAACTTGACCTTGTCTCGCTCGTCAATTCACTACCAAGTGATAATCAAAATCACTACCGTAATTCTACACTGTTAAAAATTTTGTGTGATTAAGTTTTTTTTTTGTGGGAACTGGCCAATTCACTAAGTGCCCTATCTGCTTAATTTTACTTGATAATCAAGCGAGGCTAAGTCGAATTCCGCTGTTGTTTTAATTTAATGTCATAACAAAAAATTAAAACACGAAACCTACTGTATACATTGTATGTTATTATTCCTAATTTAAATATGCAAAACATTTTTCGAAAATATGTGGATAGAAATTAATGCAGCTGAGTAAAGTAAACTGAGTTCGGCAACAGCCGAATGAAAGTCAATAATTTTAATAATTTACAGTATTTTTAATCTGGAACCCAGTGCAGCAACATACATTCCCTAAGCCGAATTATTAACAACGCTAATATTCCTGAGAAATATAACTTAATGAAGGTTGGTAATTTTATGCCTTGAGGACTATAGTGGATTTATAGTTGCGAGGCTAAGTAGAATTCGGCACCTTTTAATTTAATGTCGTTGAGACAAATCTAAATGGTTCCAGATGAAAACTACTGTTTTTAGTGCAACATTCAATTTTTTGCCAAACTCGGCGTTTTCACGCTCAATATTAAATGTTTAATACATCATATATTATTAAACGCAAAGTTCAAATAAGTTCAGCTATATTCTTTTCGAACCACATGGCATGTGGATGAACGTCAGTACAACAGCATTTTGCTCAGCAAAGTGAAGCCGAGCTCCGCAAAAGCTAATGAAAGTCAATAATTTAATGCCTTAGGCACTAATGATGCATATGGAAGTGGAATTCAGATGTTATTGTATATCTTATTTAATACGAAACCTACAGTATTGCCGAATTTTGTTTTTAGTTATATTCAAACCTTATTTCCGAAATTTGTTTTTAATCTGTATTAAAATTGTTTCTTTGTTAAATGTTTATTTCGCCGAATTCGGCTTGACCTTCAAAAGTTTTTTCGAGATAATGTGGAAATCAGGTAGCTGATTGCCGAACTAAGTCTAAGGCTTAAGTCGAGTTCGGCAACAGATGAATGAAAGTCACAATTTTAATATCTTTGGTACTATAATGGATTTATAGTGCGCGGCACATTTAACGTCATTAAGACAAACTTGACTGGTTCTATGTGAAACCTGATATTGCCGAAATTCTTCTTCGCACTCAGCTTCGTCTCGTTCAACGTTTATTACATTGTATATTATTATTAAAGGCCAAGTTTATATACGTTCAGCTGTGCCTTTTTTGGTGAGGGAGAGACCAAGTTCGGCAACAACTGAATGAAAGTCGGTAAGCGGGATTACAATGGATTTTTATGCAACTATAAGTAAATTTTGTCATTAAACACACTTAAATGGTTGCATATCTGGTTAGTTAATTACTATAATATGCTTATTACATGTTATATTAGTATTTAAAGCCAAGTCAAATGATTAGTTGTACCTTTCTTCGAAACTTTTTTCGAAATAATGTGGATGAAACTAAGTGCAACAACAGGTTTCCGAACGAAGTGCAGCCCATACTTTTAATACATTAGCAACATTTGTGGTATGAGTACGTTATTGTGTATATGGTTGCCCATGAAACCTACAGTATTGCCGAAATTTGTTTGTTAGTTTATATTCAAATACTTTACCGAAGTCAGCTTTACCTTTTTTACATTGTAAAAATTAGTACAGCAACATAGAGTGGCGAACGATGCGAAGCTGCGTTCAGCACAGCTGATTCAAAGTCTATGATTGTAATAGTTCTGAGATTGTAATGGATGTAGAATTCGATACTAAGCAGTGTCGGGTACCTTTATTTTATTGATGTTAAGACCAACTTAAATGGTTTTATATGAAACTTGATATAGCCGAAATTTTTTTTAGCACATTTTTTGCTGAACTCGGTTTTGTATAGCCCAGATTCGATAATAAATGTTTATTACATTCTTATTTATTCTTATTAAGCCAAGTTTAAATATGGTCAACTCTATCTTTTTTCGAAATCATGTAGATTGAAATCAATACGGCAACATAGATTGGGGACTATAATGGATTTATGTAAGAATGCATCTGATTGTTTTATTCAGAGCGTTCCATCTCCACCTATTTTGATATCTTCCTAAGTTGTAAATTATTAATATCGCTAATTTTCCTGAGGGAGAAGTTCGTGAACAACTGAATTAATAATTATAATACTTTGCGAACTATAAGTGAAGTTTGGTATTTTAATGTCATCAAGGCGAACTTAAGTAGTTTCATATGAAACCTATTTTATTGCCAAAATTTGTGTTAGTATATAACAAATGTTTTGCCGAATTCGGCTTGGTCCTGCTCAGCAATTTACTTATATTATTATTAAAAGTAAAGTTAAAACTATTTATGAAATAATCTGGATGAAAATCAGTACAACATCACCCAGCGAAGTAAAGCCGAGTTCGGCAAGGCCGAATGAAGCCAATAATTTTAATACCCTAGTGCAAAGTATTTCTAGTGCGAAGCTAAGTGGAGTTCGGCAACTTCAGAATCATTTACCGAAGACGACGTTACCGTTCCTTAAAGATTTTAGTGCGAAACTTAGTATGGTTCAGCAACTCTTAACTTAAGGTTATTGTGGTTCTATATGAAACAAAAGAGTTTGTCAAAATTTGTTACTGAATGTGGTTTTACCTAGCTTGACAATTTACTTCTCAATTAGTGCAGGAAAAATGTAACAATCAGTACAGCAGTACTTTGCTAAGCCGTGTTCGGCAACAGCTGAATAAAGGCCTATATTTGTAGTAGCTTTGGGACTATATTCCTTTAATTTAATTTCGTTAAGACGAACTTAAATGGTTCTATATAAAAACCTATGTTACCGAAATTTGTTTTTAACGTATTTATTGGCCGAACACGGCTTTGTCTCGCCCAGTAGTTCGCTAATAAAAGTTTATTACATTGTGTTAAAAGCCAAGTTCAAATATGTTGAGCTCTGCCTTCTTTGGAAGTCATGTAGATGGAAATCCATGCTGTAACATAGACTGGGGACTCAAATGGGTTCGTCAACAACCGAATGAAAGTCGGTAATTGTAATGCCTTGGGAATTACAATAGATTTGCAGTGCGAGGCTGAGTGAATTTCGGCACCTTTTAATGACATTACGACGAACTTAAATGGTTCCTAAGAAACCTACGATGAAATTTGATTTTAGTGTTACTCATTTTTTAACGAACTCGGCTTGGTTTGACTCAGAAATTCGCCATTAAATGTTTATTACATTATTATTATATTACTATTAAAAGCCAAGTTCAAATTTCAATATTTACCGAGTTCGGCAAAAACTAAATGAAAGTTAATCATATTAATACTATAGCGTAATGCATCTATATGCTAAGGAGAGTTCGGCAACTTTAAAACCTGTTGCATAAGACTTTTTGCAAGAATGTGGGAATCAGTACAACAAGATAGATTGACGAAGGAGGCTTTTTGGAGTGTAATGAATTTAGAGTGCGAAGTAAGTGTGATTCAGCAACTCTTAATTTAAGGTTATTATGGTTCTATATGAAACCTATGATTTTTCTATAATTTGTTATTCAAACTTTTGCCGATCTCAGTTTTGGCTAGTTTGGCAACTTGCCACTAAATCAGTGCAATTACATAGATTAAGGAACGAATCGAAGCCAATAAATTAACAACCTTAGGTATCTTGGGGCTGTAATGAATTAGCGGTCCATATTGAGTGCTTTCTGTATTCTTATAATGCTAATTATGAGGGAGCCGCCAAGTTCGTTTACAGATAATTCGAAATCAACATGTGTACACTAACTAATTGATGTAGATAGAGTGCGGTAATAAGGTATACTGTTGTTTTTACGTTCTCTAATTCAATTCTAGGGGATAATAATTAGCATCTATATTGCCGAGCTAAGCGACGCTAAGTTCGGCAACAGCTAAATGGAAGTTAATAATTTTCGAATGCCGAAATTAGACTTTTTTCGCTTGTTTACTCGCTAATTTACCATTAGATGATAATTTTTGGTGAAAACAGATTACTAGATTTTACCGAGCAACGAAAGTTCGGCAACAGCTAACTGAAAATCAACAACCCTGTTGCCAAAATCAGGATTTTCGTTTCATTTCGCTTGCTAATTACCAATCTCAATTAGTGACTTTCTAATATTAGAAGACTGGCTTCACATTTCTCACACATGGTTTATTCTTTTCTGAACTGTAATCTATAAGAAAAGATTTTGTCAAACGAGATGAATTCATAGTGGTGTTTTTTTAGCTCTTTCTTGTACAATTTTAGTGGCGTAAATTTCATCCGTATATTATTGTTTGAATTGTTGAATGGAAAGAACATTGGATGTTTAGTTGGTTTAGGATGATGACTGTTTAAAAATGAGAACACATATATACGTATCAGACAAGAATAAAACAATAAGCGACATCTAATCGTCTCCACTTCCCTTTCCGTTTAATTCAGTGTTCATTAATAATACTTAATAAAAGAAAAACTCAAAAGCGATCAACAATTCGATGTATTATACCCAAATCAAAGGTAGATTAAATGACGTCTCTATGCAAATTAAGGCAACTCGTTTAAAAAAGCAGCTGTCAACTGCAACAATAGTTAACCCGCTCCTACACATCGGTTAAAAAAACAAAATAAACAAACAATTTTGATTGCTTTTCAATAATCACCTAACGTGTTAAACATGTATGAAAAGGAAATTTGAGAATTTCACTTCCGTACAACCCTCCCTTAAAGTTCTGTAATCTTTCAAAATAACCATTTTATTGTAAAACACCAAAAAAATCAACCCTAACAGACAAAATAGTAATAAACATTTCACTTTTACTTAATAAATACCAGATGCCGTGATTTTTAGTGAACCCCCTAGACTTGTAACTTTGGAAAAAAAATTGTTCCCTCTTATAAATCGAAAAAACACAAACCATATGTTAAAACAGATTGAAATTTTTTAATGAAAGATGATCAATTCAATTTCGATGATTGAGGTAGAATGAAAATGTTTAAAAGAAGACGCGCATTGCATGCCAATAATAAAATAAACATTTCTCACAAGTATCATGTTCGTGCGTATTTATTTGTACTGATTGCTTCAATTAGTAATAAACACGTGTTCAACAGGTTCTGTTTGTTTATATATGCGATGAAAATTAAGAGAAACAACGTAAACTTTAATTAGTTTTGATCTTCTCATGTGTCTGTCTACAACACTACTTTAATTTTATATCGTTTCTTGTTAAACAATTTTTATGTAACTAACCTAAAAAATTGTCTAAGCATGAAATAATTTGTAACAAACAGTTTAGGACAATAAGAAAAATATTAATCATAGATTTTAATCTACTTCTCTCTTTTGTGCAACGTTTAATATTATCCAAATGTATCGAAAGTAGATCCTCCGAAAATTTTACATTCCTTGTAACTCAATTTCTGATCGCGTCTTCCACTTCCTAGTTTCTTCTCAGTATATCTTTACGACCTAAGTTGTTTATTCAACAATTCTCCTCTTCCCCAAGTCGCTGTAAGATGAGCTCGTTCTTCCTTCTGACTATCCATCTAACTCTTTCAGTTTTATTACCTTTATCAAAGCGCCCCCAGACAAAAGCTTGATTTGGAGCACCCCTCAACCGTTATGTAAGGTTAAAAGACGGTTGATATTGTAATAAAAATAAAATAGGTAAAAGATAACTTTTTATTAGCAAGAAAATTATTATTCGGAACGCTATAGTAAGTCTAAAAACCGTGATTTCGGTTCCAGCCTTGCAGTGTTTTTTTGTGGATGCACGCTCGTCATTTGGCGCCTTATATATGGATGAAAAGATATCGACCTTTACGACGTGTTTTCCGTATGCGCCATTCTTACTATAACGCCCTCTTTTGTAAGGGGTCTTATAAAATAATTTTTATATTTTACCACGGTTTACTCTAGTCAGATGTAGGGGTGAGTATTTGTCGTATTTTGCATATGTGTAATGCGTGTGATTATTCTGGTAAACAGGAATGTTATACAGGATAACTTGAGGTTTTTCGCCTAAAGTTACAAGGGTTATAAATAGCTATACGGTTCGCACCGATAACTTTAATAAGGCGAGTATTCGAATCGTACGGCTTCCGCCGATAACTCGGGGAAAGGATTGAGTCCGCTCTACGTTGGTTGACCAACGCGTGCGGACAAGGTACAAAATGCACGGTTCGAGAACCTGCGGATTTGCGACTAGGTTGGATGGAGCGGCGTGTAATGTGATTGTGTGCGCCGTCTCCAAAGTTTTGACACTAGGAGACGGATGAACGTATACTGGTTGTGTATATGTAAGTTATATTCAGGCGTACTGGTATATTGCAAAGAAATCTCAAAATAGAAGAGGGTCAGGCTGGTGGTTTCTCGAAAGAGAAGAGGGGAGTCAGGTTTGGTTTCTCGAAAGAGAAGCGTATCAGGTTGGTTTGGTTTCTCGAAGGAGAAGAGAGTGAATTTAAAAATAAAGGAAAAGGCAAGGTATTTCATTCCCTCCCCAAGGGGGAGGGCGGGCTGCTCGAGCTTCCCGAGCTCCTTCAGCCACAAACATGGATTCCCAGCATAATACATACATTACGTATATATACATGGTGGGATTAAGGATAGGTGTGGTCAGGATAGGATCGGAAGGAACGGTGTGCATATACGCATTGACCATGCCGCTACATCTGTATAAGGAAACCCCCTGAAAAAAACTCATACAAGGTAGACGGTAACGGGAATCGAACCCATTACCTCCCGAATGCTAAGCAGGTCGTGTCACCACTACACTACCAGCTCGGTAGGTGAATTTAAATTTGCGGTCGCTTGTATAAGGACGGAGAATATTTGCAAATTTGATTACCAGGAATTGGAAATGGTGGGATTGGTATGGAATTGGCGGATTATGAACATTGCGGGAATTTGTAGGATTTAATTAAGGAATGTTAATTAGGATAAGGATCTGGATCTTTGGACTTTTAGGATAAGGATCTGGATCTTTACATTACTGTTAGAAACACAACTGTAACATATAGCTGATATTATCGCATACTAATAATAATAATAATAATAGTAATGCCTTTATTCAAATATCGTTCTAAATTTGAAACCCATGGAGAAGTTCAGAATCATTGACAAAATTATTTCCAACACTCTGCTCCATCACTTAACACTTGACATAGATCCAGATTTCACACAATAAAAGAAAGAAAATAAGAAAAATACAAGTATACGGTTAATTAATGGTAAAGTTAGATCCAGAGCAAAAATCATGTTTCAACAAATGTTTAAAGATTGCTTAGTGAACAAATGGTCAAATATTGTCTTAGGAAAATATAGTAAAGTTCCATGTTTACAGGTTTCTGAGATTGATTTATATAATTTTGCTATATTTAAAGAAAAGCTACGTTCAAACATTGCTGTTGAATTGATAGGAGGTGGTATTAAGCCTTTGTATGTGAGATTTAAGTTATGAACGCTTGTCTTGTTAAAATACGATTGTACAAATAAAGGGGTGTTTTAAACACAATTATTTTGTGAAAGAAATATGCAGAGTGCAAGATCCTCCTTCTCTCCATATTCAACCACAGTAATGAGTGTTCCTATGATAACGTCTGATGCCAAAGATTAGTTTTAATTCTGACATTTTTTAATTCTGTTCACATCGAATACATTAATGTCCCGGTTAAGCAATCGTCTGTGGGAATATAAGAGTTTTAAACCCAAGTATGCTGCTCTTATGCATTTATTAATATGAGCTCTAAAGCGTAATTTGGAGTCTATTATAAGTTCTAAGTTGCGAACTTCGTCCACAGGATTAATACTCTCACCATTGACTTTAACATTTAGGCAAAAAATTGCCAATTTGTGTACTTTATTACGACCAAACACAATTAGCGACGATTTAGAGTCATTAATTTTAAGACCATGATTAGCAGCAATACTACATAAAGACGCAACATCCCAATTTGTGCATCTATTGGCGTTTTTTATCTCTGAAGAGTGAAACGACAGATATAACTGTGTCGTCTGCATAAAAATGAGTTGTGCAGTATGTAGTATAATCGTTGAATCGTGAAAAGGAAGTGGGCCAAGAATGGAGCCTTGAGGCACACCACTAATAAAAGTTAACTGGTTAATAATATATGGATGAAAAAGAGTTAATACATTAATATTAATCTGTTCGGCGCCTTCACAGCAAGATCGCACTCTCCACTATCATTCATCCTTTGATCTTATCTCATTCATGGACTATTTCTGAAGCCTTTCTCCTTATTATTGACTCACGCTTCTGCTTCATACGTTAATGCATTTGGTATAACTGTCTTAAAAATTCTAATTTTGTTAGTATTTATCTATGGTTATCGTATAATATTGGATTTAGTTCTTTCACCAAGGTCACCTCTTTTTCAATCGTTTCAGTCTCTTCCTTAACGGTGTTAATTTGTTCGTTTGATTTTTCCATGTTTCGATTACTAAGTGCCGGAATGGTTCCTTCGTTACTGACAGGTATTCTATTTTTCACATCTCTTTCTTAGTGTAACGAAGACTGCTAGAGAATCTTACAAAATTAATCTTTTTAGCGCATTTCAATGTGATCAGTTAAAAACGGTATTGTTCGCACTCTGTCTATCCGCCGCTTCGTCTTTTTCGTGCGGGGTGCTTTTGTAAAGCTAAAGTCTCACGTGAAAGCGTATAATGCCAAAGGGCAAACCTCTTCTTAAGTAGCATCTTTATCCCTATATAGGCAGTGTGTAATAAGCTGCAGAATAGATTTAGGTGTCCAATGAAAGCACACAATATCAGTAGGTAAGCATTTCTTAGCAACCCCATATAGCCTTCGTCGAATGGGGGCGAAGAGTATGAAGGAACATTAATATTAAGCTACATAGCCGATTTCGATATTAAACAAAGCGTAAAATGCCAGGAAGTATTTTTATCTCTCCTTAGCACCTGTATTTCCAATGTTGTCCCCAAAAAACCACAGTGTAAGCTAAAAATATTAATTAATCTATAGAGCAGATTTTGATATCAAATGAAAACATGAAGCGTCAGGAGGTGAACCGTTCTTTACCACCCCCATCACCACCCTCCTGGAGAGGGGGTTCAAGGGAAAAATAATTAAGCTACAAAACCAATTTTGGTGTAAAATAAAATTTCCAATGTCAAGATGAGAACCTCCCGTCTTCCTGCCTCCCTATCCCTTCGTGAAGGATGAAAGCAATATTCAAAGTCCAAAGGATCAATCGCTTCGCTCAAACCGTCACAATTATGGCAAGCGTTAGAATCACTTCCAAGAGTATACAATTTATGCACAGCATTTTTAGGGAAATACAATTTTGAGATAACGTGCCCCTACCCCGAGTTATATGTATCAAACTTTAGAGTCGTTTGTCACGGGTTACTTAGTGGGGGAAAATAAAATTTCAAATTTTTAAATAAATTTCTAAGTTCAAAGAACCCATTACTTCCGCGCTCACATTTCAACAATTATATATAACAAGTCTAAACATTTATTCCGGGGGTTCACAATTCATAATCTCGGTTCTTTACAAAACTAATTTAGTAGTTTATGGAAATTGTAAAAATTATTCGTATTTTTTAAAAATCTGTCCGACCTTGTGTGAATAATTTGCGAATTTGCCTTTGGTTCTCTTTTAACAAACACCGCACCCGGCTTGCACAGACAATCTGCACGTTTGATTCTTCGTACAAAATGTGGAGGACCTTTTCTTCAGACACCTTCAGATATCTTCAAGTTTGCCCATGTACTCATTTATTCATAGTTCATAACAAAGGGACAGACGTCCTATATACTTTTATTAATTTTGGCTGGATTTTAGATAGCGACAAGTCGTCCAAAGCAATAACGGACCGATTTTCATATTTGTTTATCTCTCCTTTCAAAAATCGTATAAACACAACTGTTTGACAGATGGCCTTTGACCCAACATAACAAAAATTTATTACACTGATAACGGCGCCACCTCTGTATTAGAATGAAAAGTTTTCACCTTTCCTTCGTATTTCAAATCAAATTGTTTGTGATGCCACATGTTTTTACTTCTCAGGCACTATAGTCACTAGGGATAAGCGATAATTTTTTTTGGCTATCGATAAGTCGGCAATTATCGATAGTTATCGATACCTTTCAGCTATCCATGTAACGATATTTGTTAGTCTATCAAAACATTCCAAAAGTGGTCACCTCTAAGGATAGACATAATTGTGAAAGTGCAAGCGAAAGCGACTGATTCTGTCATCCTCTTTTTCTAAACTTAAATTCGGCACCGCTAATCGGGGTAACTCTGAATCCTTATTAGAGAACTCCTAACCTCTTAAAAAGAAATCTGAAACTTCAGAACCAGAAACGCGTGCTAACCTCAAACGCCCTATTGCGCGTACGTTGTTGATTTATAAATTTCTTATTCTGTTACAGATTTTAATGAAATTTGGTTTGGGTTATAACGCACCAGTTATACTACAGTGTAGCATTAAATGGCTGATACATCCTACTATATCAATTCTTGAGATTCATTACCTTTTGGAATCCTTGAGTTTGGCAAATTTTTGACATACCTTCAATTTGTTTGGTTATATAATTTTTTCATATTTATAGATTACCTAGACCATGTCGTTTCTCTACATCAGTTCAGATAGTTCTCCCATTGTAATAAGATATAAAATAATATACCGTATTTGTCTGTGGTAGTAGTGCGTTGCAATGTGCTAATAAAATTTCAAATTGTGCTTTCCCACTCGGTCCCCTTAGACCTTAGCTTATAACTACCAGGCATCTAGAAGGGCTAACCACCACAATACAGTAAGCACAACACAAGACCTTCTACCTGTGATTTGAATGCAACACCGACTGTTGGTTTAGCTCCAATTCTTCTAGAAAAATTCAAAGAGACACTATTCTTTGCAGGACAACTTGAAATATTATCAGCACATTGGCGCACGTCAACACTTCTATATGTGATTGGAACGCAAACCAGTTTCTTCATTTTAGAGTAACTGAGTGTCGCCTTTAGTTAGCCCCCGTTAAGAAGAAGTAAAAATGCCACTCTTCTTTTGCAGCACACTTTGAAATGTAATCAGCATAACATAACAGCATTAGCGTAAGTACTTCTATGTGTGGTTTGAGTACTAGCTCTTCTCTTATTGGGGAGGTATCGACTTAGCCCCTGATTAAGTTCGATTTAAATAGGTAGGCACTATTAAAAATTTTGTCAGCACATTACAGCACGTCACCACTTCTAAACGTGATTAGAATACAATTAATTTTAGGATGGCAGAGTGCGACCTAGCCCCACGAGAAATTCAAAATGGCAATATGCTTTTGCAAAACAATTTGAAATTTTATCACCACAATGCAGCACAACGTAAACTAGTCTATAAGTGATTTGAGTGTAACCCACTTTCTTAATTTAATAGGGACTAGTTGTCGACTTAGCCCTTATTCATTAAAAATTGAAAAAGGCACTGTTATTTTCAAGCACACTATGAACTAGTATCTGCGCATTACCACACAACGTAAACGTTTCTAAACGTGACATGAATTTAAAGTTTTTTTTTTTAATTTTAGTACAGACGGGTTCGCTTTAATAAAATAAAAAAAAATGCTTATCTTGCATCACAGTTTGAATTTTATCACCAGAATTCAGCGCAGCGTAGGTCGTGTACACGTGGTTTGAATGCAACCCAGTTGTTTAATTTGGGGGAGGGGCTGAGTGTCGGCTTAGCCCTCAGTTAATAAAAACTCAAATTGGCACTGTTATTTTGTAGTACACTATAAAATAGTATCAGTACATTACTGCTCAACGTAAACACCTCTCGATGTGATTTGAGCACAAACCAATTTTTTAACTTTAGGGGTGGGGGGCTTGTCTACTTAGCCCTTATTCATTAAAAATTGAAAAAGGCACTGTTATTTTCTAGCACACTATGGACTAGTATCATCGCATTACTACGCAACGTAAACATTTCAACGCGACATGAATATAAAGTTTTTTTTAATTTTAGAACAGACGAGTGTCAACTTAGTCCGCCTTAAATTTTTGTTTAAATACTAGTCTTTTGCAGCACAGTTTAAATGCAGCACAGCGTGTGGTCGTCTACACGTGATTTGAGTGCAACTCAATTTCTTAATTTACGGGGGGTTGACTATCGGCATGGTATGAAATTTTATCAGCACATTACTGCACAACGTAAGCACTTAAAGTACACCCCAATTTCTTAGTTTGAGGGGGGTTGAGTGTCGACTTAGCCCTCAATGCAAATTCACAAAGTCACTGTCATTTTGTGCCACACTATAAAATTGTATCAGAACATTACAGCACAAAATAAACAGGTCTAGATGTGATTGAGTACAACCCAATTTCTTAACATCAGGAGGGTCGACATTAGCCCTCAGTCAATAAAAATTCGTAAAGGCGCTGTTATTTTAGCACACTGAAACTGTACCAGCGCATTACCGCACAACGTTAAGCACTTCTAAATGTGATTTGAATACAACCCTGTTTTTTTTTTATTTTAGGACGGACGGAGTGTCGACTTTGTCTGTCTTAAGAAAAATTCAAAAAGACACTAATCTTTTGCAGCAGAGTTTGAATTTGATCACCAGAATGCAGCACAACGTTCGCTTACCTACACGTGATTTTAGTACAACGCAATTTCTTAATTTTAGGAGGGAACCTGGGCGTCATCTTATGGCCCTCAAGTAAAAAAAATTTAAACAGGCACTATTCTTTTGCAGCATATTTTAAAATCTCAATAACACATTACAACAGAACATACGCACTTCTAGGTGTGATTTGAACACAACCCAACTTCTTAATATTAGAGGGTAGATTGTGGACTTACCTCCCGTAAGAAAAATTCTTACGTGCAGCACTCGTGTGCTGCACACTTTGAAATTTAATCACAAAATTACAGTACAACGTAAGTACCTATATATGTCATTTGAGCACAACTAAATTTTTTAAATTAAGAGAGGTCGCGTGTCGACTTATTCAATAAAGCACACTATCAAATTGTATCACCGCATTTCTGCACAACGTAAGCGCCTAAGGTGTAATTTGAGCACAACTAAATTTCTTAAGTTTAGGGGGCTGAATTTCAACTTAGCCCCTCGTCAATAAGAATTCAAAACTGCACTTGTATTTTGTAGCCCACTATGAAATTAGCACATTACAGCACAATTTCTCAATTTTAATAGTGTTGAGTGTCGACTTAGTCTCCCGTCAATAAAAATGCAAACAGGCATTTTTGTTTTGTAGCACAGCGTGAAATTATATCGGCACATTACAGCACAACGTAAGCACCTGTAGATGTGTTTAAGCACAACCCAATTTCTTAACTTTAGAAGGACTGATTGTCGACTTAGTCCTCAATCAGTAAACATTCAAAAGGCATGGTTATATTGTAGCCCACTATGAGAGCAGCACATTACAGCTCAATTTTAACAGAATTAAGTATCGACTTAGCCTCTCCAAAAGTCACATTCAACATTTTGTTTGTTAAAAATCCAACATGGGTGATTTGAATCCTACTGATGTGACGAAGGGCGCAGCGTTGATTGAAGATGGTAGATCTTACTCTTATGTTGCCGATGTGTTAGGTTAGGTAGGTTTACCGTAATGTAAGACGTTGGAGACAAACTGGGGAGTGTAAAAGGCGACAAGGCTAAGGTAGAAAACGGACTAGGGATGACAGATTTGTAATCTTACAAATATTCCGAAACAGTATCACAATTAAGAAACGAGATGGAAGATGTACCTTAGAATAAGTAATCAGCCATTAGCAGAAGGCTTAAAGAAGTTGGATTGAAGGCCTATAGAACGAGCAAAGCTCCACAGCTTCAGCGACGCCATCGAGTGGCGAGACTACACTTCGCTCGGGAGCATGAAAATTAGGAAAATGACCAGTGGGCCAACGTTCATTCAACAGATGAGAGCCGGTTTTGCGTTAACTCGATGGCAGGGGAAGATTATATCGCCGCCGAGGAGAACAAGATGAACAGTTTAATTTTACTCCTACAGACTTTTTAAATACCGTCGAAATAAGGGCAATGGATTGGCTTGCATGTTCCCCAGACGTTAATCCGATCGAACATGTCTGGGACATGTTAGGTAGGGGATTAAGATCCAGAAATCCCGCAGTTCATAATCCCGAACACGCAGCAGCTCTTGTTGAGATCTGGGACAATCTGCCTCATTTCTTGATTAAGTCATCATGGGCATGGGAAGACGGATGGCTGCTGTCATAAGTGCACGTTATTAAAACATTTGTTATTGATGATACCTTGAATCGTTATCGCTAGTTAATTTATTGTTATTGTTTCCTGTGGCCGGTTGGCCTTTAAACACACTCCAATTTATGCGCTAAAGCACAAAGAAAAGTTGATGCAGCAACAAAAAAATTTAATTTTAGTGGTCTCTGTAACATAATCAAAAATTAAGGGAAATCCTTCGACATCCTAGCAACCCATGAAAAGTGTTCCAATACACTACTTTCAACAAGTAGCATCCAATTGCGATATCAAAGTAAATAAAAAAATGAAAATGCTCAGAAAAGATCAATCTTTAATTTGGCATTATCAAATGATATCAAACTTCATTCGTTCACTCTACAGAGTATCTCAAAAATTAACAATAAAATATTACTTTCTTTTCAGCTCTGTATATGACATTTCGACCAATTGTTTAAAATCAACAATATGTCTAACGTGTTCTTAAAGAATCAAGCTACAATTTCAAAAAAAGTTAACAAAATCGAGTTATGGGTTTGCCCACGGTGTGTTAATTTTTAGGTTCCAACCTACAGTTACGTCATAACTAACTTTGTTTCATTACCACCTTTAGAACCCGCCTATTGTGCACATGGGGATGCAGATAGAGCTTGATTTAAGTTGCAATTCTGTCCCATGTTATCAAGCGTTTCTGATATTAAACATTTGACATAACATAACTTAAATCTTATTATTATGATAAAATAAACATTACCCTTGAAGGTGAGATTTGACAGTTGTTAAATTGTTATTTTTCACAATCTGACAACATCGGTGTCTTCTGACATTATTAATATTAGTGACTCAACTGCTCTGACTGGTGAAAATTACTGTAGGTGTAGAAGGTTATGCAATCGACTTTTTTCTCTATTGCTAAATCGACTTATTAGATCATTTTACAACGTTTGGCCAAGTTTCGCCAAGATCGGCAATCATGTCTGGATGTCTGTGTGCGGATGTATGTTTAATAACCACGATAACTCTAGAACGAAAATACCTACGTACTTAAAATTTTGTGTTTAAGCTTGTTTTCATTTGGATTAGAGATGATTAGGTTTTGGGAGAAATCCAGCGGTGGTGAGGGGGGGGGGGGTTATTAGAGGCAGTGTTTGGTTTTATCAAATATTTCTAAAACAACTGCATGTTTCAAATACCTTAAACATATCGATTAATTATGTTCTATGTAATTTATAGATACGACGGGAATTTAGCGGCAAAAAAATTCCTAACGTAGAATTTAGTTCAAATTTTTTCATTATCTGAATAATGATTAATTTTATAAGAAAAAGTGTAGACGTATTTTTTAAAGAAAATTTAATTTTACATAAATTTTCTTTATAAAGTTTTTTAACGTAAAGCGAAATAAATATAAAAATTAAATAAATATGATTGAAAATGTATTATTGTTATTTTTATAGAAGACTTTGGAATGTTTTTTTACGATAACATGTATCTATATTAATCTGTATCTGACATGAAGTTTTAAACGTCTTTCTGACATAGATTATGGTTTTTGTTTTTACAATGTTGCCTGTTTTCGTTATGAACGTATAAAAAAGAGGTTGCATAGTTATCCTAAAAAAATTGCAATTAAAATTATTCATTACTTCTAATTTAAGTTAGCATCTAGATGTCTATTAACCTCTCTCTGTCATGAAGTTTTAAACGTCTGTTTGACATTGTTTTTGCGTTTACAATGTTGCCCATTTTCGTAATGAATTTCCTATAAAAGAGGTTGCATAATTATCCTAACAAAATTTGGTAGGTTGGAAGATGTGTAGCGTTCCATACCAGATATTTATTTCTTACATTGGGATGCTAAATCGATAGACAATTTGACAGATTTCTGTAGTATGTCCTCGTTGTGACCACAAATTAATGGAATTTGATTTTTTAGGGCATTTTTGATATGCACTTCCAAAACATCTAACAAAGTAGAAAAATGATTGCTTTCCGTTAAAGAAGCGGAATTTTCTGTATTGCAGAAGAATTGTCAAATATTCTCTGATTTGGCCAAAACTAATTTTTAAAGGAAAAACACTGGAATTTTTTAGAAGTTTTGTGGCTTATATTGATAAATCCTTATGGTGCTAAATTTAAATTTGTGGGAAGAAAAATACAATAATAAAGACGAATTATTTTTAGAGTAATCTTAATGGTGTAATTAAAGCTTGAAATTGCACCTTAAGCACATATAACAACTGCTGTTTATGCAAGAGTAAAAAAGGTAAAGAAACTGCATTCAATAAATGATTAAACGTTACAAAATAACTTTGTACGATATCAGTGTTGATGGAACTTCGTTTAAAAAGTATATATGTAGCAAATTTTATTGCATTCGTTATAATCTCTTCGTTCCCATGGCTAATTGCTGACTTATATAATTTACAACTGATAAATCTAACAATTATTCGGATTACAATTAGTGCCAACGATTCAGATACGTGCAGAAATATATATTGTTTATAAAAGAGAGAGCATAGTGTTACTTTTTATGTGTAAAAAAATTTTATATTAAACTATATATGATTACATCCATGTGTTCTAGGTAATCCTTTGTTTCCTTTATACATCACTTCCCAAGAACATATAATACTTTAAGAATTAGAAGAATGTTACTCTCTAATGTAATTTAAATAGCTCACTGATATTAATTAAACTGGAAAAATGTGAATAGATACATTTTCACGGAATGAATGAGGAAATTTAAGACTGAAGTTGCAATAATTCGTGTGTTTCGATTTTCATTAAGCGTGACATCATCAGATACTGTAAAATTGCATTCACATATTTAACCAAATACACAATTAATTGGTTTCATATAAACATTCTCACCCTTCACTACGTTTAATTCAAAAAATAAACGATGTTAGAAACATACCACCTATACACATGCATAGTTTTCCCATGCCTTCTATTCAAAAATCAGCACAGATTTTCTCGAAAGTTGTAAGTTTCAAATAAGTTTTCTATACAGATAACTTTGCGTTCTTGACCCTCACAAATCAGTTACACTATTGTCGGGATGGTTATTTAGCTTGTTGCCGAACACGGCAACAAGACTTTAATTGAGGAATACTAGTACAATTAACAAATTGTGTAGTAAATTTAGTTTTTTGTTGCCTAACTCGGCTCAGTGTTAATAGTCATAATTATGTATTTTGATTTCTAGAGGAGTTTAACAAATTCGTTTATTGGTCGTGGATCAATCACAAATTGTATGTGTAGTAAATTTAAAATTTGTTGTTGCCGAATTCATCTAAGTCTCGTTTGGCCATTTCTTATTAACATACGTATTCTTATTTCTAATAGCACTCAACAAAACATTAATTAATAGTGGAATAGTTAATGTAAATAAGAAATTGTTGCGTAGCAAATTTAGTTTGCTGTTGCCGAACTCGGCAACGCCTCGGATGACTATTTCTTATTAATGCATTTTAATATAATTCCAATAGGATTCCACAAGTCTTTAATTAATAGTGGAATAATTAGTAGTACAAACAACGAACTGTTTTGTAGTAAATCTGGTTTTTTGTTTCCGAACTCGTCTACACCTCATTCGGTATTAATAGTCCTTATTATGGATTTTGATTTCTAGATGAGTTTAACAAATTCGGTTATTGGTAGTGAATCGGTCACAATTTGTGTGTATAGTAAATTTAGTTCGTTGTGGCCAAACTCAGCAACGCCTCGCATGGCATTTTTTTATTAACATATGTATTCTAATTGTTAAAGGTCTTAATTAACAGTGAGATAGTTAATAGTACAAATAACACGTTGTTGTATAGTGAATTTAGTTTGTTGTTGCCGAACACGAATACACCTCATTTGGTATTAATAGTCAATATTATGGATACTGATTTTTAGAAGAGTTTTACTAATTCGTTTATTGGTAGTGGATCAGTCAAATTGCATGTAGTAAATTTAGATTGTTGTTGCCGATCTCAGGAATAGCAATTTTTAATTAACATATGTATGCTAACTTCTAATAAATATCCACAAGGCTTTAAGTAATAGTTGTGTAGTATATTTAGTTTTTTGTTGTCGATCTCTGGAGGAGCGTTACTAAATTTTAGTGAGTTAGTAATACATTTTATGTTCAGTAAATTAAGTTTATTGTTGCCGAATTCAGCTTAGCTTCGTTCAACTATACTAACATATTAACTGATATATTTTAATTTCTAGTAGCATTTCACAAATACGTTTATTGGTAACAAAATAGTCATTGGTACACATAATGTTTGTATTATTCCAAGTAATTAAAATGTATTGTTGCCAACCAACTGTTGTTGCCGAATTGGGCTTTATTTCGCTCGTAAATTTATTATTCATTGATGTATTGCGTTTATTGATACTGAAATAGTCATTAGCACTAACTTGGTGTTCGACAGCCAAGCAATTCATATTCGTCGTTGCCTAACTAAGCGTATTTGGACTGCCTGTTATTAAACATTATATGTTCTAATTCTATAAGCGTATGCATACAGACATTTACGTGTAGTAATTAGTTTGTTTGTTGCCGAACTTGCTCAGCGATTTATTTTAAATAATAACAACAATGTATTGATTTCTAGAGTTTAATAAATGCGCTTATTGTTGTGGCAATTGTTTATGTAGTAAATTTAGTTTATTGTTGCCGAACTCGGCTTCGCCTCACTCGGCAATTTATTTTGAGCAGTTACAATTGATGTTTAGTTTCTAGCAAAATTTAGTAAATACGTTTATTTCTAATTAAATTAATCCTTAACATTATGTAACAGCCACGGAATTCACATTCGTCGTAATATTTTTTTTTAAACAACTGTTACGAGACGTGGTTTATACGGTTTAATTTCATAAACGTTTGCATAGAAAAATTTACGTGTAGTAATTATTCGTGTTTTGCCGATTTGAGTTGCACCTCGTTCGGAAATTTGTTAACAACCATGAATCAAGTATTGATTTCTGTAGAAATTTTAATACGTTTATTGGTAGTGGAATTTTATCGGTTAGCTATTACTATCAATAGTCGCGATTTATATACTTTATTTTTTTAAGCACGTACAAACGAACAGATTTAGTAACTCTAGTGTGTTGTTGCCGAACTTAGCTGCGTCTGCTTCTACAAATTTATTAAAATGGCTGACGTATTGATCAAGAAGGAGATTAACAAATTTTAATTTATGGTAGCATTTGACCAATACGTTTATTAACAGTAGTATAATCATTACTACCAGTTTAATGCACATGCTTTGTTGCTGAACTCGTCTCCGCTTTATTGCTAAAAGTCATTATTCATTAATCATAATTTGTAAAGTAACTTCATATTACGTCAGTATTCTGTGCGTATTGTCGATCACCAAGTAAGTCAAATTCATCGTAGTTGCTGTATTTCTTCGCCAATTATATAGATTAACTTCTATTAAATTTACCAGAGGAAATATTGAACTAGACGACGTCTGGTTTGATAACAGCAAATTTATGTATGGATAGTTCTTAATAACCATCATTAATGCATATCACTCTCGTCATTGTATTTAAAGGATAAATTGCCGAGCTAGGTGGAGTCGAGTTCGGAAACCGAACTTTCAACGTAATGTGTTTTCGGGCAGAATGGAAATATAAATAATTAGGTAAATTATAAAATAATTAAACATTTATTATTATTATCAAGTAAATCAAAGTTAAGTGTTTGAGTTTATCTCGCTTAGTTTGGCAACAACAATATCGTATTCATCAGCAATATAACAATGTAAATGGTTAAAGCTAACTTCAGCTAGTAGAAATAACTCTTTGGGGGTTCATCATGGATATGATTTATTTACAGGTGTAAACCTAAATTATACTTACGGTTGCCGAGATTGGCAACCGTGATTTTAAGAATATAAATTATTAGATACCCAGACATTTTGTTGTCGATCGAGTTTGTACTGCCATAGCTAATAATTCCACTGTTGACAATAGCCGGGCGAGGCGATGTTGAGTTTAGCTACATTAGAATTAACACATTCAATGTATGGGGGTTCTTGTTGGACATTATTTATATGTAAGTGTGATTCTACATTATGATTAAAAGACAAATTGCCGAGTGAGGCCAAGCCGGGTTTGGTAACCGTTATTTTAACATAACATGTTTATGGGCGTCGTAGGAGTGTAAATATTCAGATAATATGTTGTCGATCTAATTAAGTAATTCGAGTATGTTGCCGAACTCAATTTTACACTCTTGTACTGTTACAGTAAACAATCTCACTGTTGATAAACGTGATTTATATAGTCTACTCTTGATATAGATAGTACCATGTATGTATACTAATTTCCATTATACCTTAAATAAATTGTTGAGCGGTGCAAAGCTGAGTTTGGCAAGAAAATTTAACTCAATATTAATTATATTTAAGGGTGGTACAACAATCATGTAATCAGATTGTTGTCGATTAACAAGCGTTACTTCTGTTACTTTTATAAGAGCAATCTTAATAATTAGGTAGTTAAAGCAGAATCAATTTAATACATCTTGTTGCCAAATTCGATTAAGCTTAGCCTTATTTTAACGTAACATGTTTATAGGCGGCGTCGGAAAGTAAATAATCAGATAATCATTTATGTTGGCGATTTAGGCAAGTAAGTCGAGTATGTTGCCGAACTTAATTTTACTTTCTTGTACTGTTCCAATAAATAATCGCATTGTTGTCGACACGTGATTTATACAGTCTAAATCGCTATAGATAGTATCACGTATCTATACTAATCTCCTTATACTAAAAATAAATTTTCGAAGGATGCAAAGCTGAGTTCGGCAACACAATTCAAGGAAATATTACATTTTAAGGGTTGTACAGGAATGTAAATAATCATGTGGTCAAAGATTGTTTTCCCTATTGTTATAAAGATAAGTGGCTCA
Organism: Vesta saturnalis; assembly: GCA_036346205.1. Classification (NCBI taxonomy): domain Eukaryota; kingdom Metazoa; phylum Arthropoda; class Insecta; order Coleoptera; family Lampyridae; genus Vesta; species Vesta saturnalis. Next base: position 3,272,794 of record JARFJB010000418.1, on the reverse strand, counting down.
GCGAGGCGGGGCCGAGTTCGGCAACCGCAATTTCAATGTAATAAGCAGAATGTGAATTTAAATAATCCGATTATCACATTATTTTGTTGCCGATTGAGGCAAATAGTTCGAGTTTGTTACCGAATTCAGATTTAGATTGTCTACTGTTATAGAAAATACATAATTCCATTATTGTAGACAAGCATGATTTGCAATAGAACTTGTAGTACTTTATTATCTATTGACAGGAAAATTGGTGTGGTTTGAAAACACAGTAAAGAAATTGCCGAGAGGGGCGGATCTAACTTCAGCGAATAGAATTTACTCAATGGAGATTCTTTATGGACATGATTTATATTTAAGTGTAAATCCAAGTTATACTCAAAAAACAAATTGTAGAACGAGGCGAAGCCGAGTTTGGCAACCGTAATTTTAACGTAATATGTGTACGGGTCAGACATTATGTTAATCGAGTCAAGTAATTAGGGTATGTTGTCGAACTCAGATATACTTTTTTTGCTGCCATAGCCAATAATTCCACTGTTGACAGTTGCTGAGCGAGGCGAAGTTGAGTACAGCTACAATAGAATTAACTCATTCAATGTATGGGGTTCTTGAAGGACATTATTTATGAGTGAGTGTGATTATACACTAGGATTAACAGGCAAATTGCCGAATGCTGTTACAATAAATAATCTCACTATTGTATACTAATCTCCATTTTGCTTAAAGAAAGCAAAGCTTAGTTTGGCAACAAAATTCGGTACGGAAATGTATCGTGTAATCAAAGATTGTTATCGATTGAAGTGGAGTGATGTAATTCGAATTTGTTGCTAAATACAGATTTACCTAGCTTTGCTTTCTTTTACTGCCACTATTGTTGACAAGCGTTAGTTCTGTATGTCTTGTTGCCGAACTCGATTACGTCTACCTTGACAATTTGTTACATGAAATAAAACAGCATGGTTAATTCATAACTCAAGTTTATAGCTGCGACAGGTCACCTTAATACAAGAAATACACCCACGCACCTCACCGAGCGCGTTTCGATAACTGAGGATGATAGCTAGATTATCGAAACGCGCGAAAAGTAAGACATTTGAAGATGGGGTTACTTATTATGTGGATTGAAATGAGTTTTTGGATTACTCGTTTTTGTTAACGTACTTATCCAATGCTATTTTAAAATCGCTTTGTGCGTGATTGTATCATTTGTAGGCCGAGTTTGGCAAGACAGAATTTGTTTATTTGTCTAATTATTGGTATAACACCCTTATCAGAGTGTGTGAAACCTCTAAATATTGCACTCTCAAAGAATTATGTCAAGAAACGGGTTCAGAGCGTAAGATAAGTTATGTTCAATTAAAAACGTGATTTCATTCAATATTGATCTGTGACTGGCTTCTAGAGTTAATGGAGGGACAAAAGAACTATTTAAATGAAATACAAACGTCATAAAATTTATTTAATATTCGTTCTTTAATTCATTGAAGTGAACTAAACAGGGCAACTGGAATCAAACCTGATATGAGATGTTCGGCCACACATCAACCAATATGCAAAGTATAAATGATAAATATCTACCCATATATGAGTAAGTTACCCTATTTTAAATTTATATAGCGAAATTCACCCTTATACAATAACAGCAAACGACTTTTTTCTTAACGAAAGGTATTGTTTGAATTTTTGATCAAAATTTATCGTATATACGTCATGAAATAAATCCACTCCGGCAATATTTTAAAATATGTTTTTGAGAGGGAGGTGATTTTTTTCTTTTATTTCTAAAGGGGGAGTTAAATATTTATTAGTTAATATCAATATCGTATATGCAAAAATCATACATGTAAATTTTGAACTGGGGAAAGATGATAATAACAAGATCTTATATATTCAGTTCTATATTCCATGGCTATCTTATTATTCAGCGCGTTCACTTTTTCGCTCCCCAGCCTTCTTATTACGTGAAATATGTTCATAGCCACCTTTCTATACCGCACAGAGTAATATCTCAATGTTATTATAAAAACAATAGCTTCATCCACCAATCTACTCTGCCTTTACAGTGGCGTACTTATTTTAACATCGTTACAAGCTCTTCTGTACTCTAGCGTATGTGAATACAACAAAATTCCAGATTTCAAGCTAAAAGGAAATTATTCCACTAACTTCATGCTGGCGCTACGTTTAGCTAAAACAACAAAAAAAACGGTTAGGGAATTTGAATGAACGAATCGCGATGGTTGCGCCACTGAAAGCTGCTACCTTATTAAACTAGCTGGGGATATATGCAGAGCAATATATTTTGATTTTTAATTCAAACTCAGACACTGTTTTATGGTATCAGAACTCGGAAGCTGATACCGGGTAATAATGATTCTTATATACGATCGCGTGAAATGGAAAACGTAATGAGTATTTTAAAATTTTAACTCACCCTTGTTTCTTTTTTCTTTTTTTGTTTAAAACTTCAGTAATCGTGTATTTGGTGAATATTCAATTTAAATTAGTAAAAGTATAAAAAAAGGGCAAGAACAAATTCCTGAAATGCCGTTTGTCAATTTCCGAAACCAAGCATTGGAATTTCTGTTATGCCCCTTTAACAGGCACCAGCTTGAGAAAATTACTGTGAGAGTTTTCGTTTCGCATTGATTACACTTTTTTGTCTCTTAATAACAACTTAATAATTATAGAAACCTAAATTCCGCAATTAGTACTAGTATTTTAGCATTGATGACATTTTTAATACTTTCCTAAAATTCCGTTTTACGAAAACGATCAATACCTAAGTACAATCGTAAGAGATAACTTTTCAAAAGTCTCCAAGTAGAAAATATGCATGTAATGTTTTGGGGAAATTAACATAATTCTGATTAGCTTCTAACTTTAAATCGGGAGACGTTGCGAACAGAATTAGTGTTATGAACATAATCTAAACTTGTAAGGCTTTGCCATATTAAAGTCACAATAATCACAAACACAGTGAACATTAAAATTCTAATCCTTATAACAACTTACTTTCACATAATCAGTTTCCTAATTAATAACGACTCACTGTGTTCATAATTTTGTGAATGTCTTTAACAATTTTCATTTGAAACGGTTGCTTTCGTAACATCTTCGGTTTAGCAATACACTGCATGTAACACTTACTGAAAAATATTATTGAATCCTCGATTTAAATGCATATTACCCATGCTTACTATTGCTTCAGATTGTTCACGTTGCGAACATTGACTGTGTGGAAAGGATAATAGGATTCATTCAAAAATTTTATGTGTAACAGTGATAACAGTTCATAATACGTATTAATTGATTGTAATTAACGCGTATAACCTGTTCAAGCAATTTGTTTTATTAATTAGGACAAAAATCTAGACACGATGATCATAATTTATAAGGACACTATTTGAGTTCGCTAAAAAGAATCTTATATTTGATTTTAACTGTGCGAAAATGTTCACTGTTCATAATGTTCCCGGTGTCGTAAGAAAGTTGGTTCATAAATTTAATTTTTCAATATGTGTGATCATAAGAATGTACGGTTTTCACAACTGTATTGTTTATGTTTGCAAGTTTTGTTGTACCAGATTGCCCATAACTATATTGTCAATAATGTGCACCATTCGCACTTTTTTATGGTGTTAATTTGTGAAAAAATACTTACAGTGTTCATACCTTGGTAGCAACACATCTATGTTCACAAAGTTAAATAGCGAATATTTCTAATGTAATTGTTGGAGAAATTTTTAGTATAGAGTGAGAGGAAGAAAGTCTGTGACGACCACAGCAGAAATAAAAATAAATAAGGTGAGACATATACGCAGAAAGTTGTTCAATCATTTTGATTCCAATTTGTGTTAGGGTGTATAGGAGAGTTCTGTTTATAATAGTTAAATAAACTAATAGTTTCAAAACACGGAATTTTCGAAACCGCAAACTCCCGGCTAAGGCGCTAACAGACGTCTGCAGAAAGAAGATTTTGTAATATAAGCACATTTGTTAAATGTTTATGACTATTGTTTACAATCTCCTTAAAAAATCCTGCCAATGTTAATAATTGTGTTAGAATGGAAGATGTGAAAAGTTCATAACGATCAAGGCGTAATATTCGTACTAGAAAAAAACATTAATTATTATATGTATTGTGTTCACAGTTTTTTATGGGACACTTATTTGTAAAATGTTCACAATTCTCTTAAATCACTTTTCTTTAGTAAAATACTTGGTGTTCATAATTTCGACTTTTATAATAAATCTTCATTTAATAGAGGGTATCATTAATCCAAAATTTATGGTTTTTAGATTAGATCCGCAGTGCACAAAAAAATTGCAATATAAATTTTGTTCAAATTTTTTATTGTACATTATTAATTACGAACAACATTTTTTTATTATACTGTTTGTTTACTACTAGAGTACCTTTTGTTCATTTCTGTTACTTAAATACTTGTCCATAGTTTTGTAATTTGTAATACAATAGTAAAGTTCATTTATTTTAATACCGGTTCTCATTCGCCATTTCTAAACATAGTGTGTTCATGTTTTTAATTGTGAACCATAAAAGTACTACGAAGATTATGTAATCATTCCTTCAATACGCAAAGCTCACTATTATTTACTAGTTACGTATAGTAACATGTATTCATAATTTCTATATTTATGCCGAAATTGCATTGTTTGTAATATCTATTGTGATGTATGATATCAATTTTTTACAAGTTTATAATGTTGACTCACGTTTTGTTCACAATCGAAACAATTTAATGTTACTTCTGTGATCTTAACTTTTAATAAGTAACGTTGTAGTAATGCTCATTGCCTATTGAAACATATGATGTTCACAATTCGCTTTTCGTGGCTTTTCATCCTTTATTGCACTATTATGTAATTGCACGTGCGAATTTTGTTACAATGGAAACTATTCATACAATTATGTAATGAATATGCCTTATTATTGCTTATCAAAATTGTAATGTTCATTGCTGTATTGTTTAATGCTTACCTAATCGTATTCACAATATGTAAATGTTTATCCATATGTTAGGGTACTCAGTACCAAATACTCGTAGTATAAGTAGGTACCGTTTTTTACTCTTGCAAATAACTAAGAATATACTGAAAATTAAAATGTATATAAAAAAAAGTAGAGTTGCCTTAAGATGAGTGTTACGAACAGTCTGTGTTCATAATTGTGTACACTCATCGTGTTTAAAAATTTTTATTTAATACGCTATTAACGGAATTGTGTGCATAATGTTCGTTCCTGAGTATTGATATTTTAATGCTGGCCTAGAATGATAGGTATTGGTGCCAAAATACCCCTGCTGGCCGATCTGTAAGGTGAGGTCTGCAGCACCAAATAGTCATAACAAAAGTAGGTACCGTTTTTTACTGTGGCAAATAACTAAGCATATACTGAAAATAAAAATGTATACAAAAAAAAGTAGGGTTGCCTTAAGATGAGTGTTACGAACAGTCTGTGTTCATAATTGTGTACACTCATCGTATTTAAAAATTTTTATTTAATACGTTATTAACGGAATTGTGTGCATAATGTTCATTCCCTAGTATTGATATTTTTATGCTGACTTAGAATGATGCGTATTGGTGCCAGAATACCCTTGCTAGCGGATCCATAAGGTAAGGTCCGCAGCACCAAATAGTCATAGCAAAAGTAGTTACCGTTTTTTACTGTTGCAAATAACAAAAGATATACTGAAAATAAAAATGTATACAAAAATATTAGGGTTGCGTTAGTATGAATGTTTGAGCAATCTGTATTCATAATTTTATGCACTTTGTTTAGACAGCGTATTTCATTTTTTTTAATACCATCACTTAGGTGAGGTTCGCAGCACCAAGTTATGGTAATACAAGTAGGTGCCGTTTTTTACTGTTGCAAATAACGAAGGGTATACTGAAAATAAGAATGTGTATAAAATAGTCAGGTAGGTCGCCTTAGAATGAGTGTTAGTCATGGTCCGCTGCGCCCAATACTCTTTGACTAACGGGATTGTGTTTATAATATTCACTTTTAAAAATTACTATTTGGATGCTGGCTAACAGTGATAGCTTTGGTACAATAACACCATGGCGGGCGGAGCAGTTAGGCGAGGTCTGCAGCACCATATACTCTTAATATAACTAGGTACCGTTTTTTATTGTTGTAAATATCTAAAAAAAACACAAAAATGAAAATATGTACAAAAATAATTAAGTTGCATTGCATTATGAACAGTTTGTGTTCATAATTTGCACACATTGTTCAGACAGCTTATTCAAAATTGTTTACTTAATACGTTAATAACGGGATTGTGTTTATAATATTAACTCTTAAAAATTTCTATTTTGATGCTGCCTAACAGTGAGAGCTTTGGTGCAATAACACCATGGGAGGTTGATCAGTTAAGCACCAAATACTCTTAATGTAACTAGGTACCGTTTTTTTATTGTTGCAAATAACTAAAAACAACACGAAAATAAAAATATGTACAAAAATAATTAAGTTCCATTGCATTATGAACAGTTTGTGTTCATAACTTTGTGCACATTGTTCAGACAGCGTATTCAAAATTTTTGACTTAATACGTTAATAATGGGATTGTGTTTATATTTACGCTTAAAAATTACTACTTTAATTGGTTAACAATAATAAGAACACCACGGCGGGCAGCGAGGTTCGCAGTACCAAGTACTCTTAATATACGTAAATACCGTTTTTTTATTGTTGTAAGTAATTAAGTTGCATTGTACTATGAACAGTTTGTGTTCATTATTTTGTGCACAAGGTTTAGATTCTATTAGTTGCTTGCTTGTATTCTGATCATCTTTTCACTTGAAAGAAAACATTTATTGAGAAAAATTGGTACACTATATATTAATCAAAATATTTTTCATCATTTTCTACAACCTTTTCCCATCTTTGTAGCAAGATAGTGATACCGTGTTGAAAGAACGATGGTGGTTTGGGAGCGATCCAATCATCTATCCATTTTCGCACTTTTTCAGCATTTCGAAACCGCGTGTCAGCCAAGTGATGCTGCATGGATCTGAACAACTTTTCATTCGAGCTGCAACAGTGTATCCTTCACAATTCTTGCAACGTGTGGTCGAAAGTTGTCATGCAAGAGGTCTGTTACTTACTAATGCTGGTCTTTTTTGCAACTATACGTCATTCAATTTGTTCAATTGACGTCGGTACACATCTACAGTAACAGTTTCATTCGGTTTTATTACCTCGCAATACAATACACCTTGCAGATTCCGCCATATGCACATTAAGACTTTATGGCCATGAATATTCCGCTTTGGTGTCGATGTGAATGGATTTTTTGGACTAACGCGCTTGGGATTGTACGCCTCAGAAAACTCTTCTTTTTTGCCTGGCAAGCAATGAAACCGCGATGTTGAAACGGCTAGACATTTTCCCTCCTTTTGGATCTTTTCCATCGCATGTAAACGCCTGGAAACAGTTGATTTATCAACTACTAAGCTCTCTGAAAGTTCTTTGAGAGTTCGAGCTTGTTTTCGTCCAATAATTTTTATAATTCATTGTCGTCGAACTTTTTTGGCCCCCCAGGCCGTTCTTTGTCATTGACATCAAAATCACCACTTTTAAAGCATTGAAACCAATACCGACAATTGGAATATGACGGAGCAGCATCACCATAAGTTTCTAAAAGTGTTTGATGGGCTTCGGCAGCAGATTTCTTCAAATTAAACGACAAAAGCAAAGAATGTCGAAAATGCAATTTTGAGCGTTCTATGATTAGAGTCTGTATACACTGAACAACTCAATAATAATAAATGGAAAACTGTTATTTTATATAGAGAAATGTCAAAACCATCGAATTTAACAGTTAGGTTAGGTTGTTTTCTTTGATATTTGGAATTTTCACCAATAGATATATCTGATCAAAATACATGCAATAATTTACATTCTTAATTACTACTATTTTAGTGCTGGTTTGTCAAAGGGGGTATTATTTGCAATGTTCAGAATTGTACAAAAGCAATTTTTTTCTAAGGAAAGTTTTCACAATTTGTACATGTGTAATCTGTCCTTGGTTAGCCATCGGGCTAGGTTTGCAGTATCAATTATTGTTAATGTAAGTAGGTACTGTTTTTATGAACAGTTTATGTGTTCATAATTTTGTGCAATTAATGTTATTCAAACGCTTGCAATTATGATTACATGTATACAATGTGTCTATTTATGCACATCTTGTTTGCGTATGCGGTAAATTCGCCTCGGGAAACACCCCAGCAATATTCGCCCCCAAGAAAACTCGCCCCAGCTAAATTCGCCCTTGGAATATTCACCCCTAGAAAATTCGCTCCCAAGTAAATTCACTTCAGAAAGTTTGCTGATTTATTTCATTTTTAAAAATTTAAGTGTTGACCAAGTTAAAGTAACTTCGTCTACCTTTGATATTTTGATTAACATATTTAATGACACAACCTTCTATTTTGAGTAGTGCAAGGCCTCTTTAACATATGAAAAATTGTATTGAAGAACTTGCCGAAAAGTTGCACGCTATATCGTCGAAAGTGAGAAATAACATTCAAACACAAATTAATACGTGTTTTCAACGATTTTGAACATCTGAGCACTTATTAAGACAAATATTGCAGGTACACAAGTTAAGGTCTAAATGTATTTGCATGGCAAGCTTATTTGGTCGTGCCGTTTTACAATGGGGCAGTTTTCCAGAATGTCAATTTTTGAGGGGGAGAGGGAGTTTCCTGAGAAGCGAATATTCCAGAGGCGAGTATTCCGAGGGCGAATATTCCGGGGACAAATTTACCCTGGCCCGAATAATCCGAGGGTGAGTTTTTGGAGACGAATTGACCGCTGCGGATTGACCGGGGCGAATTTTCCTACAATCCTTGTTTTCACAATTTTTACATGTGTAATCTGTCCTTGGTTAGTCATCGGGCTAGGTTTTCAGCATCAATTATTGTTAAGGTAAGTAGGTACTGTTTTTATGAACAGTTTATGTGTTCATAATTTTGTGCAATTAATGTTATTCAAGCGCTTGCATTTATGATTACATGTATACAATGTGTCTATTTATACACATCTTGTTTACGTATGTGGTAAATTCGCCTCGGGAAACTTACCCCAGCAATATTCGCCCTCAAGAAAACTCGCCCCCAGGTAAATTCGCCCTTGGAATATTCGCCCCTAGAAAATTCGCTTCAGAAAGTTTGCTGATTTATTTCATTTTTAAAAATTTAAATGTTGACCAAGTTAAACTAACTTCATCTACCTTTGATATTTTGCTTAACATATTTAATGACCTTCTATTTTGGGTAGTGCAAGGCACTCTTTAACATATGAAAAATTGTATTGAAGAACTTGCCGAAAAGTTGCACCTGCTATATCGTCGAAAGTGAGAAGTAACATTCAAACACAAATTAATATGTGTTTTCAACGATTTTGAACATCTGAGCACTTATTAAGACAAATATTGCAGGTACACAAGTTAAGGTCCAAATGCATTTGCAGGGCCAAGCTTATTTGGTTGCGCCGTTTTACAATTTCCCTTGGAGCAGTTTTCCAGAATGTCAATTTTTCGGGGGGGAGGGGGAGTTTCCTGCGAAGCGAATATTCCAGAGGCGAGTATTCCGAGGGCGAATATTCCGGGGACAAATTCACCTCGGGCCGAATATTCCGAGGGCGAGTTTTTGGAGACGAATTGACCGCTGCGGGTTGACCGGGGCGAATTTTCCTACAATCCTTGGTTTCACAATTTGTACATGTGTAATCTGTCCTTGGTTAGCCATCGGGCTAGGTTTGCAGCCTCAATTATTGTTAAACTTACCCCAGCAATATTCGCCCTAAGAAAACTCGCCTCCAGGTAAATTCGCCCTTGGAATATTCGCCCCTAGAAAATTCGCTCTCAAGTAAGTTCACTTCAAAAAGTTTGCTGATTTATTTCATTTTTAAAAATTGAAATGTTGACCAAGTTAAACTAACTTCGTCTACCTTTGATATTTTGTTTAACATATTTAATGACACAACCTTCTATTTTGAGTAGTGCAAAGCACTCTTTAACATATGAAAAATTGTATTGAAGAGCTTGCCGAAAAGTTGCACCTGCTATATCGTCGAAAGTGAGAAGTAACCTTCAAACACAAATTAATACGTGTTTTCCACGATTTTGAACATCTGAGCACTTATTAAGACAAATATTGCAGGTACACAGTTAAGGTCCAAATGTATTTGCATGGCAAGCTTATTTGGTTGCGCGGTTTTACAATGGGGCAGTTTTCCAGAATGTCAATTTTGGGGGAGTTTCCTGAGAAGCGAATATTCCGAGGGCGAATATTCCGGGGACAAATTTACCCCGGGGCGAGTTTTTGGAGACGAATTGACCGTTGCGGATTGATCGGGGCGAATGTTTCTACAATCCTTGTTTTAACTTCCCATAAAAAATTGCATGAATTTGTAGTTATTTTTGCATACATTGTGTTTATGATTTTGAATGACTTTTAATGAGGTATTTCTTTCAGTGTAAGACAAACAGTATATACGTCTCAGTCAGATACATGTTTTACTGTCATTGGCGTTACACGTATTTATTTTCTCTCCTTATGATGTGACGTAAGGTTTGGTATCACACGTGTATGTAATAATGAAGCAGTTGTATCTTACGAGAAAAATGTTCTAAAAGTTTCTTGTGGTAAATACTTTTGTTATGGGACGGATTAACAAGTTGACTTTTTATTTAAAAAATCCTTAATTTTTATGTTCGATGGTAGAGTGGGTAAAAAGGAGGGTTTTATTATGGTGCTTGAATGATTATATTATTGTTTAATGTGAGTAAAATTCTGAGGTGTCGAAAAAAATTGGATTAAATTGGGCTTAGATTTGGAAAATGAGCAAACGTCAGCGTGCATAATGTTAAAATTTGTGAAGCTAACAAAGTTAATAGTTGGACTAAAATTTAGTAGTAAATCGTATTGCCGCACTTTGTATTAGTGAATTCCACTACAGCGATCTCCGCTTATTCCATTAGGGCGACTTTCCTATACTCAAAACCAAATTATACATCCGTCCCATTCTATACGTTAGAGATAGGAAGAAATCAGTAGGTGTAAAAGAGAGGGTTGCGAATATATCGCAAAAGTAACACAGCGCCTCGTACGATATCTGACTGAAGTAATTCTATCTGTTAATTTTATTAATCCCAGCTAGAGTTGCTATATGCACGAGGAAGTTTTTGATTTACGCCCTTAAGATCATCTCTTTTGCTCTAACGCTTTGTACACTGAATGAAGTTTGTAATCGTGAAGGGTTTTTTGGAAGTTAAAGTTTTGTCAAAGCGTTGGATTTTGCTATCGGAACTGTACATATATTTTAGTTGTCTCATGTACTGAATTTAAAACAGATTAGTCTCCATTTTGTTAAAGTTTCGTCTTAGATTACAACATTTCGACGTATTAGTATTTAGCATCCTCGCGTAAACGCAAATTCCCACCCTCCACCCGTGTTTTTTAATTTGACAAAAGAAAGTTTAAACAAGAGTCAGTCAATTATGCACATACACACCGAACTCCACTGTTCTTGAAAGTAAACCCTCATAGTATTGAATTTTGTCACTAGTCGCAACTCTTTGATAACTAATTAGTGATGCTAGGGGCTCTCCTACTCTTATTTTACTACTGCTAACCCTTTTATATATCACCCGTTGTCTCTCCCCGACGTTTACCAAGTTCTAATATAGTTTCCCCTGCATTTTAAGTCCCTAATTCGACACTCTAAAGCAATTTTTTTCGAAAAATTTTGACTAAATGTGCATATAACGACGCAATATTCAAATTGTATAATATCTATGGCAGCGAGTCGAGTTCTCTTTTCAAACCACCCAATCCTTTACATTTCAGATAATGATTTGCTAAAACCAAAGTCTTTGAATGTCTCTTATTGATCCTTATTTGTAGCGAGTAATGGTTTTGATGAGATTCATAAAGTGAAATTACCGTCCTTTTCTAAAATTTATTAAAGAAAAGCGAAACGTCTGCTGACGTAAGGTAATTTTATAAAACGAATTGAAATTATGTTAACTTATATATACGAAACGCAATTATTGAGATGTGGAAAATGATATTGATTTGCCTTTGTCTTACTAAACCCGTCAAATATCATTAATATCGAGTAGAAACGAGCGGGGTAAGAACGTCGGATGTAATTAGATAATGATTAATTAGAAGTTGAAGGTACCATCTTTTTCTATAATAAATACCTTCTAATACCTTATGTTAATTAACTTAGTTATCCCATTTTTTAAAAATCTCTCTGTTCATCTAACTTTTTTAACTCTTTTCAACACCCTCGACATTAATTTATTTATTACATTCATCCTTCAAGAAAACCGAAATTAGCAGTTATTGATTTTTTAGACGCGTCAATTTTCGTGATGAAAATTATGCCTTTATGCACGGTATTTTATCATTTACCGCTTCTCAATTATTAGATTTTCACTAACTGGTTCCGGTCAAGACTCAAATCTTAACCTCGCTGTAGTAATCCTGACCTTACTAATGTCGTCGTTCATTGTTAGTTATCTCAATAATTTATAAGAAAAATTAAGGGCTTTCTGCATTTTCTAATAATAAAATTGCGATAAATTTCTGTTAAACCGGAAGTTGTAGTGAGGATGTGATAATGTAAAAATATGCATTTCCTTGTATATGTGTTTTGTTTAAAATTTCGATTGGAATCGTAAGACTCGAGAGCAAGCCATCTCTCCGAAACTGTCTTATTCTTGAAAGATATGCTTACACAGAAAATAAAGTTGCTAGCGCATATTATACACGGTGTTTCAAAAATGTCTGCCAAAATTTCTAGGACGTATTCTGTGTGTGACATTAAGCTAATTTTGTCAAATGAACGTATGGTCCAAAGGCCACCATTTTCGAGATACAGGGTGTTGAAGTTTCGAAAAAGGGGACGTTTTCCATTGATTTCTCAGGAACTATACACACAGACAATCTGATATTATGTACATTACCCACACTCTATACGAGTTATTCGATACAGTGGCGGAGATACGGCCAGGTCGAAATTGTTTTTCACGTTGAACTTCTACGCCACTGGATATACTTCAATTTTGTTTATATTTCTGTATTTGTCATCTCAATAGACACGAATAAGATCACTTGTGATTTTGTGATTTGACGGCTTGTTTCCAAGATACACAAGTAAATTTGATTTTATGTACTTCATAACGTTCGCCACTGGTTTACTATTTAGATCTGAAAATCTGTGGAGATGAGGAAAACAGCAAGACAAAGAAAAATTCCAAATAGCGTTTTTCTTTAAATCGCTTAGTTTCAGAGATACAGGTTGTTGTACATAAAAAGAAACCGTAAAATGAGGTGTGATCAAATACGTATAATAATATGTACAACACCCTGTAACTCTGAAACGAAGCGATTTAAAGAAAAATCCTATTTGAAATTTGTCTTTGCTTTGATGTTTTCCTCGTCTTCACCGATGTTCATATCGAAATAGTGAAGCAGTGGCGTACGCTATGAAGTACACATTTTCTTGTTTATCTTGGAAACGAGCTGTCTCATCACAAAATCGCTAGTGACCTTATTGGTGTATATTGAGTTAACAAATACGGAAATGTAAACAGAATTCGAGTACATCCAGTGGCGTAGAAGTTCAACTTGAAAAACCCTTTCGACCTGGCCGTATCTCCGCCACTGTATCGAATAATTGAGTATCGCGAGCATAAGTGTATGACTCGTGTAGAATGTATAGTGTGTATAGTTGGTGGCCTTTGGACCGTATGTTCATTTGACAAGATTAGCTTAATTTTACACGAAGAATACGTCCTAGAAATGTTGGCAGATATTTTTGAAACACAGTGTATAAACTGGTGGGTATCCAGTGAAATAGGCCCACAAGCGCCAACAGCTTGAATGAGCTAAATAGTAAGCCATATCTCCGAAGGATTTTCTTTATAAAGGTAAGCCCACATCCATATGTTACTATAACTGATAAGCTATGGCCACAGTAGAAAGCCGATATCTTTTGAATGATTTTATTCAGTAAAAGATGATCCCGCAAGCGCATCTTACCTTAACCGCAACAAATTATTAGTTGAGTTGATCAGTCTGTTTCCACAGTTTTTGTTTTTACAGCACGACGTTTCGAAAGCGGGCTCTACTTCCCTCATCAGGCTTAATCTTTGAGAAGGACTAATTTCGCACTTAAGTCGAATTCATTTATTATGATTTTTTCCCAAGCAGTTGATTACTCTCAGATTCGAACTTAGTACCATTAACTTACACGTTTGATACTTTTACACTGAGCTACTAAGTAATCCAATATATATTTTTTACATTTTTTACATGCACAAGTAAATTTGATTTCATGTACTTCATAACGTACGCCACTGGTTTACTATTTAGATCTGAAAATCTGTGAAGATGAGGAAAACATCAAGGCAAAGAAAAATTCAGCATTTTTCTTTATATCGCTTAGTTTCAGAGATACAGGGTTTTGTACATAAAAAGAAAACGTAAAATGAGGTGTGATCAAATACGTATAATAATATGTACAACACCCTGTAACTCTGAAACGAAGCGATTTAAAGAAAAATCCTATTTGGAATTTGTCTTTGCTTTGATGTTTTCCTCGTCTTCACCGATGTTCATATCGAAATAGTGAAGCAGTGGCGTACGCTATGAAGTACACATTTTCTTGTTTATCTTGGAAACGAGCTGTCAAATCACAAAATCGCTCGTGACCTTATTGGTGTATATTAAGTTAACAAATACGGAAATGTAAACAGAATTCGAGTACATCCAGTGGCGTAGAAGTTCAACTTGAAAAACCCTTTCGACCTGGCCGTATCTCCGCCACTGTATCGAATAATTGAGTATCGCGAGCATAAGTGTATGACTCGTGTAGTGTGAGTAATGTACATAATATCAGATTGTCTGTGTGTATAGTTGGTGGCCTTTGGACCAAATGTTCATTTGACAAGATTAGCTTAATTTTACACAAAGACTACGTCCTAGAAATGTTGTCAAACATTTTAGAAACACAGCGTATAAACTGGTGGATATCCAGTGAAATAGGCCCACAAACGCCAACAGCTTGAATGAGCTAAATGCACTAGTAAGCCATATCTCCGACGGATTTTCTTTGTAAAGGTAGGCCCACATCCATATGTTACTATAACTGATAAGCTATGGCCACAGTAGAAAGCCGATTTCTTTTGAATGATTTTATTCAATAAAAGATGATCTCACAAGCGCATCTTACCTTAACTGCAACAAATTATTAGCTGAGTTGATCAGTCTATTTCCTCAGTTTTTGTTTTTACAGCGCGACGTTTCGAAAGTGGGCTCTACTTCCTCATTAGACTTAAACTTGAGAAGGACTAATTTCGCACTTAAGTCTAATTCATTTATTATAATTTTTTCCCAAGCAGTTGATTACGCTCAGACTCGAACTTAGTACCATTAACTTACACGTTTGATACTTTTACCACTTAGCTACTGAATAATCCAATATATATTTTTACATTTTTTACATACACAAGTAAATTTGATTTCATGTACTTCATAACGTACGTGTCTTGGTTTACTATTTAGATCCGAAAATTCAGAAGATGAGGAAAACTCAAGGCAAAGAAAATTTAATAGCATTTTTCTTATATCGCTTAGTTTCAGAGATACAGGGTGTTGTACATAAAAAGAAAACGTAAAATGAGGTGTGATCAAATACGTATAATAATATGTACAGTACCCTGTAACTCTGAAACGAAGCGATTTAAAGAAAATCCTATTTGGAATTTGTCTTTGCTTTGATGTTTTCCTCGTCTTCATCGATGTTCATGTCGAAATAGTGAAGCAGTGGCGTACGCTATGAAGTACAAATTTTCTTGTTTATCTTGGAAGCGAGTTGTCTAATTACAAAATCGCTAGTGACCTTATTGGTGTATATTGAGTTTACAAATACGGACATGTAAACAGAATTCGAGTACATCCAGTGGCGTAGAAGTTCAACTTGAAAAACTCTTTCGACCTGGCCGTATGTCCGCCACTGTATCGAATAATTGAGTATCGCAAGCATAAGTGTATGACTCGTATAGAGTGTGAGTAACGTACATAATATCAGATTGTCTATGTGTATAGTTGGTGGCCTTTGGACCATATGTTCATTTGACAAGATTAGCTTAATTTTACACAAAGAATACGTCCTAGAAATGTTGGCAGACATTTTTGAAACACAGTGTATAAACTGGTGGATATCCAGTGAAATAGGCCCACAAGCACCAACAGCTTGAATGAGCTAAATGCACTAGTAAGCCATATCTCCGAAGGATTTTCTTTATAAATGTAGGCCCACATCCATATGTTACTATAACTGATAAGCTATGGCCACTGTAGAAAGGCGATTTCTTTTGAATGATTTTATTCAATAAAAGATGATCCCACAAGCGCATCTTACCTTAACCGCAACAAATTATTAGTTGAGTTCATCAGTCTATTTCCACAGTTTTTGTTTTTACAGCGCAACGTTTCGAAAGCGGGCTCTACTTCCCTCATCAGACTTAATCTTTGAGAAGGACTAATTTCGCACTTAAGTCGAATTCATTATGATTTTTTCCCAAGCAGTTGATTACTCTCAGATTCGAACTTAGTACCATTAACTTACACGTCTGATACTTTTACCACTGAGCTACTGAGTAATCCAATATATATTTTTTAGAACTTATTGCATTTGTATTACTAATAATTGGAATTATGGCTGTGGTTATATTCCCGGGAAAATGAATTTTCACAATAGTTATGAAAAATCTGTCAACAGCATTATTAATTAGCAACATAATTTAGTATACCATAACAATTTCAATGGTCACCGGTATCACAAACACGATAAAAACTCAAAATTTCTGAATTTGGATTACTACGTCAGACCAGTAAGGGCGCCATTCTCCTCATAATGTCGGGTTTTCTTCTTTTCTTTCGTGGTTGCGCAGTAGTTTATTGCGCAGGTGTATATCGCCCAAGATCTTCGCGTATTATTGGGATCCATATGGATTTCATTTCTACACTAGCTTGGCTTATCGAATTTTCTGCTAGAGCGTTGTACATGGCTTCTTTGAGTTTCCGGCGAGTTGCTCCTCGTCCTTTGCCATTAACTGTATGTTATCGCATTGGATGCGGTGGTCTTCGTTCCAGACATATTCGGCGATTCTTGATCTTTTTCTTCCGCCTTTTAGTGATCTACTGCGCCCTCATACGTATGATCTGCCGCATTCGCATCGTAGCTTGTATACACAATTCTTGTAATTTTCTTTAAGCGTTTTAGCCATATTTTCTTATTCTTTTTTTTCCAGGTCTTCTTGTTTTGAGCATATTGTTTCAGCTCTATCGTACAACTATCTTTCTACGCCTAACTTCACGCTTTTGTAGTAATTGGAGTTGTAGTGCAGGTACCTCTCCGTGTGGGTGGGTTTCCTTGGGAAAGTGTCCATCCAGGAATGGCAGTTTTTGTTCAGACTCCAAGTCCATTGTGAATTTTATAGAGAGTGCGCGGTTAGTTAGATGATCTAGGAATTCATCTAGCTTATGCTTGCCGTGTTGCCAAACTACGAAGGCATCGTCCACGTATCTAAGCCACATCCTTGTTTTTCCGTGAATTCGGATAACGCTTGGTCTTCGAAGCCTTCCACGTATACAGCGTGACTGGTAACTTATGCAGTTAACTGGAAGTGCTAATAGATGACCCTAAACTGAACAATTTTTCTTAGTAAACAAACAGGAGAAACTCAATAATAACTAAACTACAGTATTTTAAAAATGATTGCCCACTTATGGAAAACCACTGGCGAACTTTAAAAATGCCATGCCATAAGTGATTAACATGTCACAATACTGTTCATTGGTATAATGATATCTCTCCATTCTAATGTTGTGAAATTCAAAATTTATTTACTTACAGTAGGAGAGGAGTCACTAGTACTGATTGGTTTCGTCTGTATATTAACAGAGAAAAATTGTATAGTAGTCCTAAACTGCATTAATGATTCACTTATGTTAAACTCACTAAATTACTAGTTCACAATGTTAATTAAGATAGCCTTTGGATGACTAGTGATGGTGAACCCATCGCCATCCTCAGAACATTCTTGATATGGTAGAACATCTGTCATTAAGTACTGAGTGTCGCAGTGGATGTCTGAAGTTCTAAAATGCCATGCCATAAGTGATTAGACAGTTCACATTATTGCTGCGTTCGTCTAATGATATCATTCCATTTCCTAATGCCTGTGAAATCTCAATAATTTATTTAGTGCCTTAGGAGGACAAGTGACTCACTTGATGTCAATAGGCAATCCATATGACATGACATGTCAGATTGTACTCAAGATAAGGGTCGCTGATTATCGAAAATTGTATCTTAATTAAAATTGTGAACTAGTACCAGTGCGAATTTCTCGAGCTCACAATTCGTCTCAGGGCTATCATTATTAAAATCACTGTTTTAGTATGGCAGTACAGATGTTAGGTTTACTAAGAAAAATTGGGGCAGTTTAGGGTCCTCTATTTATCGGACTTTGTTAACTCCATTGTGTTACTAGTCAGCGTCTGGTATATCCGTCTTTCTGAGGATGATGGTGGGGCCCATCGCCATCCCAAATTCTTGTTGGATTGAAATTATCTTATACTTGGTAAGTTCTAATGCATATTGTCAGAAGTTACCATTATTGCGTTCGTCTAAGGTATCATGTCTGCTTTGGCCTGCTCTCATTTAGGTTAGTGCGTTAGGTTCGGTTGCACATTGATGAATAGGCTCACGATGTACTTTTTTCTCGATCAGCTGTGATGATGCAGAGATAGTGCTAATTTGCAAGCTGAATTTCTTAGCTCACAATTCGTCTCAGAGATTATTAAATCTATGGTCTTCTGAATAGCCTACAGATGAAGGTTATCGGATAGTTGAAGCCTTTAGTTCTAGTAATCGGAGAACCTTGTGTTTTCGTTCAGCATCTGCCATATCCGTTTTCGTAATTTTGGTTGGTTCCTGTTCAGTAGTCTCCTTGATTGCTTTTAAGTATCTATCTGTTACCACAATTGCGTTTCCTTTGTCGCTTTGGCCGTCTTAATATTGTAGGTTAGAGTAGCTTCAGTTCCTATCGAATCTAAATCTTGTTCTTCAGCTTCTTCAGACTTTCGAAGCTGGTTTCTCTGATCTCACTGGATGACGGTGATATCTGATTCCTTCTTTGACTACCACTTCGCTAGCTCTCTTTACGATTTGTGATATTTTTCGGCTGTGTATTGGAGTTTTGATGCTGAACCCGGTAGGTATTACGTTATCACGGGCTTTGCACAGAAAGGTTAGGTGGTTCTCCTCTAATGCTAGGTTATTCATGGATGTTTCAAACTTTCTGAAAAGTTGTTTGACTTTGGGGGCGTACCGAGTTACTAATCTATATTATAAGCGTTTTGTAACTGCGGTCTCATATTAGTTGAATTGATCGGTCTATTTCCACAGTTTTTACTTTTATAACGCTATAAAAGTACAAACTGTGAAAATAGGCCGATCAACTCAACTAATATGAGACCACAGTTCCAAAACACTGATAACAGAATTGCAACAAATTAGGTGCACTACAAAGGAAAACGTCTCCTGGTAAGTATCAAAACTACTCCTGAAGGATTTGACAGAATCGTACCTGAAGTAATACGTTATCTTGTGTGAGTTGATAGTACAATGAATTGATTCGAGGGCAACAACTATTGAATGCTTCTTTCCGCTCTGTTTGCATATTTTTGTCTTGCATTGGCAATCCGATTAAAATTGGGTGTTTTATAAAGTCGTTTTTGCTAAGTGCGTTAACAGGTTGAGCGTGGCGAGGTGTATAAGTGTATGTGGAAAAGCAGAGATTTTATACAGGGTGAGTGCGATGTAGCTCCTTAGTTTTAAATGTCGGTTCTCAGGGCCATGAGAATGTGTTTACTACACTAAAATACCGTATATGCTTCTGAGTTGTCGACCAAACGACGTAAATTAATTAGAATGTCATCATCAATTGACTTCTACAAGAAATCATGAGCTACATTTCCGAGAACAACTTCGATTCTCGCCTCTAACTGGTCAAGAGTGTGGCTTTGTTCGGTACAGTTCTTCTTTGCCAACCCCATAATAAGAAGTCACAAGGTGTAAGGTCGGGACATCTAGGAGGCTATTCTTGTGGTCCTCGCCGTCCGAGAAAGTTTCGTGCAGCCAGTCACGAACGATTAAGGCAAAATAAGGTGGTGCTCCGTCTTGTTGGAAAATGATATGAACAAAATTGTCCCATTATGATATCACTGGCCACCCGCATTCGTTCAGCATCTGGCGATGCCGGTCGCTGTTCGTAATATCTCGTAATATGGATGAACCAATGATACGATCCCTGGGTCATGCCACGCCAGACCGTCAATTTTGTTCGGCTTTGGGATTTTTCAATTGTCGTCCCTGGACTTATTTCTGCCCAATAATGGCAGTTGTGTTGATTGACGAATCCTTAAACTTGAAAACCGTCACATCACTCCAAATAATGTTGTTGAACACATCTGACCAATCTTTATGCCACGACAGCATAAGTTCCCCTTATTCCATCCTCCAAGGATAACTACTGCACATAATAGGGTTTCCAGGGGTCTCCAGTCTACGTCTTTAATACAATACGCACTGTATGCCTGCTGATTCCACCTTCACGAGCGACCTGGCTCCGCTCGGCCTGCAATTTCTCTGAAATAATTTGAGTCACATTACATTAGAGAATCTAAAAAAAATCGTTTATAAACGCATTTGGCACTAAATAAAAATAAGTGCGCAAGCCTAGATAGCAAGTTAAGAAATTTGGTTTGCTTTACAAAACAAAAGTATGCATTGAATTTGCTATTAGGAATTGTTTACTTTGCTCTCCCGGTTGCAGACTTCGCTCCGTTACTCTGCCAGTTTATGTAATTTGTTTGCAAAAGTGTGTAGGCCTAAAGTGGTAAGGTCTAAATACAGTTGGTACTAAATAAGACTCATAAAAATGCGTTTTCAGGCTGACGGTGTCTAATTAAGATGTGATGGTTTATTAGTATTAATCTAATTTGGAACCAGTGTTACCGAAAGTCTTTAATGATATACCAATGGTCAAAAATATGGCCTAAATGGGGAAGGAGTTATCCTGATAGCGAAAAACTAATCTGGTGGTCTGACAGTGCTAGGCATTGTTTAGCATCTTTGCTGATACCCCAATTCGTTGCAAAAATGGTCAAACATTGTCTAGATAGATAAGAGCCAAATTTAATGGGTTTACAATGTTTTCTCACTTGGACCACAGATTCTAAAACCTTTATACACCAAATTTATTGGAACACGAACATACGCATTGCTTCGATAGGTTAAAACAATATTGTGTGGTTTAGGTGTACAGGTCATCATTTGAGATCTGTGATTTACAAAATTGTTTATAATCACTAAATTGTTCGGAAAATGACACACTATTGACTAGAAGGTCAAGAATTAAAGTATAGTTTTATTTATATTTTAAACCAGTGACTGAAGATCTACTGATATACCAATGGCAAAAATATGGACCTAAATGGAAACGATAACGAAGACTAATTTTGTGGTCTGACATGCTGAGAATATGTTTTGACCAGATATGCAAAATTGTTTCTGATATACCTTAATTCGTTGCGAAAATGGTCAAACATTGTTAAGATAGATAAGAACCAAAGTTAATGGATTTACAAAGTTCTTTTCATTTGGGACCACAGATCGTAAAATATTTATTTATACACCAAATTTATTGGAACACAAACGTACACGTTGCCTCGATAGGTTAAAACAAGATTGTATGGTTTTAGGTGTATAGGTCATCATTTGAGATCTGTGATGTCAAAAATCTTTAGTAATACACTAAATTGTTCGGAAAAATGGATACACCTATTGCCTAAACGAGCAAGAATTAAATTTATTTTTATTTATTTATTTGGAACCAGTGATACCGAAAATTTGCCAATGGCCAAAAATATGGTGTAAATGGGCAAGTATTAAATTTTATGGTTGTACGGTGATAATATTTTTGTGATCAGTGATGTCTAAAATATTTATGCACCAATTTCATCAGGTAAACGGTTTAACGACTTATCTCTATGGCGAAAAACTAATTTTGTTGTTTAACAGTGATAGGCATCTTTTCGGATCAGTGATATCCAAAATATTTCCTGATATATCCACTTCCTTGGGACCTCAGATCCTAAATCTGTATTAAATTATTTAATTATATGTAGTTTTGCTGTGCTGGTCATCATTTGAGACCAGTGATATTCAAAATCTTTAGTAATGCACTAATTTGTTTGCTTAGAAGGGCAAGCATTAAATGTGATGGATTAACAGTGTTATCTAAAGTCAGTGATACCGAAAATATTGACTGATATAGTAATGGTCAAAAATATGGTCTAAATGGGTACGAACTAAGTATTATGGTTTTACGGTGATAATATTTTTGGGACCATTGATGCCTAAATGAATGGTCTCGATGACGCTTAACAGTGCTAGTTATCATTTGAGATTAGTGATGCCCAAAACCTTTGCTGCTACACCAATTCCATTGCAAAAGTGGTCAAACATGTTGTCTAGAACTCCAAGAACCAAACTTTATAAATTAACAATGCTGTCTTCCATGTGGGACCACAGATCTCCCAAATTTTTCTTTATACACATAATTTGTTGAAAAACGAGCAAACATTACCTCAATTTCTTAAATCAAAATTGTATGGTATTATGCGTTTGGTCATCATTTGGGGGCAGTGATGTCCAAAAACTAATTTCGGTGGGAAAATAGCTAAACGTATTGTTTAAATGGACAAAAACTAACTTTTCATGGTTTCGTGTTGGTCTTTGGAACCAGTGATGTTACAAAATAGTTATAAATAAAGTTTTATGGCGTAAACGTCTAAACGTTGTTTCAATGGGGGAAAAACAAATTTTGAGTTTTCAATGCCTAGCCATCATTTGAGGTATGCAAAATTTGAATTCTGAATTCGTTGTGAAATATGCCTCATGGATAAGAACTGAATTGTATGGTTTTACAGTGGATGTGATGTATTTAATCTTTACTGATTCACCTGTTTGATTAAAATCACATAGATGTTGGTTTATAATTTGGGACCAAAGATGCTTTATACACCAAATTCGTTTGGAAACCTAAACCTGTTGTTTCCATTGGCAAAAATTTAATTTTATGATATTGAGGTGTTTGTCATCGTTCTAATCTGAAGATGCCCTTCATTTCTGAAATAGGTTTATTAATGACGCGCATTACTATGATGGGTCAAGACTAAACTTTATGGTTTTTCATGAATGGTTATCATTTGGGACCACTTTTACACTAATTTCTTTAGGAAAGTGATCAATCGTGTTGCCTAGATCGGCCAAATGTAACTTTTGCTTTACGATACTGTTTATCAATTTGTACCAGTCTAATCCAAAGAGTTTACTGTTAATAAAATTTCCTGCTTATGCAAGAACAAAATTTTTAAAACTTTATGGTTTTACGACGTTGCATATCTTTTGAGCCCAAAGATAATTTATACACCCAGTTTATTGGGTATTGCGGTGTTTATCATCATTCGAAACTTTATTTATGAAATGAATTCATTGGGAAAACAATTAAAGGCATTACTACGATGGATCAAAACTAAATTTTATGGTTTTACGATTCGGGTTATCATTTGAGGCCACTGATGTAAAAAATTTTTACTTTTACACCAATTTCTTTAGGAAAGTGATCAATCATGTTGCCTAGATCGGCAACCAGTCATATCCAAAGTGTTTAATGTTAATAAAATTTCCTATTTGTGCAAGAACACAATTTTTAAAACTTTATGGTTTTACGAGGCTGGTTTATCATTTGAGACCAAACATAATTTATGCACCAAGTTCGTCGAGAAATGGCAAAATTGGCAAAAATTTAATTTTATGGGATTGCGATGTTTGTCTTCATTCGAATCTAAAGATGCCCCAAAATTTTATATTATGAAATACATTCATTGGGAAACAGTCAAAAGCATTACTACGATGGGTCAAAACTAAATTTTATGGTTTTACGATTCGGGTTATCATTTGGGACCACTGATGTAAAAAATTTTGACTTTTCCACTTTTACAATAATTTATTTAGGAAAGTGACCAATCATGTTGCCTAAATCGGCCAGATGTAACTTTTGCTTTACCGTACTGATTATCAATTTGTACCAGTCATTTCGAAAGAATTTACTTTTAATAAAATTGCCTAGATGTGTAAGAACATAATTTTTAAAACTTTATGGTTTTACGACGTTGGTTATCATTTGAAATCAAAGTTAATTTATACACCAAGTTCATTGAGAAATGGCCATATTGGCAAAACATTACTTTTATGGTATTGCGGTGTTTGTCATTATTCGAATCTAAAGGTGCCCCAAAATTTTATTTATGAAATAAATTCATTGGGAAACAGTCAAAGGCATTACTACGATGGGTCGAAACTAAATTTTATGGTTTTACGATTCGGGTTATCATTTGGGACCACTGATGTAAAAAATTTTGACTTTTCCACTTTTACAATAATTTATTTAGGAAAGTGACCAACCATGTTGCCTAAATCGACCAGATGTAACTTTTGCTTTACCGTACTGTTTATCAATTTGTACGTCATATCCAAAGTTTACTGTTAATAAAATTCCTATTTGTGAAGAACATAATTTTAAAACTTTATGGTTTTACGAGGTTGGTTTATCATTTGAGACCAAAGATAATTTATACACCAAGTTCGTTGAGAAATGGCCAAATTGGCAAACATTTAATTTTATGGTATTGCGGTGTTTGTCATTCATTCGAATCTAAAGGTGCCCCAAAATTTTATTTATAAAATAAATTCATTGGGAAACAGTCAAAGGCATTACTACGATGGGTCGAAACTAAATTTTATGGTTTTACGATTCAGGTTATCATTTGGGACCACTGATGTAAAAAATTTTGACTTTTACAATAATTTATTTAGGAAAGTGACCAATCATGTTGCCTAAATCGGCCAGATGTAACTTTTGCTTTACCGCACTGATTATCAATTTGTACCAGTCATTTCGAAAGAATTTACTTAATACACTTGCCTAGATGTGTAAGAACATAATTTTTAAAACTTTATGGTTTTACGACGTTGGTTATCATTTGAGACCAAAGTTAATTTATACACCAAGTTCATTGAGAAATGGCCATATTGGCAAAACATTACTTTTATGGTATTGCGGTATTTGCCATTATTCGAATCTAAAGGTGCCCCAAAATTTTATTTATGAAACAAATTCATTGGAAAACAGCATTACTACGATGGGTCGAAACTAACTTTTATGGTTTTACGATTCGGGTTATCATTTGGGGCCACTGATGTAAAAAAATTTTACTTTTACACTGATTTCTTTAGAAAAGTGATCAATCGTGTTGCCTAGATCGGCCAGATGTAACTTTTTCTTTACGGTACTGTTTATCAATTTGTACGTCATATCCAAAGTGTTTACTGTTAATAAAATTTCCTATTTGTGCAAGCACACAATTTTTAAAACTTTATGGTTTTACGAGGCTGGTTTATCATTTGAGACCAAACATAATATATGCACGAAGTTCGTTGAGAAAATGCAAAATTGGTAAACATTTAATTTTATGGGATTGCAGTGTTTGTCTTCATTCCAATCTAAAGATGCCCCAAAATTTTATATTATGAAATAAATTCATTGGGAAACAGTGAAAAGCATTACTACGATGGGTCAAAACTAAATTTTATGGTTTTACGATTCGGGTTATCATTTGGGACCACTGATGTAAAAAAATTTGACTTTTCTACTTTTACAATAATTTCTTTAGGAAAGTGACCAATCATGTTGCCTAAATCGGCCAGATGTAACTTTTGCTTTACCGTACTGATTATCAATTTGTACCAGTCATTTCGAAAGAATTTACTTTTAATAAAATTGCCTAGATGTGTAGGAACATAATTTTTAAAACTTTATGGTTTTACGACGTTGGTTATCATTTGAGACCAAAGTTATACACCAAGTTCATTGAGAAATGGCCATATTGGCAAAACATTACTTTTATGGTATTGCGGTGTCTTTTATTATTCGAATCTAAAGGTGCCCCAAAATTTTATTTATGAAATAAGTTCATTGGGAAACAGTCAAAGGCATTACGATGGGTCGAAACTAAATTTTATGGTTTTACGATTCGGGTTATCATTTGGGACCACTGATGTAAAAAATTTTGACTTTTCGACTTTTACAATAATTTCTTTAGGAGAGTGACCAATCAGGTTGCCTAAATCGGCCAGATGTAACTTTCGCTTTACCGTACTGATTATCAATTTGGACCAGTCAAATCCAATGTATTTATTTTTAATAAAATGATCATTAGCATTGCTTTTAGGCTACGGCTAAATTTTCACTAGTGTTTCTGGTTTTTAGTATTGTAATAGTTGCTTGTGCTACTTTGGGAAACCAACTCAAGCGGACTTGATTCATTTTAATGATTGTTAAAATTCTACAACTTGTTCTTTCACTTCAAATTTTTTCAAATAGCAACCTTAATGGTTTGATACATGAATTAAAGGTTGGTCAAAAGTACTGATGTTAGTGACTTAGTGACCTTCGTGGGTTATATACCCGGATTAATTCAAACACGTATCCACGATAGTCTGAGAATAAAACCTAATTGACTTAATGATATTAATAACACACTACTTGAGTCAGCGTTTTAGCTTCCTATCCCTCTACAGCACACCATCTCTGAGATTTTTAGTTACTCTGTTGTACCCATTTTCACAATTTGCTTATAAAACAGTAGAGTAGAAAGGAAGCAACGTGTTTCATTCACTCCCCAAAGGGGTGGGCGGGCTTTCCACGCTCCTTCAGCCACAGGAATGGATTTCCAACATACATTACGTATACAGGGTGTTTGATAAAGATGTGGCAATATTGAAGGGAGTGATTGCTCAGGTCATTTTATACAATAAAGTTCCTATAAACATAGGTCCGCAAACGCTTCGTTAGTGATCTACAGCGTGTTGAAGTTTAATTTAAAAATACAGTCAAAATTAGATTTTTCCAAAACGGCTTGAGATATCATAATGAAATTTTACGCGTGTCAATAGCTGTGGGAGACGCATACTTTGCAATACAACGCGATGTTTCAGTCGTACCATTGGCGCACGTATTGGCACGTCACAGGCTATTTTTCAAGAAAAAAGTAGGATGCCGCTGATTTCTCTAAAAATAAAAAAAATTTTGTAATTATTCTTTGTTCAATTTTGAAGAAAAAAAGCTCTCTTGACTTTTTATCGTACGACGTACCGTTTATGAGTAAAAAAAAACATTTTAGTGCATGTCCATTTATCATGCGTACAAAAATATTTTTAAACATTCCTGTATTATTCACTGACATATCACTGACATATTGAATGAGTCTCTTAATTAATAATTTGGTATGTATCGAATTTGTTGAAGTTCCTTATCATGAATCGCTATACGAATGCCGAGATGACAGACATGCACTACATTTATGGACTTGCTGATGGGAATGCATTAGAAGCTAGGCGGTTGTATACTGAAAGATTTCCGGGCGGTATTGCTCCTGATAGAAAAACTTTCGAATGTATTCATCGGCGTCTTTATGAAACAAGCACATTAAGACGAAATGGAGGAGCAGGAAGGCCAAGGACAGCAAGAACGGTAGAGCTGGAAAAGGATATGCTGGACATGATTGAAGAAGATCGAGGTACTTCTACTCGAAAAATTGCTGACGCTTTGGATGTAAGTAATGGGACTATTTGGCACATTCTTAAGGAAAATTTGTTGTATCTATTCCATATACAACGCGTTCAAGCACTTCTTCCTGCTGATTTTCCTCCTCGCATTGCATTCTGTCAATGGCTTTTGCACAAAATCCCCCAACTCCTGATGTTGATTCTGTTCACCGATGAAGCGAGTTTTTCAAGAAATGCAATACGGAATTTCCATAATAACCATGTATGGTGTGAAGAAAATCCAAACGAAATTGTTGAAGATCGTTTTCAACATCAGTTTTCTTTGAACGTTTGGATTGGGATTGTGGGTGACTGCCTAATTGGACCGGTGTTTCTACCCGGGAGACTTACCGGAGAGGTGTATCGCAACTTTTTGGAAAACACGCTCCCTGGAGGACGTACCATTAGCAATTAGAGATGCAATCTGGTATATGCACGATGGCGCACCAGCCCACTTTAGTCAAGTAGATCGTGATTTCTTAACACAAGCATACGGAAATCGTTGGATTGGCCGGGGTGGACCTCACTTATGGCCTGCACGATCCCCGGACTTAAATCCCCTTGATTTTTTCCTGTGGGGCCATTTTAAGTCCTTGGTGTACGCTACTCCATTGGAAAATGTAGAAGACTTAAGAAGTCGAATCATTGCAGGGTGCAACTCAATTAAAACAGATCCTGGTGTTTTTGAGAGAGTTCGCCAGTCAATGAGGAGAAGATTGGATTCTTGCATCCGAGCTCGAGGTGGTCACTTTGAACAGTTTTTGTAATTTTTGGTTGGTAAAATTTTTGGTTTGGTGAAATATTTGTTTTTGCCCTTGAATGAAACCCTTAATTTTTAAATGGACATGCACTAAAATGTTTTTTTTTACTCAAAACGGTACGTCGTACGATAAAAAGTCAAGAGATGTTTTTTCATTACAATTGAACAAAGAATTAAAAAATATTTTTTATTTTTAGAGAAAAATTGAAAAACAACCTGTGGCGTGCCAATACGCGCGCCAATGGTACGACTGAAACATCGTGTTGTATTGCAAAGTATGCGTCTCCCACAGCTATTGACACGCGTAAAATTTCATTATGATATCTCAAGCCGTTTTGGAAAAATCTAATTTTGACTGTTTTTTTAAATTAAACTTCAACACGCTGTAGATCGCTAACGAAGCGTTTGCGGACCTATGTTTATAGGAACTTTATTGTATAAAATGACCTGGACAATCACTCCCTTTAATATTGCCGCATTTTTTTTAAACACCCTGTATATGCATGGTGGGATTAATGATGGATACGGTTAGAATAGGATCGAAAGGAGTGGAGGTAGGGTTCTGAGGGTGAGTTACTACCCCAGCATTTGTTTAAATCGCCTAAATTGCCGCACATGATGTGTGATCATGCCGCTATATGTGTATGAGGAAAGCCCCTTGAAAAAACCTTATACAACGTAAACACTAACGGGGAATGAAATCATTACTTTCCAAATGCTAAGTAGGTTGTGTTACCACAGGTCCAACTGGCTCGGTAACAGTAGAGCGAATAATTCGTAAAACGAGGTCAAAATTAAGTCTATAAAACTATGCCTAGCGTTTTCGAAAATCCTTCTGTATATTTAAACACTTGGGTAGCCTGAGAACTGTCAGCTGCGTACAATGCTTTCCTTAAGATTTTTTTTTTTTTTCCGCTCATAAGAGAATGAGGCGCGTTCATATTGTATAAATTTTGTTGTGATTCCAATTAAAACTAACTTTGATAGTTTGAATAGTTTATTAAAATGCCAATCACAGTTTTTGTAAAGTTAGTATTTATAATCGTTATATAGGTTCAAACTGACAACTTTACGATTTCAGACTTGCATACCTAGATTTCATTAAAACGTGAACGGCGAATTAGTACTCGAGATCCAAAATCTAATAATAAACTATCTCAACTTGCAATTAATGAAGTAATGCTGGGATATTTCAATATAAATTCCACTCGATTATTTGTCACGCTTCGAAAATTATTTGAGATTTTGATTAAACAAAAAGCTTTGTATTCCATCGATACAGAATCTGAATATTCGGCTTGGTGTGTATACTTTCGAGTCGAACTTAATTTCATTTATTGATGAACAACAAAAGCAGCACAAATAATTCTTTATTTTACCAAAAACCTTCCCCGTTTTCTTTTCATTCGTTCAATTTTATATCAATAAATATCTCATTCGACCTTTAAAATTTTTACGAATTTTTCTGTTTAACGTTCCGGAACCTTTATCACCAACCATATATTCGATGGGGCGTATAAACTTTATTGAATTTATGAATGGTGCCTTATTTTATATTGTGTGAACACTTTGTGGGTTGGACCAAGAAAATTTTCATTTTTCATACTTTCTCTTTCTATACCAAAATCGATACGATACAGATTACCTCGGAAAATAATAAACTTCAGGCTTTTCTCTGTAGGGATTCTTCAATATAAGGGGTTGAAGTGAATGCGGGGGTGGTTACTTAGTTAATTAACAGATGTGATTACTAATAAAGTTATCGGTGCCTTTAAGCGGATTCCCTTTCAAAAACTTTTACCTAATTAAACAGCCTGGGACAGTTTTTATTTTGATTTTATGTCATTTATTTGGTCTTATTTTTTTACGATCCACCGATTTGAAATAAGAGGAAAGAGGAAATTAGATTCGAATAAAATATAAAAATGTATTTTAAAAGGCAATTTCGAGTCGAAGTAGACATTTCCGATCGTTTTTTATGGTATGTGACATCTGGAGCGTCCCTCCTATAACAGATATTTAAGTGTGTACCGGATACGAGTCCTAAATCATTGGTTACCATCGCTTCTTACTGCCTGTGAAAAGACAGAATCACTTATTTTTTTGTCTTTAAATAGACTCTTGACATATTTAAAACCTCTGTGAAATTACACCTAATAATTAAGGTAGAATTTTAATCGATTCGATTTTTTTTCCGGTGCATAATCGTTGTCCTAGTATTGATTCTTGAGAGACTTCTATTTACAATATTTTACAGTTCTACAAAACAGATTCTGCTTTTCGTTCAAATCACATTCGAATATTCTCAATAACTTGGAGGTCAATTAAACAAATTACGCCTGAAATTACTTCCTCTTCATTGCTTTATACCTCTCGCCATTCACATCTCAAGCTCCCCCTTCAACGCGTCCTTAAACTTATCACTCTTCTCAATACTTATTCCTTGCTTATCCTATTTGTCCACTTTATACTCAGTATCTTTCTCCATGTCCTCTTAAAAACGCACATTTTTTCCTAGCAAGGTCTTGGTTTTACAGTCGATCTAAGGAAAGTACTGTCCCTTTTTTTTAATTCAAATTCAACTTACACATTGCTTTCTTCTGATTTCTGGCGATACCAGCTTTCATCTTCACCTTTATCAATCTTGCGTCTATTGGATATCTCTCCCATGCTCATCACCTTCAATAGCATTTGTCTACCCAGATGTTCATAGTATTTGCGAATATTATCTGCAAACTTATGCAGACTATCCTTACTTCACACACTCCTTTTCTTCCTAATGGTATCAGAATATACATAAAGTATTCATTTCCATAATTTTTTTAATTTCAAGAATTTCTAAGAATGTCAAGACTTTCACGAGTTTCAAAAATTTTAAGAATGTCAAGTATTCGAAGAGTTTGAAGAATTCCACGAATTTTAAGAATGTCAGGAATTTCAAAAGCTGCAAAGAATTTTGAGTTTTAGAAGTTTCAAGAATTTCTACAATTTCAAAAGTTTTAGGCTGTCAAGGATTTCAAGCACTTCAAGAATTTCAGGCTGTCAAGAATTTTAAAAATCTAGAATTTCAAGAATGTCAAGAATGTCAAGAATGTCGAGAATGTCGAGATTGTCGAGAGTATCGAGTGTGTCGAGAGTGTCGAGTGTCGAGAATGCCGAGAATGTCGATAATGTCGAGAATGTCGAGAACGCCGAGAACGTCGAGAGTGTCGAGAGTGTCAAGAATGTCGAGAATGCCGAGATTGTCGAGAATGTCGAGTGTCGAATGTCGAGAATGTCGAGTGTCCAGAGTGTTGAGAGTGCCGAGAGTGTCGAGAGTGTCGGGAATGTCGAGAATGTCGAGAATGTCGAGAATGCCGAGAATGTCGAGAATGTCGAGAATGTCGAGAACGTCGAGAATGTCGAGAATGTTGAGTGTCGAGTGTCGAGAATGTCGAGAGTGTCGGGAATGCCGAGAATGCCGAGAATGTCGAGAATGGCGAGAATGTCGAGAACGTCGAGAACGTCGAGCACGTCGAGAACGTCGAGAGTTTCGAGAGTGTCGAGTGTCGAGAGTATCTACAGTGTCGAGAGTATCGAGAGTGTCGAGAATGTCGAGAGTGTCGATTGTCGGGAATGCCGAAAATGTCGAGAATGTCGAGAATGGCGAGAATGTCGAGAACGTCGAGAATGTCGAGAACGTCGAGAACGTCGAGCACGTCGAGAACGTCGAGAGTTTCGAGAGTGTCGAGTGTCGAGAGTGTCTACAGTGTCGAGAGTATCGAGAGTGTCGAGAGTGTTGAGAGTGTCGAGAATGGCGAGAATGGCGAGAATGCCGAGAATGGCGAGAATGCCGAGAATTCCGAGAATGCCGAGAATGTCGAGAATGTCAAGAATGTCCAGAATGTCGAGAACGTCGAGTGTCGAGAGTGTCAAGAATGTCGAGAATGTTGAGTGTCGAGAATGACGAGTGTCGAGAGTGTCGGGAATGCCGAAAATGTCGAGAATGCCGAGAATGTCGAGAATGGCGAGAATGCCGAGAATGCCGAGAACGTCGAGCACGCCGAGAACGTCGAGAGTGTCGAGAGTTTCGAGTGTCGAGAGTGTCGAGTGTCGAGAGTTTCGAGTGTCGAGAGTGTCGAGTGTCGAGAGTGTTGACAGTGTCGGGAATGTCGAGAAGGGCGAGAACGTTGAGAACGTCGAGGATGTCGAGAACGTCGAGAACGAGAACGAATTTGGGAATTTTAAGTATTTCAAAGAATACCAAGAAGTTTAAGAAGCTCAACGATTAGATTACTTAGATAAGTTGGATGAATTAGCCGAATTGAACAGGCTGGACGAACGAGACAAATTGAACCAATTGGAGGAATTGGACGGATTTGATGATTTTGATAAATTGGGTGATTGAGATTAATTGTATTAATTGGTTTAATTGCACCAATTGTACTATTAATTAGATTAATGGGATTAATTGGATTTTGATTAATTGAAAACATTGGATTAATTGAAACTTATTATTAATTTTATTAAATACATAAATAAAAAATTTACCTCGAGTAGGATTTGAACCTACGATCTGTACTTTGCTAGAGTACCGCGCTAACCAACTGCGCCATCAAGGTTCAAGCCCCAATCGATGTAAATTTTGACTTTATGTATGTAGAACAGATGTCAATTCTAAATATAATGAGGTTACAATCAAATTACTTATATTAATGTAATGTGAGCCTGCAATATCGCAAGGATTCACACACACCAAAGCAACTTGACTAATATTAAGTTATTATAAGTTTTTGTTATGAACTTATTCGTTCATAATAAAAACTTATAATAATTGGATTAATTGGGCTAATTGGATTAATTGGATCAATTAATTGAATCAGTTGGGTCAATTAGATCAATTGGATTTTAATTAATTGGAAACATTGGATTAATTGACCTAATTGGAAACATTGGATTAATTGGATTAATTGGATTAATTGGATTAATTGGATTAATTGGATTAATTGGATTAATTGGATTAATTGGATTAATTGGATTAATTGGATTAATTGGATTAATTGGATTAATTGGATTAATTGGATTAATTTGATTAATTGGATTAATTGGATTAATTGGACTAATTGGATTAATTGGATTAATTGGATTAATGGGACTAATTGGAGTAATTGGATTAATCGCATTAATCGAATTAATTGGACCAGTTGGGTCAGTTGAATTTATTGGATCAATTGGAATTGGATTCTTTGGGCGAATTTCAGGAATTTTTGAAATTTCTAAACTTTCTTTAACAATTTTAACAAATCCAAAATTTTAAGAATTGCCAGAATTCCAGAATTTTGAAAATTTCGAAATTTTCGAGAACTTCGAGAATCAAGAATCTCCGTATCTAAAGAATCTCAAGATTTCAAATCTGCCAATTTTCATAATTTTAAGTTGTCCAAAATTTTGAAATTTGACAATTTCGCAATTTCATTATTTTACAGTTTGACTATTTGAAATTTTTCAATTTCAAAGCATTAAACTTCAAAATTTCAATTACACACTACAGATATTGCTAAGAACCTTATGTAAATAAGATTAAGGAGTAGGAACAGTTTGACGAATTTGATATATTTTTGTAAGAATTTAATTTCTAAATTAAATGGAATTAAGTCCAATATTGGGGAATGCCAACAAATTTTTACGAAACCATTTAAGACCTACAAAATTTCGAAAACCATCAGAACATTTACGGAATAAGATGTGAAGTGTATAAAATTTAAATACAATTTTCATTGGTATAATTTGAATTTAAAGAGTTACGTGGTTTAATGTCAAAAATCTTACGTATATGAGAACTCAAATACAAATTTCAAACGTTCAAGACCACTAAATTTAAAAATTTCAGCATTTCAAAATTTAAAAATAATTCACAATTTCATTTCTTTCAACATCTTAAAATTTTAAAATTCAAAATTTTAAGATTTCGAAATTACGGACTGCCAATCTCAAAATCTCAAACTTCAAAATCTCAAATCTTAAAATCTCAAAATCTAAAAATCTCAACATCTCAAAATGTCAAAATACCAAAATGTCAAATTGGCAAAATGACAAAATGTCAAAATGCCAAAATGTCAAAATCATAAAATCTCGAAAATCATGAAAATCACGAAAATCACGTCACCGAAACCGCCAAAATCACCAACATCGCCAAAATCACCAAAATCTCAAAATCACCAAAATCTCAACATTTTTATTTTTATTCTAAAACTTAATAAATCCCAAAAGCTTGCACAGCGTAGTTAATCTCATTATCGGAAGAACCACTTCTATTTTAAGGGATGATGTAAAAGGGAATATAGGGAAATACTGAAAGCTACTGAACAATCGTAAGGAGATGCTAAAAATATTATCAAGGATTTGATGAATTTCGTCAAAAAAATGAAAAATTTTACACACCTACTTAGGCGTGAACAAATACATTTGGTTTACCACGTTATTTGAACTAAAACATTTAATTTGGTTTCCTGTCGCTTTGCATTAAAAAGTTAACATTGAGGTTTTCTATCATAACATGAAACAAATAGCTTTCTTCTCACTTTTATTTATTTGAATATGACACTATTATCACGTCGGTAACACAATCAAGAGTTGTGTAATTATATGAAAAAAATACTCCATAGTTTTGCTTTATACTCTCATTGATCAAATAAAAAATTAAGACCTTTTGAGCGTTGTGTCTGTTGATAACTTCAAATCAGTCTCTATGGTGTTCTTAGACTTTGTCTAATCCGAGCTTGGTGATCTTGAATTAGCATTTTTACGTTTCTCAAACTACTTCACTTGAAGTTGAATGAAATTAGTTTGTGTTTAAGATTTGTTTGATTAGTTTGCCCTATATGTGATTTATTGCAACTTTCACAACTTATTATTAATTATAAATTATTTGCGCTTCAGATCAAAGGATGTCATTAGCTCGTCAGAAAAAGTGATTTTCATAACCTCTTGATAAGTACTTTATCAAAACACATTGTCGAACCATTTTTTCCTGATAGAACCACAAAAATTGATAAGACGTTACGGAAATGGTTATCATCAGTTTAATAACTATTCGCTGCTTATATAATTTAGGAAGTTGTCATAAATTTGTAAATATTTTAATAATTGCAAAATGTTTTAGCGATAAAAATTTATTAGAACAAAGAAAGAGTCGCGTACAATCGTACCTGAATAACTAAAATATAAATATGTATCTTTACTGGCATCAAAATTTCCACACGAATGAATGTGCGCCTATATTTAAATCGAACATTCAACCATACTGTATGACAATCATCAACTGATATGATAATTAGCTCTGGTACTGCTTAATTTTCTTACACGTAATTCCCCATATTTGCACAATGACTTTTTCATTTCCAATTGAACTTAGAGAAAACGCCCTTCAAATTATCAGCATACCTCAATTTATTATTGTGTTACGTTTTACCCAACATAACGTGACTCATATATTTAGAAAAGATTAATTATTGTTCGAACACGAAATCGCCTTTTTGAACATGTTAACTAATTTTACCTTTTTTTCTCTTGCAGAGAGCAACACTCGCCGAAAAAGAAGTAACAACGTTAAAAGAACAATTAGCAAGTAATAATTTAGGTTGTGAGACGAAAGAAGGGAGTATGGAAAAACCAAATTTTGAAACTGAAATCGCTGCCAAAGACAAAGAGGTAAGTTTTGTTTTCTACTATTATTATTTCAGTTTATTTTAATGCGTGCATTTTCGTAATTAACATCTGAGAAAATTAACATCTGGATTCGATGAAACTTAGAAATAAATATTGACAAAATCTTTTTCCTATTGATACTTAAAAATTCATTCATACTTCCTCAAAATTAATTTCCCAAACTTGAATTCATCGTTTATAGATTCGTAACTTGGTGTTTTTTCCCCGTAACATCTTAAGTAGGATTAGATACGTTTGAGGATTTTCGGCACGTCAACGTTGGTTTGTTTTTGTCTAATACTTACTAAAATAAGGTAAAGTGTGTATTGGGGTGATGGAGGAAAGGTTTGAATTTTCTGTTATAGATACACTTGTTCGAATAAACCGATTACCAACAAGGAAGCGAGAAATAAATCACTTTAGGGGGATTTTTACTGGTTTTATAGCATTATCGGTGATCTTTACTGGTTCATACATACTTTTTCAATGGATTATGCTCCTTTCAGAATTGCTGAGTTTCAAATAAGAAATTGTCTACGCTATTGACACTATATTTCTGTATTTTTTAATTGTGAGTTTTGATATGAGAGGCTTGTTTTAATTTAATACACGAAATGCGTGAATGTTTGTTTATTTGTTTATGGTCCAATATTAACATGTGCAGAAGCTTTCATCAATTGACTCGTTACGCTCGGCCTGCAAACTCGTTTCTCTTTTTTATAAATTTACGAGATGCAATGAAACCATATGAGTAAACACATGAATCATTTAAAACTAAAAGTTTCACTTTAATGTATCTTATGTATCTTACATTTATCAACATCGTCTTTATCATGGAATTGTACACTTTATTGTTAAATATTTGTCTAAAAGTGCTAAAGTTTTATAAGCTTAACGACCAGCTGTTAGCACACTGAACATATACGCTTGTTCACACATATGTTCACACAAATACGAAGTATGAATTGATTTGTAGTGACCATCCGTAGACCTCGCCGCGCTCCGCCTGCAAATTATTTTACACTGGTACAGCAGGCTTATTATTTAGTATAAGTTAAACACGTAAGTAAAACTGAAGGAGTGGATTTTCTCTTCGGTATTACACCTTTGTCTTTCCTGTATAACAAAAGTAATCCTCAAAGTTCATTGGACCTTCACTAAGCACTAAGCTGCTTCCATCCATTGTCAAATTCGCCAATGCATTCAGAAGTTATGAATGAAATATCCGTCCACGGTGTTATGTTCGTTACTCAAAACCTTTGACCTTAATTTATGTGCAATATTTCAGGAGTTAAGGATATATATTTCGAATTTAGACGAAAATCACTTTCGAATGACTTTCAAACGTAACTGACAAATTGACCTTTGGCGCAATAGAGACCAACCGACCAAGATCAAACTAGTACGCTACATCTCATGCTATCGATTATCTAAAACGTGTAAAAAAAGTAGTTTTTTATATTGTAATCTAGTTCACGGCAATTGACCTTTGAAGGACAGGTCATATGTTAAGGTTAACGAAACACATTTGAAATCTCCAAGAAAAATTCTATTCAACGACACCCACATACCATAGAGCGTCAATTGCAAATTTTCTGACCTTGACCTTTGGTCCAGTAGGGATTACTCTATCAAGGTCAAATCTTCATCTTTATGTTATCGTGTCCTAAACAAATGGAAAAAATTTAAGTCGTGTCTATACCGAGATATTGACCTTTGACCTGAATTTGTGAGCAATAGGCCTTATGTTAAGGTCAGCGTAACACATTTGAGATTAACACGAAAAATGATTTTTAATGACACCCATGTTGCATAATAGGGCGTTATTTAAAAAATGTTTTGACCTATACCTTTGACTCAGTAGGGATTATCCGATCAAGGTCAAATCTGTAAGTACAACGCGATCGATTTTGTAAAACAGATATGAACAAG
Source organism: Vesta saturnalis (assembly GCA_036346205.1). Taxonomy (NCBI): domain Eukaryota; kingdom Metazoa; phylum Arthropoda; class Insecta; order Coleoptera; family Lampyridae; genus Vesta; species Vesta saturnalis. The sequence goes on along the minus strand of JARFJB010000418.1, from coordinate 3,234,572 downwards.
TTGTTTATACTATAACCGCATGTAAAGATTCGTCAATGCATTCAGAAGTTATGAGTGAAATATCCGTCCACGGTGTTATGTTCGTTACTTAAAACCTTTGACCTTAATTTATGTGCAATATTTCAGGACTTGAGGATATATATTTAGAATTTAGACGAAAATCACTTTCGAATGACTTTCAGACGTAACTGGCAAATTGTTTAACATTGACCTTTGGCGCAATAGAGATCACCCGAACAAGACCAAACTAGTACCCCTCATTTCTAATTACCATGCTATCGATTATCTAAAACAGAAGGTGTTTATTATACTGTAATTTAGAAATTGACCTTTGAAGGACAGGTCATGTGTTAAAAGATTAACGAAACACATTTTAAATCTCCAAGAAAAATTCTATTCAACGACACTCACATACCATAGAGCGTCATTTGCAAATTTTCTCTCTGACTGTCAAGCTCAAATCTTTGTCTTTATATTGCCGTTTATCTAAAACAAATTTGGAAAAAGTTAAGTCGTTCATATACACAGATATTGACATTTTACCTTTGAAGAACAGGTCGTGTGTTAAGGTGAACGAAACATTTGAAATCTTCACGAAAAATTTTATTCAACGGTACCCACAATGCAAATTATCTGACCCTGACCTTCGGTCTAGTAGGGGTTACTCTATCAAGGTCAAATCTTCATCTTTATATTAGCGTGCCTTAAACAAGTGGAAAAAAAATTAAGTCGTGTATACCGAGATATTGACCTGATTTTGTGAGCAATAGACCTTGTGCAAAGGTCAACGAAACACATTTGGGATTACCACGAAAAATGATTTTTAATGACACCCATGTTGTCATAATAGGGCGTTATTCAAAAAATGTTTTGACCTATATCTTTGTTTCAGTAGGGATTATCCGATCAAGGTCGAATCTGTAAGTACCATGCGATCGATTTTGTAAAACAGATATGAACAATTTGTTTATATTATAACATGTACAGATATTGACATTTGACCTTGATTTGTGATAGTCATTGTTAACAATTAAAATCGATGCAAAATGCTATCCAATGACGTCCATGTTATCATAGCGCATTATTTGCAAAACATGTTTGACCTTGACCTTGAACTAATAGGGATTGTATGATCAAGGTCAACTCTTTAAGTACCATGTTATAGATTGTTTAAAACAATTATGAAACAATTAAACCATTTATATTGTAGTCGTATACACAGATATTCTTCTTTGACCTGAGTTTGTGACGGATAGGTCTTGTATTAAGACGAACGAAACACTTACGTTTTTAAGAAAAATTATTTCCCATTAGGTTCTATATTCGCATAGGGGGTCATTTGCGCATTTTTTGACCTTGACCTATGACTCAGTAGGGATTATTCGTTCAAGCTTAAGTATCATGCTATCGAATATTTAAAACATAAAAAAGTTGAATCGTTTATAATATAATTTCAGACCTTTGACCTTAGTTTGCGAGGTATAGTTCATGTATAAAGGTCAGCAAACCTTATTTTAGAGCTCCAAGAAAGATTCTATCCAATGAGACCTGTATTACTCTGGATATTATTTGCAAAATTTCTTACTTTGACCTTTGATCCAGTAGGAATCAATCAATCAAGTGATTGTCTAAATCAGGTATGAGGAAAGTTAAGTCGTTCATACAGTAGTCGCATACACGTGTTTGCCCTTGACCTTAATTTGTGAGGGATAGGTAATGTATTAAGATCAACGAAACTCATTGGAAATCTCCATGCAAAATTCTATCCAATGATTCCCACATTCCCTTAGGGGATCATTGAAATTTTTTTGACCTTGACCTTTAACCCACTAGGGAGTATGCGATTAAGGTCACATTTTTAAATGCTGTGGTATCAAGTGTCTAAAACACGTAAAAAAAGTCGTACACCGTAATCTAGCACACAGATATTGATCTTTAACCTTAGTTTGTGATGACTAGGTCATGTTTTGAGGTCAGTGAAACCCATAATTGAAATCTCCACAAACAGTTCCTTCCAATAACACCAATGTTGCGAAATAGCGTCATTTGTAAATGTTTTCACCTCCACCTTTGGCCCAATAGAGATCATCCGATCAAAGTCAAAATAGCAGGTGCACGTGTTTAAGTACTATGCTAAGCGATTATTTAAAACAAATGTGAGAACAGGCGGGCTTTTTTGTTTTGTAATCGCGGACACAGACTTTGATCTTAAACATTCCAGAGTACATTGTTCTTTTTTTGTAATTTTTTTCTTTCCTTCTTTATAGTATAAATATAAACACCCAGGGACAAAAAATCCCGGATACTTATAGTTATAAACAACTATAAAAGTGCCCGGGATTTTTTGTCCCTGAATGTAGTAAAAGTATAAAAATCACTGCATCTAAATGTTTCATTTTGGTCGACAGTTCACATATTAATGTACTCAAGCTAATAGAGCCAAAATGCAAGTCATCAAATATAGTGAAATAGTTTGGTTAGGCAATCGTAGCTCCAAACTTTGGTTCGCACATTTTCCAAATTTATTGGCATATGTCCTCCATTGCTTACTTTCTTTCCGTGTAATTTGGTTACAAGACAAAATTAATTATTCAGGTAAATACGGTACTCTTTAAAAAATATGTACAGATAGTCGTACGTGAATCAGAGAATAATTTGTTAAAATAACTGTACAAGTTAAGGCCAAAAAAAGGTATTATTTTCAAAACTTTATTTTTACTTCGTGCATGACTACTAAGGCAGTAACAGTCCCAGTCAGATTATAAAGGATGAAAGGTATAAATCAAATTATTATAGACCGAGCGTAACGGTCATCTATTACAGTCAAAATTTGGGAATTCTTGTCAATTGATAATTAAGTAGAACAGTATTGCTTTAAAAATGATGCACCAAAAAAATTGTAGTCAGGCGGAAAGGGGAGGAAAGATATCAGTAAAAATTGCAAATCGACTGACATTTGCAACAGTACTAAAACGACAATCTTTAGGCTTAGATTGTTGTTGATCTTTACTAATTTTTATGGGACATCTTTCCTGCGTGCATTATTATTACGATATAGAAGTAGTAGTTTGAAGCATGATTTTGTTTTTGACCTCTGTAGCTAGTGTAAGAATATATGGGAGGAAAGACTGTTATACTCGGCCTGCGACGAAGGAAAGTTATGTATCTTTATTACTGGAGTAATGGTTTGAATTTAACACTAATGTTTATTTTAAATTAGTTTACAGAGAACCAAAAATCTTTAGGCATATGAACAAGGTAGGAAAGATCTAAGTAAAAAATGGCAAACCAATCTTTACGAGGTCTGGAACTGTACAAAGGCAAGTACTGTTATTGACCTCTCTATGGTCTGCTTGTTATTTTACAATCGTCCTACGTTTTGTCCTCTCGAACTATATGAGTAGAAGGTTTTAGTTAGCGTATCTGAATAAATGTACAAATGCTAATACTCATACAGACGGTCATAAAGTAGGAAATGGAGAATAAATAAGTCGGAGGGTTTGCAAGCTGAGTGTGGCGAGTTCTACGATTATATATATATATATATATATATATATATATATATATATATATATATATATATATATATATATGCTTTTGAATACTAGATTCGTTGACAACAAATTCGTTAAAAATCGCAAATTGTGGGGTTATATTCTAAGTTTTTGCGAATGTAAAAGGTTATTATGAAAAATTGGATTTGAAATGGAACATTTTGCGGAACGTAGTTATAATTAATAATCCAGCAGTAAAAAAAATAGATGTCGTTAGAGTAGTAAAATTTTACATGATCTAAAAACCCAATATATAAAGCTTATCTAAATATGAATCAAAAACAAAGTCATAAATTTATGAGAAATGCGTTCATTTTAACAGTCTACTTATGTATTTGCCCTTTACGTATAATTTATATTAATCCTCAAGTATTCCGTATATTTGTAACAAATATTTCTAACTTATCTTGTTTGATCGCGATAACAAACATAGAATGAAACATTTTATATAATGTTTCCAACTTCGTGTTGTGCTTTATATCACTTATTATTGCATGTTAACATTCTTCTTTGAATTTATAAATTGCTATTTCTGTTCCTTTTTCCTCTCTCGTTTAATAGTTAACTTTTATTACTGTACCGCTTGTCGTATGGGAACTGGGAATTATTTAATATTACTACTTAAGGTAATTACAATGATTGGGATAGGCAAATAATACAGCGACATCTATCTCACGCTCCATAAAAGTAAAAAAGCGTGTTGTTTCAATAACTAAAGGCTGAACGTCATTCTGCATTTTCTATATTTCATGATTGTTGATTAGAACTACTAAATACAAAGGTTTAACATTGCACCGGAAATAGTCACGTTCGTGTGATTTTGTAGTTAATTTTAATAGATCTTTCACCCTTGTATATTTATTCTTTTATTTAAATAGACTAAGTCAAAATTGTAGCGCGCATCGATTTATTTACATTTATTTGAATTAGCTTTCCGTTTATTAACAAACATGTATTTTAGTGATTTAGTTGAGTTATACATTGAGAAATTTACTAATAATTTTTTTAAATGTTCCATTCATACCCATTCATTGATTATGAGTGAAGGGGCTCCCAGAATTCTGAAATTTTGTGAATTTCAGAGATTAAATTGTCAATTGTGATTAGAACTTTTAAATGTATTTCTAATGAAATGCAAGTATAAGTTTAGTAAAACAAATATTATAGAAATGTGCAGGAAGGAGGGAGCCGGTTGGGTCCAAAAAAACTGAAAATAAAATACAATTTTTGAGGGGGGGGGGGCAATCGAAATGTATGTGAAATTTATTAATTTTTTCCAATTCTTTTAAACCTAAGATTTTTTTAATATCTAAAATTTGATCTTTCTCTGTTTTTGTAAAAAAAACTGTATAAATGTTAGTATATTTTTGGAATGCAAAAGTAAAGAAAAATATTTTTAATTACAAGCCTCATGCATATATGTCGTTTCATCATATTAGATGGGAGGAAAGATACAAATGAGAAAATAATAATTAAGCCGACAAAGGAGGAAAGATGTTTGTGAGAGGACGGAAAAATTATAAAGCGGGAAAGATAAAAAATCTTTGCAGGCGAAGAGCAGTAGGCTTAAATATTATGGTAACATATTATGTTTAAAATGTTGTTAACAATTATTGTACCGTATTAAAAATGTCAAATCGGTAAGCGAGGAAAGATGTAAGAGAATGTAAGCCTGAAATGTTTTGATAACGCTTCAAATTCTGCAATAGGTTTCTTTTTTAATGATCTTGAATTACTTTCCTCTCTTCTTTCTGATTTTTGAGTAGTATATAGCGATTGAGTAAAAATGTATTATTTTAAGAAATCACCGACTCCAATTGATTTTTTTTAAAAGCCGATACTCGGGCAATGGTTAGAGAAATCAACTTATAATGGAGGGAAGGTAAAAATGACAAAAAGTATATTATTAGTTTATAGGCTTGCTGTTGTTCATTTCCAACCTGTTACTCGGACGTCTTCTCTTTCTTATAACCTGACGACGATAAATTGTTATTTTTGGTAGCGCTATCGAGGCTTAAAATACTAAAACGGAGGACTTTGTTTCGTGGAAATCAGTTAATAGGGAAACAGTTTTGTGAATTTGTTACGCTAAAAGTTTTTAAATAATATACCTTTCCACAAGTCCTAGGGTGTATGATTGAAAATCTCTAACAGTGATGTGGAATCAATTATGTTAGTTTTAAAGTAATATTTACAAAATACTAAAACGTGGGGTGGAGAAGGAAAGAAAGATAATTATCTTTCCTCCATTTTCCCAAAGGGATTTGTCACACGGAACCAGTCAATAGGGAAATATTTTGAATAATTTATTACGCTTAAAGTTTTTAAATAATATACCTTGCCACAAGTCCTAGGGTGTATGATTGAAAATATCTAACAGTGATGTGGAATCAATTATGTTACTTTTAAAGTAATATTTACAAAATACTAAAACGTGGGGTGGAGAAGGGAGGAAAGATACTTATCTTTCCTCCATTTTTCCAAAAGGTTTTATCTCACAGAAACCAGTCAATAGGGAAATATTTTGATAAATTTGTTAGGCTTAAAGTTTCTAAATAATATACCTTGCGTCATGCCCTGGGCTGTATTATTCCAAAACTCTAACCGTGACAAGGAATCAATTATGTTACTTTTAAAGCAGTATTTACAAATTACTAAAAGATGGGATGGGGAAGGGAGGAAAGATGCTTATCTTTCCTCCATTCTTCCTAAACAAATCAAGACTAGAACATTACCAAAACAAAAATGTGGGTGGACTCAAACTTCTTAAGAGGTTAACTTTGGTCGAGTATTTATATATTGTGGTAACAACATAGAAAAACGTACAACGTTTCTTCCTTCTTTTGGAGTAAAGAAGAAATGTTTTAAAAATTTGTGTAATGTACAGGCGGAACTAGAGGTAAAAGAATGTACAGACAGTACTAGAAACGTTTTCAGATAACAAAAGAGCGACATACGTCTTAACAATATGTTCATAAAACATTGTTGCCATGTGAAATTAATTATTAGTCCCAACTAAAATTTTTGTTTTCAAATAATTATACAGTACAACTGTTAGCACTTAGCAAGAAGGGACAATGTAAGCCAAATCTGAGCTGTAAGGTAAACATTTTGGTAAAAGGGGAAGGCTGTTTCACGCTCAGTAGTATGTGATACTAATATCTTTCCTCCCTTCCGTCTCAATACGATGTGTAATAAATTATTAGTTTATTAGCATGACCTTTAAAAAGTGTTTATTTTCATTGAACTGTACAGAGAGCAAAGTGTGAGTCAAATTATAAAGGAGCACAGGCATAAATCAAAAGATTGCACACCGAATTTAGTGAGGTCTGCAACATCACAAATATATAATATTGTTACCCTGCGAAAGTAATTATTAGAGTATTTTGGTAAAAAAGGAAGGTATAAAATCTTGAAATAGTCTGATGTCCTGCGCAGTTACTGATTACGGTATATAAAGTATTAGATCCGTTTGTATCTTTCCTCCCTTGTATCTGCAACTACGATAAATATTTGGTAAACGGATAAGGCGTAACAGTCTAAAATGGTTGATTTCTCACAGTCTGACTACAATATATAGAGGATTAACTGTTTATGCGTCTTTCCTCCCTGCTATCTGGTCATCCAGAGTAAAGAATTAGTAGTGTAATAGCATGGAAACTAAAAAACTTTCATTTTAATCGAAGTGTACAGAGCATCAAATTGTAAAGGATTGCGGGTAATACAAAATTACAGGCCGAGCGTAGCTATAACATAAGTTATAGCAACATCGTCACTCTGTGAAATTAATTATTTGTTGAACACAACACGTGACGAAAAGGAAAGATGTAATCGAAATATATATATATATATATATATATATATATATATATATATATATATATATATATATATATATATATATATATATATATATATATATATATATATATATATATATATATATATATATATATATAGTGCTAGATCCTTATATATCTTTCCTAGCTTTTATTTGATTACAGTGTTTAATATATTATTAGTGTACAGAATGCAGAGTTGTGATTAACATTATAAAGGAACACTAGCATAAGTCAACATTGTTGCCCTGTCAAAGTAACTTAGTGGATTTTTTAGTAATGTAAGATAAAGTCGCGTAACATGGTAGGAAAGATGTAAAGCAAAATGTTCAGCTGTGCCATAAACCTTTCCGTAAAATCTTAAGGTTTAAATGTCGACAATGATTGGCTTTTCGCTCTACAATGTGTAGAGTATCCCTTATGCATCTTTCCTCCCTTATATCTGATATCTGATTATCAGGAGTAATAAAGTATTAGTGTAATAGCGTAACCTTTAAACAAAATTCCAGTTAAGATGGTACAGAGCACCATAACGTGTGAATTAAAAGAGTGCGGATATGAACACTAGGATTGCAGATCGAGCGTAGCGAGGTCTGCAAGTATGCAAATACATATGTGACCCCACGAAAAGGAAAGATTAATCAAAATCTACAACTGTACTTTGAACATTTAGGTAAACTGATTACATTATATAGAGTATTGGACCCTTATTTACATTTTCTCCCTTCTACTGGATTATGATGTATAATACATTATTGGTGTATTAGTATGACTTTTAAAAAGTTTTTGTGGGCGTATTATGCATGTCAATCAAAGAATTGCAGGCTAAACGAGGTCTGCAACCATGCAAGTACATATGTGTTAGCAACATTGTTACTGTGCGAAATTAATTTTTGTTTACCACTAGTTGAATACCAGAACTATCAAGTCACGCGAGGAAAAGGAAAGATGTAATCAAAATCTGCAACTGTACGCTTAACATTTTGGTAAAAGTTACTCATTGCAATATATTTTCTGCCTTTTATTTGGTTACGATGTGTAATAAACTATTAGTGTATTAATATGACATTTAGAAAGTTTTTATTGCGATTGTACAGAGTTGTGAGTCAATTTGTAAAGAAGGACATGCATAAATCAAAAGATTGTACGCCGAGCGTAGCGAGGTCTGGAACTGTGCAAATACGTACGTTATAGCAACATCGTTACGAAATTACCAAATTAATTTTTGTTTTCCACTAGTAAGAGTCAAGTACCAGAAATATTAAGTCACGCGAGGAAAAGGAAAAATATAATCGAAACTTGCAAGCAAAGCTGTTTCACGCGCAGCTACTGACTAAAATATATGGAGTGTTAGACGATTATATATCTTTCCATCTCAATACGATGTGTAATAAATTATTAGTGTATTAGTGTGATGTTTAAAACGTTTTTATTTCTATAGTGCAGAGTTGTGAGTTAAATTATAAAGAGGTGCACGCATAAATTAAAAGCGTAGCGAGGTCTGCAACAGTGGAAATACATACGTTATAGCAACATTGTTACCCTGTGAATGTAATTTTTTAAATATTGTATATACAGTCAGTTACGTGACGAGGGAAGAAAGATGTTAGCGAAATCTTCAGCTGTACACTAAACATTATGATAAATTAGTAAGTTTAAAAGTCTGAAATGGTTGGTTTATCGCGCAGTTATTGACTACAATAATATAGAGTGTTAAATCCTTATGCATCTTTCCTCCCTGCTGTTTGATTACCAGGAGTAATAACTGATTAGAAAACTTTCACTTTAATTGAGGTGTACAGAGTGCCAACAATTGTGGGCCAACTGACAAAGAAACTTGATCTGGAAGTGTGCAAAATCAAATTATACGATAACGTTATTACTAGAAGCTTTACTTGGACGGCTGTTCTGTCGTATAACCTATAGAGACAAAAAATATTTACAAAGTACTTAAAGATCATAAGTTAGATTGATAATCAGTTATTTGAGAAAATGCCATAATGCGGAACCAGTTGGATAAAGCAAATGTTTAAATTATTATTAACCCTAAACGCTCTCAGAAAATCCTATTTTTAATTGCAGAGTTTTTGAATGTATATTCAATTCTGTGTAAAACTCCGAAAACAACTTCAAGGAAAAACGATTGAATCAGCGATTGGCACTATATAAATTGTTTTCGGACGCAGCCCGCCTTCAGGGGTGGCCTTTCAGGTGACGTTGCGACGGCGTTAAAGACGGGCTGATTGGGTGGTTCTGCTCAGTTTAAAAATCCGAATTCGATAAGATTCTAACAACAACTAAAGCAAAATTATGAAATATGCATGAATTTAATGAGTTATTTAAAAAAAAATACTGCACAATAAAAATGTAAATACCCTCATCAATACGCGTACCTAACTTCACTAGAATAGTCCATTAAACACATCCGTTCGCAAGTCATTTGTTAATGCAAAAATTCATTTGTTTCACGCATGTGTGATTCGACATTTGTCAAAAAAAAGTATGGTTGAACAATGACAAGAGTCGATAAGAATTTTGATAAGAATTCTAAACTTCCGTTTCCGTTTTTTTTTCTGTCTTCGCTCACAATTATATCTAGGTTCATTGCCACAAAAATAATATTGATTATAGAAATAATACGTTTGATTAGCGCAGCCCCCTCAAAAAAAAATCAAAATACTTTATTTATAAATAAACCGAGCCACTCACCCTAAACATATCTGAAAATAGTTCATTGGATTAAGGCGACTTTTTATAATGTGACTAAAGGTTTATTTACGTTCCCCATTAAATTGACGACTGAATAACATTTTATAACGCAATAAAATTTCTTAATATCTGAGATTTAAAAAAAAATCTTTGATCGTGCTTGCCATCATACACTTACAATTTGTAAAACGAATAATTAAAATCCATAATGCGACAATCGTTCAAAAAACACATTTAGCAATTTGTATGGTTTAGTTTTATACACTCCCCCCCTTATCCCTCCCAAGTTCCCCTAAATGTTGGGGAAGCTTTTGCTTGTATTTTATCGTTTAAGATAACGGCGGAGTATCGAATTTACGTCAAGAGCGTTGTGGAAAACCGTCTCGATACAAAGAAAACACTGTTATTAATTACTACCCGATTCTCAATTATTCTTTTTTGTGTTGTGGTTAATTATTTGCTTCAGTAAAAATTACTTTGAAGTTTTTCAGCGTGAGTATTTGCTACTGAAAAGGCGGTTCCCCCCAACTGTACCGGTAGAAGGCAGTTGAATGGATAATTGTTTATAACAAACACTTAAGCGATTTTGTATTTTCAGTTATCAAAATTGAACTGAATTTATTGTGGCGAGAACAATGAATTTATTACCTTTGTACGTCAGTTCCAGAAATATTAGATCCATCATAACATTTCTGCACGATAAAGAAAAGGTGGGCCTTATCTAGTCAGTGATAGATACGTATAAAGTGGAATAAATTAAGAATGCAGATCCACATCGAACTCATTTAGGCTAGAATTTTTATTACATTTTGGAAATTTCTCCATTAATTTAATGAGTATGTGTCAGTACGAAAGCTAATTGAGATTCTCTTTGAAGAAGATGATTCGTCACTGGATGCACCAGTTGATAGTTATCATGAGCCTGTAATGTCGATTACACGTCAATTTTTAAATTTCGCAAAAGTAACAAATGAATAACAATTCTGGAATCACTGGTGTACTGCAACAAAGGTAGCATCAAAATTCTCAAACCTTGACTGCAAATAAACGTACAAAAACATGTTTGAGTAATAATAAGATACTAATAATAATTTTAATAGTATTCGAGATAAACACGCCAGGTTTAGCAAAATAACCGCTTTTGGAGACCAAAAGTGATTTTATATAATTAGCAGTCTTACAGCCATAAAGTAAGATAAGTATCATTTGGAAGATTAAAAAACACCTTCTTTCACAATTAACTCTCATATACTGTACATGGTTACCCATTTTCGACACTTTTACTGGTTATTTCGGTAATTATCGAACTTATCAAAAAACTGATATACGTGTCATGAGATGTATTTGGGAGAAACTGAAATTGGTATAAGTAGAGTTTTGAAATATTTACTGGTTTAGAAGATACGGGGGTAATACGAAAAATTGTCGATTTTTTTAAATTTGTCCATTGTACGTTTTATTACCAAGAATAGAAGAAAATGTTTCCTATGAAAGTTTCTTAGTTTGCAAAGTAGCATATTATGCCATCCAAAAATCGCATCTACCGGGTCAAGTCAAAAAGTTATCGCTTTCAACCATTCTCATTTTAAATGGAACACCCTGTATATTTTTAACCAAAAAAGTTTCATTTTTAATTGTTTTTTCATACATGTAACATTTAATATAGTTCATTATTTAAATAAGTGAACAACTCTAATGTTTATATTAAATCAGTAGTAGGCCATGCATTATAAGGGAAGAAAAGGGAATGGAAGTTTACATTGTCCACTGAAGACGCCCCTCAGAGTAATATGCAAATTACAAGTTTAGAGCATCTTAATTTTTCTTCATAATCGTACGATGTCTAAGAATACCTACTTAATAAATAGTTTAGGCTATGGATACAATCTAGTTGCCATGAAAACAAAACAGGATGAGTAATTTTATTTAATGACAGACCGCAACGTGTTTCGAGTTTTCTGTTAGATAAAATGGTTTACGAAAAATATGACATATTATGTACATATATCGAATATCGAAGAAATAATGAAAATGCCCTACACTTATATTTTCCACGTTACCCTGAGAGGCCATTCGGTGATATTTTTAAAAGACTAGAAAACAATCTGAAGTATTATGGAAGCTTTAGTAAACCGACACCTGTTGAATATACTAAGGGGTGTCAAAAACCAAGGTTCCAAAAATATTGAAAAAAAAATCATTAGTAGTAAACTTGGCACAATATTTGCACCCCGGAGATCATGAGAGAATAATTGAATTTTACCGTTGGTTTTACATAAATGTAACGAATTTCCCAAGTTTTATAAGAAAATTGTATGGTTCGATGAGGCAAGAATTACAAATGATGGAATTATGAACCGCCACAATGAAAGATACTGGGCCAACACCAACCCGTATTTATTGAGACCAATTCGCCAACAGGGTAGGTTTGCTTGTAACATCAGTTGTTTTTCAAAAAGACACAGGTTTGTCAATACGATTTGTGAAGAAAACCTGAATACTGAAAGATACCTAAATATTCTGGAAACTAACCTTTTAAATTTGCTCGATGACGAACCTTTGGAAGAACGAACTAATATATATTTTCAGCAAGATGGTGCTCCCAGCCATAACGCCTTAAGAGTCAGGGAATATTTAAATATAAAGTTCCTCGATAGATGGTTGGGAACATATGAACCTGTTAGATCGCCGCCGCGCTCACCTCACCTCCAGATTTTTTATCCATGCAGCATTTAGAAAAATAAAACCCGTTCATATTATTAATGCTCTAACATTGGTTAGAAATCGTTACCAAAAATGTATTGATTGCAATGGAGCGCCATTTGAGTACCTTCGTCGATAAATGTACCTACCATGTTTTATGTCATTTTCTTACATCATAATGCACAGCCTACTACTGATTTAATATAAAAAATTTAAATTGTTCACTTATTTAAATAATAAACTATATTAAATGTTATATGTATGAAAACACAATTAAAAATGTAACTTTTTTGGCTAAAAATATACAGGGTGGTCCATTTAAAATGAGAAAGTTGGATGCGATAATTTTTTCACTTGACCCGGTAGATGCGATTTTTGGGCGGCATAATATTCTACTTAGCTAACTAAGAAACTATCATAGGAAACATTTTCTTCTATTACTAGTAATAAAACATACATGTCATGACACTTACATCAGTTTTTTGAAGTTCAATAATTACCGAGATAACCAGTAAAAGTGGCGAAAATGGGCAACACTGTACTATGTCACATTGGAAATACAATACCTTGTAAACCTAAAAATATTGTAATATTTTTTTGTGATACTGGGTTGGAGTAGTCGATAACCTTCAAATTCAGTAATGAGTTTGAAAACCTTTTAAGTTAACACATTGAATCTCATTCCCATCGACAGAGCAAGTAATTGGCCCAACCTTCAGTGACGTTAGCTTTAAGAATCCTACGCCCACCGTCGACCCACCAACACTACAGTCTTGCGGTTAATGACGGGATGAAATGTGGTGAAGACTAAAAGACCTTATTCTTCGTTAAATTGATCTCATACCGAGTTGAAGTTGAAGCGGTCCTTAAGAGCATTTATTTCCAGTAGGCGCTCTTCATGATCAGTAGTTCAGTAAACTGTTCCGGTAGTTCTACGGCGTTGCTGTCTGTGTTTTTGCGTTTAAATACTTCAAAGTCGCATTGCAGCGAATGCATTCTCACCAACCCTATTCCCAAGAAATTTTTTCGTCCTAGTCACATCCCAAGAAGAGTAAATTCATATTAGTTATGATTCGCTTACTTCATTTCCAAATAAAGCAAATTGGTTGATAAACCGACACTGTCGGCTGGTAATCTCACAACTTTGGGTTATTCACTTCTACCAAAATAAATACTGTACCATACTATGTTGGACGCGGCCTGCGAGTTTTATTGCCTTGTCCAATAAGACCAAGTGACACTCATAGAAGGGTAGTGTTGATTATTGAACATTTTACGTGACACTATGTCTGCAACGTTTCTCGCTTAAATTCTAAACCAGGCGAAGCAATCCACAGTTATAGAAAGCTGTTGGAATGGACGGTCTCAGGCCAAAGGAATACATTCTTCTGTAGACTGTTGCCACAGAAAACTGGATTTGATCTAGTCTACTGCTAAGAGGAACCCATTATAGCTGGACGATCTCGCTGTATCCCTTCTGCTCACCAACCACATCATATTTGTGTAAATTTTCCCTTCCACCAGTTTTATTTAAGGACGTTGGCTTTGCATTTAATTTCGGAGACCAGCCTTGGGTCGCTTATATTTCAACTACATTCCTGAGAATTTTCTTCGTCCTAGTCACGTCCCAGAAAGAGTAATTTCTCTTTGGCTATAATTCGTTTGTTTCTTCCCTTCGTTTTCAAGCAAAGAAAATCAGTTGACAAACCGATACGTGACACTTTCTGCACGTATTCTCACAACTTTGGGCGTACTTGACAATGATTACTGTTGTTTCAGAAGTAACTACCCTCTTGCAATTTTTGTTTGATCTGGGTCACATGCTTCGTAGTGAAAAATGCTCATGCATTTTTACCAAAATTAATACTATACTCGTTGGACGCGGCCCACCAACTTTATTGCCTTTGCCAATCAGACCAAATGACACTCGTAGACACTGTCTGCGACGTTCTTTGAAGGAATCCACCGTTAATTTGATACCGATATTTCATTTAAGTTACAGTGGTATCGATAGACCTGCACTTCACTTGGTCTACTATAATTGTCTATATACTGTTTTACAAAGACTTACGGTGTTTGGCTGGGTGTTCGACGGCACTATTAAGATGAAGTAAACTGCAAACTGAATGAATCGAGGTCTTAAACTTGTGACATAGCTGGTGAAGAAACAAAAGTAAGCAGTAACTGCGCTTTGTATTCTTGCAAAAATATTTGGTTATTGCTGGTAAAATTATCAATAAAAAAATATTTGCGGGCCGAGCAGACCGAGAACTGCAACTGTATTTCAATCTAAATCAGTAAAAATAAAAGTATGGGAAAGTAACTCATCAACAGGATTTTTAAATTCTCTATATTTGAAGTAATTTGCAGGCCTAGTGAAGTGTTATCTATTTTTCATTTGAAAAAAAGGAGTGGGGGTGGATACACTTGGAAACGCCTGAACTTTTGAGTACGACGTGCTTTTGCGTTATCTATTTTTTGGTCTGAAAAACTGTTGGGGGTATGGCAGATAAACGCAGAAACGGGTAAACTAAATATTAAAGAAACTTGGGAGGGCCCACTCCGTAACTTTTGAACGACTTCCGGTTTCACCGGAAATGACATAAGCGTTGAAAATTTAAATGAAAAAAACCTGTATGTTTTTACATTTTTGGATTCTACGGCTTCAAATACATGCAGTTCATCTACCAAATGTCAACTCAAACGCCATTTTACTTTGTCAGCGTCGGCTTCAGGAGCATGTTGTGTTAATAAAAATTAGAAAATAAAAAATTAGTACTTTATTTAGGAACTAAGGAAATTACTATGCATGTCGTTTTACTAGTACTTGAAAGAGTTATTTAACATGCAGAGTGGCCCATGTATGTTTCTATTGGGAACAATGAGTTTTAATTAAAATACCATAACTTTTAAATTTGATCGTTAACAAACTTCACAAAAAATTAATTATTAGGAAAAATAATATTGTGGGGGTAACTATACGTCAATTATCTATAATTTAAATCACGTCCTAATGATCTAAAATTAAAAAAATATTAAAAAAAATTAAATTGAAATGGCGCTTTCGCTGACATTTGACAGATGAACTGTATGTATTTGAAGCCCTAGAATCCAAATATGTAAAAATATACAGGGTATTCCATTTAAATTTTCAGCTTTTGTGTTTTTTCCGGTTAAACCGGAAGTTGGCCATATTGTTATTTATCTAACGACCCGTTCAAAAGTTACAGGGGTGACCCCTATTTGATTTACACCCGGTACCTATAGGGGTTTTATCTGAAGGGGGGAGGGGTTCGAAAACGGTTGAACCAATTTTAATTCAATTCAGTGTATAGAAGCTTTTGTGCTTTTAATTTACCTATTGCTTTATCTTTGGAAGAGTACCGGGGGCGGTGTGATCGCTAAATTCGAAAACAACTGAAACAATTTTAATGAAATTCAGTATACAGACAGCCTTTTGTGGACAAATATTGTTTTAATTTATCTATTGCTTTATCCTCGACAAGTACCCGGAGGATCTATAATCTCTGAAACAGCCGAACTAGTTTTAATGAAATTGGTATGTAAGGGTTATTGGGTACGGTGCTTTGTATATTTTTTATCTGAAGAAAGTGGTAGGGGGGGGGGGTGATCGATAAACTCGAAAACAGATGAACCAATTTTAATGCAATTCAGTATATAGTAGCTTTTGTGTTTTTAATTTATCTATTGCTTTATCCTTGACAAATACCTGTGAGGGGGGATATATAATCTCTGAAACGGCCGAACCAATTTTAATGAAATTGGTATATAGGTTTTTTTGGGTACGGTGCTTTGTATATTTTTATCAGAAAACAGGGGGTGATCGATAAACTCGAAAACAGATGAACCAATTTTAATGCAATTCAGTGTATAGAGGCCTTATCTTTGCTTTATCTTTGGAAGAGTTCCGGGTAGTCAGGTAATCAGTAAACTCGAAAACAGCTGAATCAATTTGAATGAAATTCAGTATACAGAGGCTTTTGTGGACAAAGATTATTTTTATTTATCTATTTCTTTATCTTCGACACATACTCAGGGGATCTATCATCTCTGAAACGGTCGAACCAATTTTAATGAAATTGGTATATGGGGGTTTTTGGGTACGGTACTTTGTATATTTTTTGTCAAAAAGTGGGAGTGGGGTGATCGATAAACTAGAAAACAGCTGAGTAAATTTTAATGAAATTCAGTGTATAGAGGATTTTGTGGACAAGCAGTGTTTTAATTTATCTATTGCTTTATCTTTGGAAAAGTCCCGGGGGGTTGAGTAATCGATAAACTAGAAAACAGGTGAACCAATTTTAATGAAATTCAGTATATAAAGGCTTTTGCGGGCGACGATTGTTTTAATTTATCTATTGCTTTATCCTTGACAAATACCTGTGAGGGGGGATCTATAATCTCTGAAACGGCCGAACCAATTTTAATGAAATTGGGATATAAGGTTTTTGGATACGGTGCTTTATATATTTTTTATCAGAAAACAGTGGGGGGATCGATAAACTCGAAAACAGTTGAACCAATTTTAATGCAATTCAGTGTATAGAAGCTTTTCTGGTTTCAATTTATCTATTGCTTTTTCTTTGGAGGAGTTCCGGGGAGTTGGGTGATCGGTAAACTCGAAAACAGCTGAGTCAATTTTAATGAAATTCAGTATACAGAGGCTTTTGTGGACAAGGATTGTTTTTATTTATCTATTGCTTTGTCTTCGACACATACCTAGGAGGATCTATAATCTCGGAAACGGCGGAACCAATTTTAATGAAATTGGTATATAGGGTTTTTTGGGTACGGTGCTTTGTATATTTTTTATCTGAAAAAAGTGGGGGGGATAAACCCGAAAACAGATGAACCAATTTTAATGCAATTCAGTGTATAGAAGCTTTTGTGGTTCTACTTTATCCATTGCTTTATTTTTGGAAGTGGGGTGATCGATAAACTCGAAGACAGCTGAGTTAATTTTAATGAAATTCAGTATATAGAGAATTTTGTGGGCAAGCAGTGTTTCAATTTATCTATTGTTTTATCTTTGAAAGAGTCCCGGGGGGTGGAGTAATCGATAAGCTAGAAAACAGGTGAACCAATTTTAATAAAATTCAGTATATAGAGGCTTTTGTGGACAAGGATTGTTTTAATTTATCTATTGTTTTACCTTTGAGGGCATCTATAATCTCTGAAACGGCCGAACCAATTTTAATGAAATTGGTATATAAGGGTTATTGGGTACGTTGCTTTGTATATTTTTATCTGAAAAAAGGGGAGATCGATCAACTCGAAAACAGCTGAACCAAGTTTAATGAAATTCAGTATACAGAGGTTTTTGGGGGCAAGGAGTGTTTTAATTTATCTATTGCTTTATCTTTGAAAGAATCCCGGGGTGGAGGGATCGATAAGCTAGAAAACAGGTAAACAAATTTTAATAAAATTCAGTATATAGAGGCTTTTGTGGACGAGGATTGGTTTAATTTATCTATTGTTTTACTTTTGAGGGGATCTATAATCTCTGAAACGCTAAACCAATTTTAATGAAATTGGTATATAAGGGTTATTGGGTACGTTGCTTTGTATATTTTTATCTGAAAAAAGGGGAGGAGATCGATCAACTCGAAAACAGCTGAACCAATTTTAATGAAATTCAGTATATAGAGGATTTTATGGACAAGCAGTGTTTTAATTTATCTATTCATTTATCTTTGGACGAGTCCCGGGGATGGGGTGATTGATAAACTTGAAAACAGCTGAACCAGTTGTAATGAAATTCAATATACAGAGGCTTTTGTGGACAAGGATTGTTTTAATTTATCTATTGCTTTATCCTTGACAAATACCCGGGGGCTCTATAATCTCTGAAACGGCCAAACCAATTTTAATGAAATTGGAATGCAGCGTGTTCAGCGAAGAATGGGACAGTGCAATATCTCGAGAGCGGATGAAGATTTTTAAATTATGAAAATATTTTTGTAAATATCTTCCAAGGGCGCAAGTTTGTTGGCACAAAGATTTGAATCAACGCCCATCACCGCCAGGTGGCGCTATCTCACTTCAATTTTTAAATGCAATGCCCTATTTTTATTTCATTTTTGGATTCTATGACATATTTGTGATGACTTTTATTAAGACTCCTACCAACGTATCTTTGTAGTTTCTGAGAAAAAAAATAATTTTTGGAATTTTATTAATTGAAAGCATACAAATTAAATTAAATGTTCAAATGTTTCTCCATCATTTTCTACACACGTTTGATAACGCCTAAGTAATGTAACACTAATTGCCGCTCTTAAAGTTTCTCGTGGTATGTTTGCACAAGCAATTCTAATTTTGTTTTGTAACTCCTCTACATCTCTAGAAGGTGTTTCATACACTACACTCTTTAAATGTCACCAAAGAAAGTAGTCTAAGGGACCAAGGTCAGGAGAACGAGCTGGCCACATAATGGGACCATTGGTACCTGTCCATCGTTGCGGAAACACTCTACTTAGATAATTTCTCACTATTGCGCTATTGTGCGCCGGTGCGCCATCCTGTTGAAAGTAGATCACTTGCCGCAGATTTACATTTACATCTTCAAGCAAAGGAGGCAGTTGATTTTCAAGAAAATCCAAATAGCGTTGGACTGTTAAGGTACCATTAAAAAATATGGGCCAATCAATTTGTCATCTATCATTTCGCACCATACATTTATGTTCCATCTCACTTGGAAATTGGTTGCTCTTACCCAATGAGGATTTTCTGACGACCAGTAATGAGAATTGTGGCGATTAAGGATTCCATTGTTTGAAAAATTACTTTCATCACACGATACGACCTAGAAAATTAGGGTCTTGCGCATAATGTTCCATAAAAATTAAGTCTGCGATCTTGATCTCCTGCATGCAGTCCATGTACCAAATGAATTTTAAATGGTTTGTATTTATTAGATTTTAATATTTTATGGACAGAACCAACTGATACGGCACACTCTTCAGAAATAGATCTCACAGACACATGAGGATTATAAGCTATACATGCTAATACACCGACGGTGTGTGCTTCATCTGTTGCTGTCTTTGTGCGATTCTCGCACTTACGGTGAGGAAAATGACCGGTTCCCCTCAAAATATTTGCTACACGAACAAATGTATTTTTTCCGGGATGGCGTCGATCGGGAAACCTGGCAGCATACAATACTTGTGCAGCCCTTGCATTTTTTCTACATTCACCATAAATTATTACCGTATCAAAATATTCTTCGTTAGAAAACGTAAACATAATTATGGAATTTGAAGATGCACAGACGATTTTCAAAACTGAAACTGTAAACTGACAGAAACTTGACAGACACTTCATTACGCGTTTGTTTTCATGGCATGATAAATGTTTCACATGATTCTTAATCAACGACTGTGATAAGTTGGTCCCCTTACAATTTAGTGTACAGCGTATCGCATTATTTCGGCGTTATCTGCATTATTTTTGTGGAAGAACAATATTTTATCTTTCATTTGGTATAAAATTTGCTATTTTGTCTGTATCACTCAAATGTTATGATCACTTCCTGAAATTACGTTTTGTGCTAAAATTCCAAGGATTATTTTTCTCAGAAACTACAAAAGATAGGTTGGTAGGAGTCTTAATAAAAGTCATCACAAATATGTCATAGAATCCAAAAATGAAATAAAAATAGGACATTGCATTTAAAAATTGAAGTGAGATAGCGCCACCTGGCGGTGATGGGCGTTGATTCAAATCTTTGTGCCAACAAATGTGCGCCCTTGGAAGATATTTATAAAAGTATTTTCATAATTTAAAAATCTTCATCCGCTCTCGAGATATTGCACTGTCCCATTCCTCGTCGAACACGCTGTATAGGGGTTTATGGCTTTGTATATTTTTATCTGGAAACAGTGGAGAAGAGTTAGTGGGTTAATTCGAAAACGGATGAACCAATTTTAATGAAATTCATTGTATAGCGGCTTTTGTGTCCGAGTATTTTTGATTAATCTATTTCTTTATCTTAAAAAAGTGGGGGCGGGGGGGGGGGGTATCTATAATCTTGGAAAGGCTGAATTAATTTTAATGAAATTGGTGTAGTGGGTTTTTTTTAGTGCAGGGAGTGATTGTGTGTTATCTATTTTTTATGCATGACGATTTTTGTAAAAAAAAATACATTCAATTGTAATATACAGAGAACTTTTTATGTTATAAATAAATTTAACCTAATGATGTCGTGTTTTCACTTTCTAGTCCACGTCCAACTATTCTCAGCTCTTTATTATTCAGTTATTATCGACATATTCATTTTATTCAAAAATCACAGTTTGCTTATGGGTTGATTTCAGGGTTTTTAACTGTTTTATTTAAGAAGAGGTTAATTGTATTGGATATACGTTAAAACCGAAAAAATAGACTGTGTAATATGTACGTACTTCCGAGACAGCATGTATAACGAGCGATGGAGAAAATTCTACATTTCAGTTTACAAAGAATGAATAGACAAAACGAGAAAAAGTGCTGAACAAATCGTTTATCAATATTAAAGATGAGCATAAATGAAACAAAATGTTAATGAATGCAATATCGCGAACGTAATCCATTTACAACCTAACATACAGTAAAGATAATCAACTCTGAAGTGTTAAAATTAATTTGATTTGGCGTCGGTAAAATAAAATTGGCAACAAAACAAAAGAATTTGTAAACTTAAGGGGTCAAAGAAACAACTAATTACTTACTCAAGAAAATAATAAAAGATAAAAAGGACGCATGTCCCCACAGGTTTTTATTTTCACCTGATTAAAATCGGAAATATGCGCATTGGAAAATGGTGGCCGAGCGTTTCGTGAGTCAATAATAAAAAAGACAATTTGTAAAATTTTCATATTTATGAAATCCTTTTGTTTTTTTGCACATTGAAGCACGTAATAATAATGGCTGAAAAATTTGCAAACAAACGTTTGCGAAATTCGATATTAATGAGAGAATTAATAATATCCCTCAAACCGTATTAAATAAATACAAATTAATTTTTTTCTTTTCAATCTGGGAGAAAATGCCGGTTAGCAAAAGTTTATTACGCCATGATTCATACTATTTTGGCAAACTAACAATACGGAAAGAAATGAATCACATTAAATGAAAAAAAAAGTTGCTATTGGATGTATATCAAGTTATATTACAAATAAACAACGAAAAATGCCAAAAAAATATTTTTACAACGATCACTTATTTTAAATAAGTTAACGAGATTTTTTTGAATGTTTACAAATTGATTCTTAATCCTGGATATACTTTATTTTTTCTTCTTTTAAAAATCATTTGCTCAACGACAATCTGAATGGGATTCAATTATTTACAATTAAATATATTGAGCATGGTCAGGCTTTATTTATTTTTGAGCGTAATTAATTTAAAAAAAAATCCAGATCGAAGGACCACCGAAGTTCAACGCCTTGTTTAAATAATTTCATTGTTCCGATTATTCTTTCAAGGGGAAGGGCAAATTACTTTTTTAGGTAAAGGCTACTAATTTTAAATGTAAACTCAATGTTAATCAGATAAAATATAATTATAATATAATTCGACTTCTATGCTAATTAATCGTTATAACTATAAAAAATGCGATAAAGCTTGATACTAAAAAGGTGGTTTTTTAATTCGTCGGATGAATTTAAAAAAAAAAACGATAATCTGCTCCTGTCTATTCAATTACGGATCTTGAAGAATTTGTTTTGATGTCAAAAAATCATTATATTAATCTAAGTTTGCTGTTGTTGATCGAGTTTGGGCCAAACTTGACCTAAATTTGTTTGATCTGCAGTTTGGTGTATAATAAATTCGATTAAGGAGCATTTCGTACTTGGAACAAATACAAAAATCTGCAGCTTTGAAGATTATAGGTCGACAAATAGCGCAACCAAAGTGATGTAGCTTGATCTGTGGTTTACTTTGAAGGTGAGTGCCAAACTCAATTGTACAAATTAAATTGGCGGCAGTCAATTAGTGTCTATTGTAACTTTTCACACGCTTAGCTTGTCTGAGTTTCTATACACTCATTTTCATATGAAACCCATTAAGAATAACGCTACCATTGTGAAATTTTGATAACAATGTTTCATTCAGAAGTAAAAACTAACAATTACAAGGAAATAATAAATATTGGAAGAAATTACTCAGTAACATTTATTATGTCTTCCTGAGGTATGCCATCCCATGTAAATGCCGAGTTCATCAAGACAGTATGTGCAAATGCGCTTGCTGCAGGTTCCTGGTTGTAACGGTAGCAGTACGTGTGTGCTGCGGAAACGTCGGCATAAGTGGTTGTAAACTGGTTCTAAAACATTTTGGATATCGCGTTAAGCGTTCATGGTGCTTAGGATAAACACAAGAGGTGTTCTTCTACAACAACAAAACTGCGTACTAAGCTATAACTAGATCTTAAGCTATGTAACGTGTATTCACGAATTGTCTTCAAATGACGACTTTATATGGAAGGTCACAATACGCTCTGCGGCTTCCAATTAAACCTAGCAGCTATTAAAGGTGCAGTTCAAAGAAGTTGCTGGTTATAAGAAGAAATTATTCTGTAAACTACTACTATGGAACTATGGCAGTGAAGAGTTCTCATTCAGTCTACACCAACAGATCTCGTTTTCTGAACGCGATATTTACACCAAATAATTTTTTTGTTGATACAGTTAACGAGAAGGCGTTGGAATAGACGCTCTCAGGCCAAATGAATGCATTCTTCTGTAGAATGTTGCCATAGAAAATCGACAATTGAGGGATTTTATCAAGTGTACTGCTAAGAGGAGACTACTGTAGCTGAATGATGTCGCTGTATACTTTCTCCTGGCCAACCACACCATGTTTGTCCGGAGCCAATTTTCCCTTCCACCAATTTTATTTAAGGGACGTAGACGATGCATTTATTGTGGAAGACCAGCCTTGTGTCGCGTATATTCTAACTGCATTCCTGAAAATTTTGTTCGTCCTAGTCACGTCCCAGAAAAAGTAATTTCTCTTGGGATATGATTCGTTTTTCTTCCCGTACTTCATTTCCAAGCAAAGAAAGTCGGTTGACAAACCGACCCGTGACACTTCCGCCACGTAATCTCACAACTTTGGGCGTACTTAACAGTTATGGTAAGCCAACTAACCACACCATATTTGTACAACCCTAGAGTAACCCCATGCCAATTTTCTCTTTCACCCATTTAATTTACGGACATGGGTGATGCATTTAATCTGGTCGCTTATATACACTCCTAAGAATTTGCTTCGTCCTACTCACATCAAAGGAAGAGTAATTTATCTTTGGCTAAGATTTTCGTTTCATTTTTAAGCAAAGAAAATCAGTTGATGACCCGACAGGTGACACTATCGACAGGTAATCTCACAACTTAGGCTGTACTTGAATATAATTACTACTATTGCGGTTCAAAAACAAAAAAAAGTAGTAAAAATTTAAACCAAGCGAAGTAATGCAGAATTTCTTTAAAATTGAAATTTCATTTAAATTGAAATTTCATTTAAATTGCATTGGTATAGATAGACCTTCTTCACTTGGTACCATTGAATTGCCTATATACTGTTTCACAAAGCTTTACGGTGCTTGATTGGCATTGAGTTCTACGGTACCATTAAAGATGAAGAAAATTGCAGGCTGAATGAAAACGAGGTCTTAAACTTCACCTGACATTGGCGAAGAAACCAAACAGTGAACAGTTACTGCGCTTTGTAACCTGCAAAGATTTGTTATATTCGGCTATTGCTGGTAAAATTACTAGTAAAACAATATTTTCAGACCGAGTAGACCGAGAATTGCAACCGTACTTGGTACAACAACCAGTTAATGTGAGACCAAGCGAGGTGGGATCTATCACTTTACGTATTGGCTATATCTGGTAAGGAATACGCTCGGCCTGAAAAGCTATCCGTCTTGCTTGAATAGTCACGAAACGGTTAGTTGTTGGGGATTTATTATGTTTGTCTGCATGTGGTGCTTTTTCGTACATCTCAACGTAATTTGTTTTACTTTGGTTAATTTGAGAAGAAGCAAAGAAGTAAACGTGTGACACAGTTGGTCCGTAATCTCGTAAAAATGTCGTATTTGGTTGTGACTCGCCATATTGCACACCTCCCCGCGCTCGGTCCACAATGTTACCAAGACAATTAATCAAATATAATTACAAGCGGTTTAAATTTAGTACGTTAGATGAGCACCAGAGGAAAGTATTTACTGCAGCAGTCTCCTTGTGCTAGACTTTCTAATTTTATTATCTCAGTAAAACTGCGACGGGACAAAAAGTAAATAAGTAAATAATTACACGTGAAAGTTGGCTGATAATCTTACAACGTAATGATACCAAACATATTTGCAGGCGAAGTGGAGCGAGGTCTGCAAACTTGTCTACAACAACAAACGAAACCTTAGAAAAGCAAGCTCAACCGTTCTGTCTCGCTAAACACTACATTGAGTAAATGTCAAATATCTATTCAGTCATTTCTCATTTTACCTAAAAGGTCGGAAAAAGAATAGGTTGGTAAAGCAAAAGGCAGGACGAGCAAATCGAGGATTGTAACTTCATGTAACAGTGGTATTTTAAGCGCTCGGTGAGCAAAGTAACCAAATGAGTTGATTTCGCTTGACAGTTCAAGTGGTTAAGACCTTAGAGAAACCGAAAACAAAATTATTTAATGACATGGTCTCCTTGCGATCGCCTTGTCGTTTTGCTAATTTCTTCATCTTATTAAAATTGCAATAAGACAAACATAATTACATGTGATAGTATGTTGGTAATTCTCAAAAATTTTTAAATTTTTCTATAATTGGTAATAATACCAAAAGAATTATGGAAAGACAGAGCGGAGCGAGGTCTGCAAATGTACTTCACATGCCAAGATAACATTTTTTTCTGTAAGTTTTCTGTAAGGAAACAGAAAATAATGACCACCCGCGCCAAGGTCACGTATTTTACAATTTCAAGAAGACGAATAATAAAGCCAACAGTTAAACTCACTGTCATATTTAGTCATTTCGCTTTAGTACGTTTGGCCCCTAAATATTTATCCGTTAGGAGATAATTTACATTTGGCTATGTGTGGTACTGTAGCAGACCTCGTGACTCTCCCAAAAATGTGTAATTTTTAGCTGTTACGCGGGATATTGCAGGCCGAGCGTAGAAAGATCTATTTTGGTATTTAGTCGAAGAATTTTTTTATAGTTTTTATTGTCTAAGTACATGTTAAAAAAGCGAACCAATGCCAATGAATTGAAAATTTTTGTTTATTCATACAAAGTAAAAGAAAAAAACAGTTTTGAGAATTTCGACATAACAAAATTAGGAATAAATGAGATTTATGGAAAAAAAAAGTATTGTGGATAAGGAAAAGTTCACTTCAATAACGAGTGCCCTAATCACATCAAGATGCCTACGTTTGAATTTCAGCTTGTGGGATGTTATCCCTTTCTTCCAATGCAGCAGTTTTCAGCTCTGTAATGGTGGCTGGAACTGGTCACCGTGCTCGAATCCGACGTTTTAGATTGTCCCATATGTGCTCTATCAGATTGAGGTCTGGACGGTTTTCCGGCCATGGTAAAGTTCTGATGCCAACTTCGTTAACACGTTCACTGCTGACGTCATGTTAGTTGCGACCCCTAGTGACTAAGGTTTGATTTTTGCCCAGATGCTTTTTTACGGTTACCACATACTACCAAGAAGTGCTTTTTGTCAAAAAATGTGAAAAATATAGAAAAAACGTCATGACGCGAAAACGCGTCAGCAGCATTACGCAATGAATATTTCAATATAATGCTGATGACGCACTTTCGCGTCATGTGTGATGTTGCTTCAAAACTAAATAATTTATGGTCTTCAAAACATAACACAAATACTACATGCAAATAAAAAATCTTTCTCTGGCTACAAAAAAACAAGAAATAAAGAAGAAAAGAAAATAAAACTAAAAAAATATAAAAATTAAACATTCTTTCACTTTATGGAGTACCCATGGAGTAACATAAAGTTATAAACTCTGATGAAACTCTAAAAAACAGGTACCATCTAAACACAATGCTGGTTTTGACGGACATGCAGGGCAAAAATAAATTGTGTCTTTTCTGGTCTTTTTTTTGTAGCATGTCTGGCATCTTCTACGGGGTCGGGCTTTGGCATTCGGTGGAATTGGATTTTTTTGTGGCACGTGTTGTTGCATTTGAATGGGTCTAGGTGATGGTACCTCATCTTTTGGTGGCACAAGTTCCTCGATCACTTGCAGTCTGAAGTCGTATAAGGAAATTCGACTTCTTTCATATTTCTCATATAAAAAATATGAATTTAACAACATCATCCGCAGTATGTGCGTTCCCAGCTTTTTATACCACCGAAGAGTTTTCCTACAACAGGCATAATAAGACAGCATTTGGTCCTGCTTATCAAAGCCCCCCATATTTTTGTTATACATATATATGGCCTCTGGTTTCTCCTTCTCTTGCCTCCTTTTATTTCTGCATTGAACCCAATTGTGAGAAAATTCAGTAGAAATATACGACACTTCTCGCTTGTCGCGCCACTTTCCTACCATTACATTATTGGAGTAGCGAGCAATATTATCACCCACCTTCAGTTTTGCATTTTTTACCTCTACGGGGTTGTCTTTCCGGTCAAGTCGTAGCGTTCCAGTGCAATATGTCCCTGTATTCAATAATGTATGCGCTAAATGATAACTATTGTAGAAATTATCCATGAACAAAGAGTGTCCAACATCTAACTTTTCTTCCATTAGATGCAGCACTACATGGGCGGCATGTCCTTTACCTCCGAAATCATCCATAGTACCGGTATATATTGCAAACTTCAGTATCGTTCCATCTGGTTCGGTCAAAATGTATAGTTTGATACAGTACTTGTGTCTCTTATTTGTTATGTATTGCCTGAACATTAACCTTCCGCGTCATAGGACCATGGACTCATCCAAAGACAGATTTTGGCCCGGAGAGTAGGTAGACTTCATTTTATTATTGAAATAATCGATCAAAGATCGAATCTTGAAAAGTCTATCTTCGGGTTTCGGGTCGCCTGGTTTTGGATTTTCCGCAAAGTGTAAACATCGCAGTATAATCATAAACCGGTCTCTACTCATGTGCGTCGAAAACAAAGGAATATTGAAAAGCCTGTCTCTCTTTCAGTAGTCTTGTATCCGACTCAGCTGTATTGTCCCCATATGTAGGAACAGCCCAAAAAAGAGACGCATTTCAGGCACCGTAGTATCTCGCCAACGTGTTATTCTAGACGCATCGCCTAAATTTTCTGACAGGAATAGCTCAACTGCATAGCGATTTGTTTCATAAGTTCAAAAAATCTATCGTCAGCCAATAAATTGAAGTAATCTATTGGCCTATTTCCTATAAGAAAACGTTTCTTTTATAGCACCTATAAGCAAAAAAGTTACAGGCTTATCGGAGCTTATTGTTGCACGTAGATTTGTTTTAACACGCGTTGGCAAGGGAGTGGTATTCAAATCTGTATCTGTCCCAGACACACCAAGTTGATCGACATCTGAGTCACTTTCTTCATCGAATTCTGAATCCGTATAATCCGGATCTACTAAATCATCGTCAGATTCTAATAACAGCCTTTCCAATTCACTCTCAGTAAGATGTGGTTCATATAATTTTTGGCGCGGGATGGACCAGCATCGTCGAAATTCATCGCGAACTCAAACTGCCGCCAAATTATACTTTCCCCATAGGTACTGCAGAGGGTCACAACACAACAACCTCCTAAAGCAGCGGCAGACCTACTGAATTCGTTTTACGTTTACGAGCTACAATGACGCGAAATCGAGTCATCAGCCGTTGTTGTTCAGTGCGCATGACGCGAACTCGCGTCATGCGCACTGAACGTGTTAAGGTATTTCAAAACCCCTCGAGCGACATGATATCGTGCGTTGTCTTGCATTAATACAAAGTTGTCTCCAATAAATGGTGCAAATGGAATGACATGTTGTTAAAGAACTTCTTCTACATACATCTATACCGCCTCTATCAAAGATCACCAGGTCTGTACGAGCTTCATAAGAAATTCCGCCTCATTTCATTAGTGAGCCTTCTTTGTAACCCACAGTTTACACAAGAACAGAAGGAGCGAACCGCACATTCGGGCGCCTGTATACACGTTGGCGCCCATCGGGACACTTTAAAGTACTTCTTGTCTCATCGGAGAATAGAACATTCTTCCACTGATCCATATTCCATATACTGTAATAATGGGCGGTTAATTCTGCCGCTGTGTGTATAAATTCACATTTTTGGTACACCCTGTATACAAATTAAATAAGTCATAGATTCATAGATTTGGTAGTAAAACCTCAAAATAAATTTTTAAACTACGACGAAAAATGATAATTTTTTATTTAAAAGTACAAATATTTAAAAAACGGTTAGGTTTAGATTATGACATGTTTAATAAGAAGTGGTTGCTTTTCAGAGTAGAAACGAAATCCACAATAAAAGCTATACCATTCCATTTAAAATAAGAAAGATAGGTTAGGTACCGCTGGTATGGAACACTCTGTATATACGAAAATATTTTCAACTTTTGAATAAAACATTTTTTCCACTGTGCACAGTGAAACCGCAAATTCGCTTTGTCGTACTAATGCCACACCCTGTATATGTACTTGTAAATGACTGATTTACGATACAAGTGAAATTGTTAATATATAATTTTTATGAATGTATGTGTAATGCTATTTTTCCATCAACATTAACGTTTCTATGTTAAGTAATAAAAATTATTAGAGTACAGTAACTTTTACCATTTAATTTATGTTTATAATTGCAATTATTTTAATTCCCAATTCGTTAATTAAAATTCGGCTTTCTATTTAAATGTAATAATTTTAGATCTAATCTTGATTCGAAAACGAAATTATCGTTTTATTTGGCTTTCAAAAGTAACAGATATCGCACTTTTCGACCAAAAAATGTAATAATACTCGAATACATAATACCTAAAAGCTTTTAATGAATATGGATTTTTACCCCTAAAAATGACGTACCTGTGTATAAGATAAATGTATTGTCTTTCTCGCATTCATTTGGCCCATTGTATAATTTCTCTAATTTATTACTTCATATCAAGTTCCCATGCCGAGCCTTATATCCATCGGCGAACCCTTTCATCTCTAACCTCCCCCCTTACTTTTACCTTTTATCCCTCATACCCCCTTATTCATCGACATTATTATTTAAACAAGCACTCGACGTCTGTTATATCGAATTTAACGAAAAAAATTCATTTTGAGAAAATAGTTTGGGAAAGTGCGAGTGCGATTAATAAACGAGTTGGAAAAATTGCAATTTTTTTTGGGTGTGCGAAATCTATAGGGCGCACGTCGAAACCTACTAAAAATTAGGAAAAGTGAGAGCTTTAGAAGGCTATTTCGTATTTCAGAACGCACTTTACCGCAGATATCGTTACGGTATTCATTATTAATAATGGTATTCGGCTATTAACACAATCTATCCTTGTCAGGCTAAACTTTAATAGCGTATTCTCTTACTTTATTCCACTCATGTACTTTAGCGCCCTTAATATGTCGCCGATATTAGTTTTTATTGTAAGCTTAAAAGTGAATATCTTTCAATGTCGCAAAGGGGTGTGTAGGTGGTGTTGAGTGCTATGCAATTTTCACCCAAAAAGTACCAAGACCGGAAAATAAATTATGCCAGTGTATAACATCAGTTTTGCGTGTAATTGTATTCACTATTTAGTACAATTGTACATGAATTATTGAATATGTATTTTCATCAATATAGCAGCTATTGACGTCAAATATTGTTTATTGTTTAACCCTATAATTATATTAATTACGTTTGTACTGTGGGGTTCGGATTTTCATTAATAATTATAATAACATCTAAAATAACAATCACATTTTATAATTGGATTATTAAATCTATGAAACGTTATTGAAAAAGACTAAAGTGTTTGTTTTTCTATTGGGTCATCGGGAAGGACGACTTTAATGACGCGGAACCAAACTGACCACAAAAATAAATACAGTTTATAACATTGGTTTTTTTACCAAATTAAAAGACTAGTACCGAATATTAATAAACTGGGAAACAATGACAATTCATTATTATCAAAGATCAACACTTTCAAAGAACAATTTACACAGGGTGTTTCAATATTTGTGGTACAATAATTCCAGACTGCCTGGGTGAAACATGATATCTTAGCTTCTCTTGCCTTATCAAGATGTCTACCCTCATATATGAGGATAGAAAAAAATCGTTGCACTTTGTTTGCGGTTGAAAAACTGTATGTATTTTCATTGAAAACTCAGCTGGACTACTGCCGCTCTCATCTGGAATTTGGTTCAATCCTCGCTCACAGGGTTATCCTCTAGTCGTTCGTACACGAGTTATAATGAGTAACCAAACGCTGTTGGATCTTGTACACGAGCGAATCGGGCAATTGAAACATCCACCCTACGTCCCAATAGAGACAGGTGTCTCTAAAATTCCCATTTAAAAAAGCCGAGGTGCTCCATCATGAAAGAACCATAAACCAAACCTTATTATAAGTGGACAGCATCGTCCAATACTGAGGAAGCTGCTCTGAAAAGAACAAGCATATTCTTCTCCAGTTAGTCGTTTAACGGACTCCCACCTATACATTCACACAGCTACCTTCGTCGTGAAAATGACCTTGGAGAGACCTACAACACGTGTGGGCAATTTAATTATACAACAATAAATTGAGCTGGTCCACAGTCTGCACTTGTCCGGTTTAAAGCGTTGGAAGGTCCTGTGAGGAAAAAATTAGAAAATCAGAATTAATTAGTTTTTCTGCTAATATTCAAATTATTTAATAGAATTTTTATTTGCTTTAACTTTAATTGGAAAGAATGGGCAAAATTCAATTCGTTTTTGCTAATTAGGTAAATTATTCAATTCTCATGGCTATTTCATTGAGTAGGTTTTTTTTTGTTCTTTTTTTTGCAATTCTCGCCCATTTTGCTAAATTAGAAACACTAAATTCTGGGTTAGAGGGTCAATTCTGCAGACGAATTATGTTGAAAATAAAAAAAAGTTTAGAAACCGTCAGAAAAGTCATTTCCACTTTTTCAATCCGTACATTTTTTTTTTAAAAATAATGCAAAAATTGGTCATCATTTTCACTGGTTTAAAGCTTTTTGTCATTTATGCTAGCATCTGTACAGCGTGCGCGAAAATTATGATGAAGAATGCAAAAAAATCATTCTGACATCTCATCTGGTTCCCGTGATATTCACAAAGTTGTATCAAATTCCAAGGGTTATATTATTTTTGACTGCATCTGTACAGAGTGCGTCAAAATTGTTGTGATGAAGAATGTAAAAAAAATTCATTCTGACATCTCAACTGGTTTTGCAGATATTCACAAAATTTTATCAAATTTTAACCTCTCTGTCATTTTTGGCAGCATCTGTACAGAGTGCGTCAAAATTACGAAATATCAAAATATACTTTATAAATAAACTAGTGTATCGTTGGCTTTGTAAAGTCCAAATAACACCCTGTAGTTCATATATCAAACTTTATTCATGAAATTGACGGTGTTTATATTGAACCTTTAAAATTTCGAAAA
Organism: Vesta saturnalis; assembly: GCA_036346205.1. Taxonomy (NCBI): domain Eukaryota; kingdom Metazoa; phylum Arthropoda; class Insecta; order Coleoptera; family Lampyridae; genus Vesta; species Vesta saturnalis. The sequence goes on along the minus strand of JARFJB010000418.1, from coordinate 3,202,127 downwards.
CGACATATTTTACCGAAATAACCTATAGAACCAATAAATCTTAGAATGTATAGTAAAATCCCATATCTCATGTATAAGTTGTTCCATACTTATAGTTCTGCTGTTTGGATTCACCCAGTATAGCTGCAAATGTCCTCCTTCACAAACTTTATCACATGGCACATACAGCTTTTCTGAAAATACCACCATCTAAACACAAATTCAGTTGACTCGTTTTGTATAGTAATAAAATTTTGGCTACAGTAGCACTTGAAACTATGAAATAGTTCATTTCCTTTACAAAAGGGACGGCGGACTGTTTGAGTTTTCCAGAATGATGTATCTCCAACATACACAAAACAAAATCTCCTTAATGTATAGCGAACGGCAGGCCGAGCGTAGCGAGGTCTGCTTCAATATTGGAAATAGTTAATAGTTAAGAACAAATATAGGATACATTTAGTTAAAAATTAACTGAATTAATGTATAGTGCAGGTCAATTGTTGCGAAATCTGCAGCGCGATTCAAGGAATAGTTAAAATTATATATTAAACATGTATATGTGATTGTAAGCAAGTTTTCGTGTCAGTATTCTATTTTACGTTTTACCAAAAAGTTTCATCGCCTATTATCTGGTCTGAGATTGTACAAGGCCAATTTAACCACAACTTATAGTAAACTGAGGGTCGAGTGTAGCGACACCTACAGCGTTATACTAAGTTGTATAAAATTATATATTTAGTAAAAATATGTGTAATTGTTAACCGGGTATGTTAGAATGGTACAAAGTTAATCGCTTCAACCTATACCCAATCGCAGACTGAGCGTAGCAAAGTCTGCAGCGTCATTTGGAATAGTTAAAATTATATGCTTAATTAAAAATGTATGTAAATCGAATGTGTCTGAGATAGTGTAGTACAGAAGAACGGCTTAAAGTTATACGGAACCGCAAGCCCAGCATAGCGAGATCTTTTATCCATATAAGCAATAGTTAAAATTATATTTAAAAATATATGTAACTGTAAATAGCGCGGGAAAGTTTTAATTAAAATTTTGTGCAGTTGCAAACTTTTTCAGGTCTGGCAGATTATGAGACAATGTTAATTTATAATTAACCTTGCCGAGGTCTGCAGCTATATAAGAGATTTCTAGCATGTATTTTAGATTTAAACTCATCTTGCTTTGAACTGCAGGCCAAACGTTTGAGACGACTACAGGAATCGAACCCATTGTTTCGCCAGTACTAGGCAGAGCGTGTTACCACTGACCTACCAGCTCGGTGTAACGCGAGCAGGCCGAGGGTGCCGAGGTCTGCGGCGATATCAAGAATAGTTAATATTATATATTTAGTTAAAAGTGTTATTACGTTTTATATGAAGACACTATGACCGTTTGAATATTTACTTTATACGGTAACTCCTACACTAGGGCGCCACTTTTGCGCATTTTTTTAAATCCTAAACCCTATGTCAGTTTATCGTTCACCTAGTTCATATATTCTTGCTTTTCTCAATTAGTTGTTAGAATGAGTCGTACGTATTGGATTATGCAACTTAAAAAGGCACCTATTTGTTTTAAAAAAAATTTTGGTTTTTCTTAGGAAGATAATCCTTGAAGATAATTGTTGTTAGAATAAAAGGAAATCGTACGTATGGATTGTTCAACTTAAAAAGGCTAGACTCGCAATGAATGGTTTGGACTTTTTCCTCACAAGGCATTGTCTGAAGCCTCTCTGCGTCTTTCCACAGAAACAGTTTTGACCTTTACCTATGACGAAGTCTCTTCACCGCATTCTACAATTGTACAGGGTAAGTCAACAATGGAGTAAAGTAAACTGGTTTTCTATAGGTAAACTTCACAAATAAAATGTATTTATCATATTATGGGGCTAGTAAGTCTGCGCATTTTAAAATTATTTTTAACTATACAGAGTGTTCCAACAAGCAGGGCAAGACAAAGTTAGTATTTTTTTCATAGAACACCGTGTATATCAATCGATTTTTGGATTCTACGTGCAATTATAAAACTTGATTTGTATAGGTTTTATACATGTAATATTTACGGTTTTTGAAATAATTCGAATTTTACAGGTATAACTTTATTATTATGCACCATATTGTGTTTTGTCAGGGAACTTTTATATTTTGAGCTAGGAAAGATCAAGCTTAAGCCTGTGTTATGAAGAACTATTAAAGATAAATGCTACAGGGTGTTCAAAATATATGTTCAAACCTGCGAAACTTGAAATTCAAAAGTATCACTCGTCTCAAATAGGACATCCTGTATATTTTTACACAGTATTTAAAGAGAATAAAAAAAAACACCCAATTCTTCATAAGTATGTCCTACCCTATACCTATCAATCACCGGTTTTGAGTTATTTTAATTTTTATTTTTATTCAATACCTCAATGGTTTTTCTTGTGATTATACTAAATACTAACATAGATGTAAATTAACTCCAACAGAAAATATGTTACGTTATCATAAGAACTTGATATAAAATAAACGAACGTTCCCAAGTCATTGGATAATTCAACAGTTACTAATGATTTCCTCTTAAAATATGTTCCTGATGAATGCATACATTTAGCCGTTTTATCATGTTTTGCCTCACGTTTCCCAGCATGTCATGTGACATATACACGTTATTTAATATATTCCCATAAGAAGAAATCTATTGTGGTAAGAGATGGGCCACTTTGGGGGTCAATACAGAAAACCTCCACGCCCAATCTATTTTTGAGGATAATTATCATCTAAAAATTCACGTACCTCGCGGTGATAGTGCGGAGGGGCACCGTCCTGTTGCAGTTACATATTCAGTCGTTTATCATTACTAAGCAGATGAAGGAGGTTAGGCAAAACTCTTTGGCAGAATTGAATGTAGATACGACCAGTCAAGGAAGTGTTAAAACAATACGGCCAAATAATTGTATTGTAGAGAACACCACACCAAACATTTATAGAGCAGTGGTTTTGGTTTTGCATTTAGTGGATTTAGTGGATAGTCCAATTCGTAAGGACGATACTTATATTTTCTGGTTGACAGTTGATTGTGACGTTTCACATGGTATTGCTATCTGACGACCACTGACCATGCGTGTTTTCTTCAGTGTGAAGCAGAATTACAAGTTCTTTTTCTTGATTACTGGTATTTCCATTCACCATTTTGCGTTTTACATAATCCACACTACCAGTAGAATCGAATCTCTCCATCAAATTTTCAAAAGTGGGCCGAGTGGGTTGGCGTCGAGTAGGATACTTCATTCTGTATAACCTTTGAGCAAGACGGCAATTTTTTTTTAGCCTCTCTGAATTCACTTTAGAGTAATCCAATATTTTACTATTGAACACACAAAACTTTCACACTCTTAAATGTCTACCAAAATGCAGCAACAGTTTGACGGGTCAAATATTTGTCATGTCGGAAATTGTTTTCATGGCTACTGCGAATAATCAAAAGAAAAATATTGAAATATTGCATAATACAGAAAAATCAAAATAACGTAAAAATATACGGGGTATTCTAATTGAGAAAAATGACATTTTTTAATTTCAAATTTCGCAGGTTATTTCAAAAAGCGTAAACTTTACATGCATGAAACTTATATAAATAAAGTTTTATAATTTCACGTAGAATCCAAAAATCGAATGTTGTACAGGGCGTTCAGTTAAAAAAATACTAACATTGCGTTGCCCTGGAACACTCTGTATATTCGAGAATAATTTTAAAATTCGCACATTTACTAGCGATATAATATGATAAATACATTTTATTGGCAAAGTTACCCGTAAAGAACCAGTTTATTTTACTCTACCGTTGACTCACCCGGTACATTTAGGAGTAGAAGAATTCTGAATTGTAAAAAGTTAGATGGCAATTCCACTAAACTCATTTGCTATTTATAAATTTGGCAAAAAGTCGAATTTGTTGTCACTATTGAATTGTTTCTGTCATGGCAAACTTGATTTTTTCTAGTTCTCGTCCTATTTGCAAAAAAAAGTGTTCGTAACTGCAACGTTGCAACAGTCAATACTTGATTTTAAATTGAGCGGAGTAAGTTATGTTGTTATTCATTCAAATACATAATTAATTTGTACGTATTGCAAATCAGTGAATGTTTGTGTGTTTTTACATTAATTTTTTAGAGAATGAATTTGAAATTTCAATTGCACAGAAAATTACAGTACCATTAAAGCAAATGAGCTTTAGAAAATTGTAAGAAAGTTTACCGAATATTTGCGCATAAATTCGTTACAGACAATAAAAATTCGGCATAGATTTTGATAAATTGCGAATTAAAAATAAATAGATCAATAAGTGATATGCAATGTTTGTGTGCATTCTGCATAATTTTTAAAAAAACTTTTAGAAATTGCATTTAATTAATTAAAACTTGCAGTTATTCGAATAATTAATTACAGTTATACTTTTAGTTCAGTAGTTTTGAAAGTTTGCCAGAAATTTTTATTTATATGATATTGTTTGGCCCAATATCGTTTAGATTTTGATTATATAATGATTTTTTTCAGTGTAATTAGTGGGTCATAGCACTTATAAATAATAAGTAATAAAATTGAATAATATATTGAAACTCAATTTTATCTTTTGACTTTTTTGATAGTTTAAATTGGTACACTGTTATTTTTAAGCGGATCATTAACAGTCAAATACACTAATTTATACATCTAATGTGTTTACAGTTCTCTAAAAACGCTATATAACCCGTGAAATTTATTTGTAGGTGTTAAAAGTATAAAAATACCTTTAAATTTCAAAAATGTTACATCGACTTTGCGTAATTAATTTTCGAGAACAGTGTACCTAAAATCCTAGGTTATCGCGGTTCAATACTTTTCGTTCGATTAGAAATACAAAATGTAATACAAAGTCGATGTAAGTATTGGTTTTTAATCAGTGGTGGTTTTGTAATTTTGTTGTTAAGGCTATCCTGTAGGTACGTGAATTATATGTATATAACCCCTAAGGGTGAATTCGAAACGTTGTACAAACATAAAACATCTTCAATTAAAAAGTTGTATTGTTTCTCCCTCATCGTAATAAATCAATTTGTTAAGTCATCGGCAACCACGCATATCACGTATAACGTAAAAATGCAAATTTTTATTTTATGTCTCTTCACTATCTCGTATATAATTTAATTATTTTATCGATATAATCTCTGACGCCATTAAATTATTGCCATTCTCTTTAATAAGAAAAAGCAATCGAAATGATTTCAAATCACTAACACATAATGGCTCCCTTCTTGACGAGATATTTGCATGCCATACTCCATGATTGGATCTTATATTAAAGGACATTTGATAGCATTAGAAAAGAGAATAGGACGCCATTCTACTAATTGCAATGGGTCCCTTTAGAGCCGTTATTGTTAAATGCCTGCTCCTTTCATTTTCTGATTGCATTTTTTAAATTAAAATGTTTGTCAAGCATGGTTTTATTGATTTGTTCTAAGAATAGTGGTTCATGTATTGATCCTTGGGAGACACCATTTGATTTAGATTTACCAATTACCTGTTGAAGCGTGTCAACTTTATTGTGTCATCGCTACTTTATTACACACAGTTTTTCAACTTTCAGAAAAACTACGTAAGACTTTATTATTAACATACTAAGTGTTAATTTTCAAGGCTACAATCAGAATTAATGAAAACTGTTTTCATACTAACGAGGAAGAAGTAAAAAGTAAATAAATAAAATTAATATATTATCATCCATATCACAAAATTTTGTCAGATTACTTAATATATTTAGTGGCTTATCCTTTTCTTTGCAAATTAGATCCATTGCTATAGTTATTAATCACTTTCACCTAAAGACTTCGTCCTAAAGCAGACTAGTTAAAATTAAAATCAGATTGCAATGACAGACGAGGTCTTCAATTGTCAAGATGTCACTAGAGATTTTTCTTCAGAAAACCTTTTACAGCGTACCTGTAATGTGTAAGTTGTACGTTTAGAGAAGAACAAGAAGTAGTTATGTAGTTTGTGAAATATATTCGTAAATACGTTTGCAGATAGAGCGTACAGATATCTGCAAGATACTGTCTAATAACTATTCGTTTTCGCTTGTTGATAAAGGAAAAATTAACGGAGAGCTCAGAATATAAATTTTCTTTTTTACTGTGAAATACCTCCTAAAAAGCTAACGTTCCTTTTTCTCTTTATGCCTCTCCTAAGAACTGAAAATTGCTGAAAGCTATAATACGCTCTATGTTCATTCAGTTCCAACACCATAAAAATTTTCCTGAAAATAAACTGTGATACTTACGTATGTACTTTACGGACCTCGTTATGCGTACTTCATTTTGTCAGTCAGATGGCGTTCGAAACGGTATGCAAACACTACGCTTGACCTGAAAATTAGTTTACTCCTCATTTGTATCGTTGTATTCACAATTTACAATTTTTTGAATACGTTTCATGATTTTCTATCTTAAAACTATTCGAGCATGTGCATAATGTAGTTTACGGACTTCGTCATGTTTTGAGCATTCATCCATTTGAAGAACTAAACTTTACATAAAGATTTCAATCAACATAGTGACAAAGGTGGTCAAAATACGATTATAAACACGTTTCATTAAGGAAATCAATGTTATAAGGTCTTAAAATTGTATAGTTAAACGATAAACATTTTCAGTACGGCTGACGTAGACCAGATAAATAATGCAGACGCAATGGAAATTCAATGTGCAGGTCTAGCGTATCTGGTTTAGATAGATAAACACAAATTAATCCGCAAAATACCATTATAATTAGGTGCAGACCTCGCTGCCCCTGGGCTGCAGTTTTATTTACTCCCCATTTTTTACCTGTCTAATCTTAAATTATAATTTTTCAATACTTTACGTCTCTTGTAATTTGACACTCAGCTTGTACACTCTACTAGCTCTATCATGTGCCCACCGAGCGATATTGACTATATTCGTTAAGAACGAGAACATCGTTTAGATACAATAGTTGAGGTTTTTAGAATTCAATCATTTACCACAATAAATTCGATAAAAATATTTCAACAACACATTACGATGGGTATATTTGCAGGCCGAGCATAGCGAGGTCTGCAACTGATAGTCCATCAAAGGATGTACAGAATGAACCAAACCAGTTGAGAACCTATCTAAGGTTTACGTCCAGGTATACCGGTTGTGACAATATGAGAGGTAGATAAAATATGATAATAAACAAAGTTTCAGTTGGAGAATAACAACCGAAGGTTTATCTGACAAACTGTAATCTTTATTGTAGTACTGTAACACTTTGGAGATTCTTAAAATATTCTGTTCACGTTTTAAATCACCAAGTGGTACACTTAAACACAAGATATCATTGCGATACTATTGCATGTGTACGCTCGCTACGCTTCGACTAAAAATTGTACGTTTTTCAATGCTAGGATAAAGCAGTGGGTTGCCAATTGCACAGTTGTTCGCCCTGGGTTCACATCCCGGATCAAGCATTATAATAAATTGTTAAGGTGTACTGGGAAATCAATTTACAGGCCGAGCGTATCGAGGTCTGTAATGACCTAAATATCATGCGCTGTCCTTTACAGACTTGTTTTCAGTACGTGTTAGCGTCAGTCTAAAACTACTTTATTTCTATCATATACAAGACATAGTAGTAAATAAATTTGTCAATGACCATAAATGAGTTTAGTTACTATTACAGTACATCCCTTTACTTTTTTTATCTAAACTTAATGTTCGGTATTTTTATTTTTGGAATCTACGCTAAAAATTATATGCGTTTTATGCTTTGCCATCACTATGATTATCTTGCGAATTGGTTTAGACCTCGTTTTTGATTTTTCTAATCTTAAATTATAATGTTTTAATGCTTTTCATCACTTGTACTATTACACTGTGCTTTTATACTTTATTCATTTTAGAATGCTCTAACGTAATGTTAGACCTCGCCGTCTTCTGTATATTGTGTATGAGGGAGAAAAACGCTGTTTAAGTGTAATAGTCGGGGTTTCTAGGGTTTAATCATTTGCTGTACTAAACTTTATGCTTATGCATCAAGGTCCAGTTAAGGCTTATGACCCCGACTTATCATTTGTGACACTATATATTGATAAATACAATTGCCATATTTGGGCTCAGAATCTTTGTAAGACTGGTATACAGCGCTGTGAACGCGCTGGTCTAGGGGTTCGAATCGTGCTTCTGAGATAGACATTTTTGTAGAATGATCTTTGGAATTAGTATCGCATATATCAGGTATAGGGCAAAGGTATCATTGTAATAGAAAATTATGTATATTGGTAAGTAAATTTTTAGACCCAACGTATTCAGCTCTTCAATTGCAGAATTGAGGTTAGGTCGCGAGTTGAGTCTCAAGCAATATTTTACAAGGTATGTTAATAATCAAGATAGGTTCTAATTGTTTTACTGGTAATCGTAAACAATATATATATATATATATATATATATATATATATATATCGAATATAAAACCAGTCGAAGTAAATGAAACCAATTAAGATCTCGGCCAATAGACAAATACGTTTTGCGATTATGTCGGAGGAACCAAAGTGTAGTGACTATTCACATCCACCCTCTCACTCCTCCACGTCACTTGACCTCACTTTAGAGCAGAGCGCCAACTTGTTAATAATAATGCATCTAAATACTTGTTTTGTACTAAACCTTATCCCCAATGACGCTAACCAAGAATAGGCCCAATTCTTTATCATTTTATAAGGAATTAGTTTTCTCCAACATAACATAGCTTTCTGGCAGCGACATAGGCGTACATTTTTGAGGGACTATGGTTACTAATAACGTCAATGCAACCGAACAATAAATAATTAAAAACAAACGCTATTATCATGTATTTCTTTATTAAAAAGTTGTAGTAAGATGTGAAACAGTATTTGCGCTACAGGTTAATAAGCAGACAAAATACAAATGTTCTAATTTTTGCTTACTAGGGGTCTTTGCATATAATTAATGGTGCGTCTATGGTTTGTTTACTTACCGTTATACTTATTATCATCATAAACAACAAATAATAAAGTTGCACCTATCTTCGAAAAAACACCGCAATAACAATTAGTAAAATAAGATGTCAAGTATGCTGGCAGCCATTTTCTGGTAGTTTGCGGTTATGTTGGGACATATACAATCGTAAATAAATTGGTCTATTCTTGGTTAATTATCATCGCTAACCCACATATAAAGAAGACGAGGCAGTCCGAACATAACGAGGTCTGAAACATATTTTCTTTGATTATCATACATGTTGCTCTGAGGTCCGAAATAAGCAACATTACCTTTTATAAGTTTTTCTTAGGCTAATTTCTTTTTGTTTTTTTAACAATGGAATTACGTAGGCAAAAATGGGTGATTGTCCCTTTTTTTTGGTATCACACAATTCTAACGTAATTTTAAACCTCGTTACGTTTGGCCTGCAATTGTATTTGTCCTCTCATACCTTATTCTGCTATTTCCTCCTTTAATACTTTATCCTAGCATTACATAATGTAGTTTGCGGACCTACCTACATTCGATATTTTATATTAAATGTGTGGGTTAACTTTCACCCATCACAATAGTGGTTATTTATTTCTCACTTTGATTTTTGTTCTTTTAGATGGAATTTTGTCTGCCTTAAATCGGACGTTAATTTCCTATCGCTTTCCTCTTTTAGTACTGTATCATATTAATGTCATTTAGTCACATAAAACTGCATATCTCCTAATTGTGTTTTTTTGTTATAATGTGTGCAAGTTTAAAACCAGTTCAAGTAAATGGGGAACCAAGAAGGATCTCGACCAATATACAAATACGTTTTAAGATTTATGTTGGCGAAACCAAAATGTCATGTCTATTAAAATCGATCCTTTCATGAAGCCTAACCTCACTTTAGACACAAAGAAAAAATAAAATCCCTAAAATTTGCAAATTTATAAGAGATAATTTGGCATTTGGATAAATTGATCGATTATTATAACGACAGCGGGTCAACTGGTTAATAATAATCTATCTAAACACTTATTTAGTAATAAGCCTTGTTCTACATATAAGGAAGAAGATGCAAGCCCACCGTGCGAGGTCTAAAACATTTGCTGTGATTCTCATACGTGCTTTTAAAATGATACATCAAATGAATTGCGCAAAATATATTTTATGATGATTCAAGATTTTGCGCTGCGATCCCGAATAAGCAATACGACCTTTTATAACTTTTTCTCAAGCTAATTCTTTTGTGGTTTTAACAATGAAATTATGTAGATTCGTAAGGCAAAAATGCTATTATACAATTCTAACGCAATTGTAGACCTCGTTACGTTAGGCCTGCCTTTGTATTTGCTGTCCCCTACCCTATTCTTCTATTTCCAAATTTCCTCATTTGATACTTTAATCTAGCATTTCGTAATGTAATTTGCAGACCTCTTTACATTCGTTATTTTATATTAAATATTTGGGTTAATTTTCACCCACTACAATTATTAGAAAGATGCTCAATATTTAGATTTGGAATGGTTATTTATTCCGTTCTTTTGGTTTTTAATCTTTTATATGACATTTTGTCTACCTTAAATCGGATTTTAATTTGCTATAGATTTCTACTCTTTTAGTATACTGTTGTTATAATGTCAAAGCCATTTTTTGTGTTACAAAGCGTCAAATTTAAAATAACTCGAAGTAAATGGGAAACCAAGATCCTATTCAACCTACAGCAGGCGTACCGTAAGGTTCTGCCTTAGCCCCTATCCTTTACACCATCTTTGCATCCAACATTCCCGAAGTTACCAACCCGGAGTTAATCGGAACAGCGAAACGGCCTCCCGCCTCATATCCAAAACCCTACGGAACTTCTCTAACTGGGCGAACCAGTGGAGAGTTTCCGTCAATTCCACCAAAACCCAAACAATCCTTTTCCGACATCCTCATTACGCAGAGGATAAGTTCCCCAATCTTGCCTCCAGAAACAGCTCCCTCACCCTTAACCAAGAAAGGCTCACACTCCAAGATGAAATCACCTACCTAGGAATCCTGTTCACTAGAACCCTCAATTGGCTCCCCGATGCAAAAAGAACACTAAACGGGATTAGCAACCGTGCAAACCTACTGGGCGCCCTTCGGGGTAAAATCAGAGGTTGTCATCCCAAAACACTTCTACACACATATAAAACATACATCCGCCCTGTTATGGATTTCCGAGCTCCTATATTCACAAACATTAACCCCAATCACCTTTCCTCAATCGCCTCCTGTTACCCCTCAGGTACCCTAATGACCTTACCCTACACCACGTCAATATACCCCCAATCACAAACCGTATCCAAAAACTCCAGGAAAACTTCGCTTATAAAAGAATTTTCGGCAACATTATCCCAACCTAAGAAATCCGTACCACTCCCTACCGTTTTCCCAAATTTCCTCGAAAAAAACCCAAATTAAAATTCAAACATCCTCCCGCAATCCTCACACAACTCCTCGACGACCTCCCCGAGGAGGTAGAAGAATCCCTCGATAATACCCCATATGCCCTCCGCATCCCCCCGTCTATTCGATGACGACCCAGCATGACACCGGCCAACGATCTAATTAATCACACTGCACACCACACCACACTAACCCACACGCACACTTAAACCCAACCACACACTATTCAAAATTCAAATTCAAATAAATACCAAAAATTACCACACCTCTTGATTGTACACAATACAATAACACAAAACAGCGCAACACCAACAACAAGGGAATGACCAGGGCTGAAGAGGAGAAGGATTCCTGAACAGTCTGCACATATAAGCTAAAATAAGTAATTCCTAACCATAAGCATGAGCATACTAACAAAAAAAACAGAAAAGAAACCAAGAAGGATCTCGACTACTACATAAATACGTTTTCAGAGTATGTCGAGGGAACCAAAATGTCGTCCTTATTAATATGGATCGTTTCTCTCCTCCACGCTACTTAACCTCACTTTAGACACAAAGAAAAAATAGAGTCTCGAGAGATATTTTGGTATTCATTGATGATGTGCTACACAAGCTTTTCAAGGCAGAACCTCAATTTTAAGTGTCCTCAAAAGAAAATCATAAAGGTTAAATATAGAGCTTTTGACGAACATTCAATTGATCGATTATTATAAAGGAAGAGGGCCAACTTATAGATGATAATCTATCTAAATACTTTTGTATTAAGCCTTATTCCACATATCAGAAGGAAGATGGAGGTCGAACGTAGTTTTTTTTTTTGTTACAGAGCGTATCAAATTTAAAACAAGTAAAAAAATGGGGAACCAAGAAGGAATTTAACCAATACACAAATACATTTTGAGATTATGTGGGAGAACCTAAATGTTGAGTCTATTAACCTCGATTCTCTCACTCCTACTAATTTGATTGATCAACTTCTTCCGATAGATTGATTATTATAACGGCAGAGCTTGTTGATAATCTGTCTAAATACTTGTTTTGTACTAAGCCTTATACCACATATAAAGGAAGACGGCGCAGGCCGAAAGGAGCGAGGTCTGAAATGTATTAATGCGTTTGCTTTGATTCTCGTACATGCTTTTAAAATAATGCATCAAATGAATTATGCAAAATATCACATTTTATGATTCAAAATGTTGCACAGGGATCCAGAATAAGTAACATGAACTTTTGTAACTTTTTCTTAACCAATTATTTTTTTGCGGGTTTAACAATGGAATTATATAGAATTGTACGGCAAAATGTGTGATTGTCACTTTTTGGTACCGTTCATGAATAATCGAATTAACTATCATATGTCCAGCAAATGTCCAAACTCTACCGTGTTTATGCACACTCTGTATAAATCGATAAAAAATCTACAAATAGCGATATTTTCGTGGAAATATTCAGAACAAAATTGATGAAGAGGGTCTCTTCTTTAAAAATTCAATCAATCAATACAATGGTCAGTTATAATAAGTGACCAAAATAATGAGTTAATTCTTCAACTTTCTAAATATATTTTGGACACTAAATCTTGACATTTAAAACAAATGAGTAAAAAAAGTTAAGACACGAAACTAATCGTATTTAAAAGCAATATTATGTTAACCAACATAAAAAGAACGAAAAATCTTTGTCCGCTTCTTTATAAAACGGGAGGAAATCATCAATTATAGACCATACATCACTTAATATTATTAATAGTCAAGGTTACAATGTGACGTCACCAGAATTCCGGTTTTTTTTAATTATTATAAATACAAAATTTAATGGACCAATATAAAATTTCTATTACTTATATAGTCTTCCACGGTAAAAAATCACACGCGTTACTATTTCTCTTTGTCTGACACAATTTTTTTTTAAACTTTCTTCACGCACCACGCATTTTTTTTTTCTGTAACATACGACATGTACATATACATATTGTTACGGATTGATGAATTTCGATAAAGAAATATTTTTAGTTTATTCGAGTTACGTGAATATATTTATACACAATTTTTTGGTCATTAAACCGAGTAAACTGATGAATGTAATTTTCTCAAAAATGAATTTCGAAAAAAAAATTAACGGTGCAATAAACTTAACGTTGACTTCCCTCCCCCATTTTTATTTATTATGACTAATTAATTGCTAGAAGATTAATTTTTTATTATTGGTGAGATTTTATTACTCTTGGCCTTAACATACCTAGCGTTACAGGTGCACATTTAAAATCAATTAAAAAATTGATAGAAAATTTACAGTTTTGTATTTTATGTCTCAATACAAAGATTTTAAAGGCCAATAATACACATAGTGTGAAAAAAAATAATTTATGGTTTTGCAATTTATGTTTCATACTAAATAATTCCAACATAACATATAGCCAAACTTTACGAAAAGTTTATTATATTATTAAATTATTATAGAACGGTATTTTGAAAATTAACTTACTTAAAAGTAGTAATTTGAAAAGAAATGTTATTTTACCAAGTTTCAATTTTACGTACAGCAACTCGGCCTTTGTAAAGATATATGCAGAGAGCCCGGTATTTTTTTAATAATGTGATTTAAACTTGTGCGCAATCAGGCGCTGATTATGCGTCATTTCGCGTCGTTAAATTAAATTTTCCACCCTAATACGAAATAAGTTGTAGCAAAAATTTTTTAAACTTCACAAAACCGCAAACTTTTGACTAAAACATTATTTTCTTATTCAGTAATTATGTGCCAATCATGCGCCATTTTGCACCATAAAAATAAAATGTTGCGCCCTTATAGGGAAGAAGTTATTGTAAATTACACTGACCCGGCAAACTTTATAGCCGTGAACTTCTGCATAAATCATTTCTTCTTTGCGCCGGTAAAATAAAATTTTGAGCTGTCACAGGAAATAAACTATTCGAAAAATTACATCGCTAACTTCATAACCTTATGATTAAATTAGTCCTTTCCTGTACAATAATTAGGCCCCTATTATGTGCGCTTAAAATAAAATAAACTTTTGCACCCTTATAGAAAAGAAGTTATTGTAACATGGCTAACTCCACAGCCGTGAACTTCCGCATAAATCAATTGTTTCTTATGCAGCATTTGGGCGCTAATTACGCGCCGTTTAGCACAACTGAAATAAAATTTTGCCTTAAACGCGCAAAACGGTGCATAATTATGACGAATGAAAAGATTAATTTACATATCAAGATATGAAGTTAGCCTTGCCTCTGTAACATTTACTATGGGGGACGCAAGCTTTTATTTTAGGGGCGCTAAACGATTGGCGCATAACTACTGCATAAGAAAAGAAATTGATTATTTATGCAGAAGTTTACTGCTGAGAAATTAGAACGATGATGTAATTTTTGCAAATAACTTAATTTTTGCAATAACTTATTTCGTGTGGGGGCGCAAATTTTTTTTAACGAAATTCACGGCTGTGAAGTTAGCCGCGCCACAATAACTTGTATCCTATAAGAGCGCAAAATTTAACTTCCCACCGATCTACATTTCAAGACAAAATATTTTTCACATGAACGTTGTTTTGGTACACTGTTAATATTTGGGTATCTCCTTACGCTTGATCTGCAATTAATTTTATTGTATATTTTATTTTTGAAATATATGTTAAACTCAGCTTCGCTTTTGATAAAAAATCTGGGGCGTGTATTTCAAAACAAATTATTTTTTAGATGTAGTTTAATCCTTCGGTTTGAATGACCCCGCTACACTCGAAAAAATGGTGACTATGGTTCAAAATAAAAATATGTTTCAAAAAGATGTTGCTTTTATGTACTGTTTGATCTTTTGGTTTTTGATGACCTCGCCACACTTATCCTGCGATTACTTTTATAGTATATTTTGTTTTTGAAACGTATTTAGACACAGTTTCGTTTCTGGGAAGGACTCTGGTGCCTATGTTCTAAAACAAGCGGTGCTTATGTTTTAATGACCCCCCAAAGGTTCAACCAAAAAATACATGAACCGATTTATTTTATGTTTGTAATATATTTTACTCTTCGCTTGTTAATAAAAAATCTGACGCCACAGTTCCGCTTTCAAATGGAATTTTTCAAAGCGACCTGGTTATGTACTGTTAGATTCTTCAGTGCTCGGCATACTCGGCCTGCAATTACTTTTACCGGTATATTTTATGTTTGTAATATATATTGGACGCAGTTCCGCTTCGGATAAAAAAAATCCGGCACCTACATTTAAAAACAGAATATGCTTTTAGGTATTGTTAGACATTTGCTTTTTGTAGACCTCGCTACGCTCGGTCTACAATTATTTTTACCGTTATGTTTTATCTCTATAATATAAATTACACACTTCCATCTTTTGATAAAAAATCGGGCGCCTAAATTCAAAACACTATATTTTTCAGAACAATGTCGCTTTTTGTAGCCCTCGCTACGCTCGATCTGCAATTACCTGTATTTTATATTTTCTTTATGTAGTATACATTAAACTCAATTTTGCTTTCCATAAAAAAAAAACTAGCGTCTATATTGCAAACGAAAATATTTTCACATGCTGTTGTTATGTACACAGTTCCCCTTTGGATGAAAAAGTTGGCACCTAGATTTTAAAACTAAATATTTTACATAGTTTAATCTGTGAATTTTTGATGACCTCGCTAAGATCCAGCTGTATTTATTTTTTCGATATATTCTTTTTAGTACACATTAAATGCAGTCCCTTTTTTGATAAAAATCTGACGCTAATTATTAAAATATATTTTTGAAACTATGTTGCTTTTATGTCGTTATTGGTTTTTGATGACTTCGCTCGCTCTTTGTAATATGTTTTAAACATAGTTACGCTTTTGATAAAGAAATCTGATAGATTTCAAAACAAAATATTTTTCATCACTATATTGGTATTATGTACTGTTTGATCTTTTGGTTTTTGTAGACCTCGTTAGGCTCGGCCTGTAATTACTTTTACAGTGTATTTTATTTTTGTAATATACGTTTGAAAACAAGATATTTTTCAACCGATTTTGCTTTTATGTAGTGTTGAATTTTTGAGTTTTGTAGACCTCGCTGCGCTTGGCCTGAAAACACTTTTACCGGTAGATTGTATCTTTGTAATATATATTACATAGTTCTGCATAAAAAGCTAGCGCCTGGATTTTAAAATCAAATATTTTCCAAAATGATGTTGTGTTTGATTTTTTCAGACATATATATATATATATATATATATATATATATATATATATATATATATATATATATATATATAGTTAAAATATTACATGAATGTTGCTTTATCTATATTTACCACTTGTAGAAAATTTTAAGTTTTAAGCGATATTTTGGAGAAAAAGAGGAAAGTTCTCTGCCTCCAAAGCGTGTTTCCAATACAAATTTAACAATTCTATGCTAACGTTCTGCCAAAATATAATTCATCACAAAATGTCGACTATTAACCTGCTACAAAATGGCGCATTTTTGAATTAGGACAAAATATGAGTTTTCCAAAATTCTAAGTGGCGGTTTTATTCAATAACGATTTTCCAAACCGTACCCCAATTGCAAAATCAACGGTACAGAGAACAGTTAGAAGATTTGATGAAAAGGTAGACTGTAAAGAGAGGTTTAGATCGGGACGACCCGAAACAGCAAGAAGTGGTGAAAAATGCTTGAACATATTACTCAGATTTATTGAGAATCCTCATAGTTCCCTGCGGAAGTCAGCAGCAGTTATTGATATAAGTCGTTCATCAGTGTCAAGAATTCTGGATGAAAATAAATTTCACTCCTATAAGATTCATCTTGTTCAAAAGCTCTCAGACGATGATTTGGGTAGAAGAAACGAATTTTGTGAGACCATGATGGCTAAGTGGGACGAGAGTAATGCTTTCTTCAATAACATTGTTTTTCTGATGTTAAATGGGAATGTGAATCGTCATAATTATAGATACTGGTCAGATCAAAATCCTCATTGGACGAGAGAAGCGCATTCCCAGCACCCTCAGAAAATAAGTATTTGGGCATGGTTGTATGGAACTCGCACTTTAGAGCCATTTTTCATAGAAGGTAATTTTACAGCTGAGAGATATATGGATATGCTTCAAAATTTAATCGTTCCTGAAATTCAACGTTTATCTGGCCCAAACTATTAAAGTCCATGGCTTCAGCAGGATGGAGCTTATGCCCACTATGCTCGTATAGTGCGGGAATATTTGAATACAACTGCATAGGTCGAATGCTTTCTATAGAGTGGCCCGACGTCGCACCATTAGATTACTTTTTCTGGGAGCATCTAAAAAATGAAGTATACGCTACAAAACCGGAGAACCTCGACGATTTAAGACAACGCATACAAATTGAATCTGATCTTATTACCGAAGATATGGTTCACAAGGTTATCGAAAAATTCTACTACCACCTAGCCTTTAGCTAAGAAGCGCATGGAAAACATTTTGAACATTTAATTTAGTACATAGTACATAGTTTCGTAATTTTTTTAAACAATTTTTCAATAAGGTCCTTGTTAGAACTTAGACGTTTTTGTATTTGTCAATCGATAGCTTATGGAAAACTAAGACAGGAATGTGCAAACCGTTTTTCGTGATTGCTTAAGGTTTAGATTTTACAGCCTATCAAAGTGTCGAAATGGCCTGTCAATTATTTCGTAAATGGTTGAAGATAGGTATAGGGTTTCACACATAAAATGTATTTAGATTTATTTGGGACATAAAAAAATTGTATAATATACATGGTGTCCCGTTTGAATTATCAAAGTTGGTTTTAATTTTGTTGAGCGTTTCCAAACTTTTGGGACACACTGTATAATTAGAATAAAAAATGCGATTTGCAAAACTTTGAGTTGGGTGTGGTAACAAAATAACTCATTAACTCATAACATCGATCATTAGTCAAACTCAAAATGGGGTATTTTGGAATTAGGACATGCAATATTTTTTACAAAAAAATTGAGTTGTGTGTAAGTGTGCTTAATGAATAATTACTATTTTTAGAAAATTTTTATTCTTAATCGGTGTTTTGCCTTGAAGGCGTGTTTGTTCTTCGAATTCGACAATTCTGTGCTGTTTGGCCAATAAAATTACGCAGTACAAAACTATCAATCATTAGCCTGGCTTAAACTATTGCATTTTTGCCATTTTTCCCAAAACTTGGAGTGTGTTTATGGAATGTATTGAAGTGAACTTTGTGAATATCCATTTCCTCACTTATTGGTCTGCCTATCAAGAGTGTTTTCGCGACCTCGGTACAAATCTCCTAATGCATACGAGGGTAAGGTGAATAGTCCTGACACAAAGATGGCGCTCCAATCGGGAATAATTCGTTTCCTACCTGGATGGACGTGTCATTATTTCGTATGATAAGGTTTCAACTTGTTTTCTCAAGTAGTTTGTTTACACCAATTTCTGCAGTAGACGTTTTGCGTATTTTTCGCTAAAATAGATATACTTGCATATCTTGCGGTCATAAAATTCTTCGTTTTGGATGGATTAACCCCTAAGGAAATTCAACTGAGGTTGACAAAAATTTACGCTTAAGTTTCGGATGGATTAACTCCTAAGGAAATTCATCTGAGGTTGAAAAAAGTTTACGGCGACTCTGCTCCTACCATGTGAACTGTTAAAAAGTGGGCAGCTGAATTTAAACGTGGTCGCACATCCCTCGAAGATGGCCCACGTGAAGGACGGCCAAAAACCGCAACCACACCAGAAACTATTGAAAAAGTGCGTAGTATCTGTTGGACGTTAGGCGGGTAAAGGTGAGTGAGATAGATGGGCTGTGGGGATATCGGAATAAAGGGTGAAAACATCTTGCACAAAGAATTATGGATGCAAATGGGTGGCGCATTTGTTGAATGCCGATCAAAAGCAAATGCGCAAACGGTTTTCGCAGCAATCTTTGGACCGATTCATTAGGGATCAAACCGATTTTGTGCGGTGATTTGTCACTATGGATGAGACATGGGTCCACCACTACACGTCAGAAACGAACCAGCAGTCAAAACAGTGGGCGAAAGCCGGAAAGGTCATGACCAGCGTTTTTTGGGATACGAAAGGCATGCTGTTAATTGATTACCTTGCAAAAGGCAATTGCAGCCGAATATTACTCCAACCTTCTTCACCAGCTGAATGCCAAAATTCGCGAGAAGAGGCCTGGCTTGAAGAAAAAAAATCATATTTCACCAGCACAACGCACCCTCACACTAGGGTGCATTGTCGATGGGAATAGTGAGGTGCGATTTGCTCGACCATCCCCCCTATTCTCCTGTTTTGGCACCCTCAGGCTTCCATCTGTTCCTAAACTTCAAGGAGTCTGTGTCTGGGAACCGCTTGGCATCCAATGAAGAAGTTGAGAGGGCCGTAGAAGAATATTTTCACAACCTTCCAGACTCGTACTTCCGGGAAGGAATACAGATGTAGGAGAAACTCTGGACTAAATGTGTTGCAGTCAAGGGAGATTACGTAGAAAAATAAAATCCTTTTTTAAGTGAAAGTCGCAGTCTTTCATTGTCAGGTCGAGATTTTTTTAACTTACCCTCGTACATTTTCTATTTGGGCCAAAAATAATTCAAAATGATGAATTTTTGAATTAGGGGCGATGTACATTATAAATATCTACTACTCTTATAAATTTGAGTCTTAAGCACTGTCTGCAAAGCGTGTTTCGGAAATTTGCTTGACTCAGCAGAATACATCGATCATTAACCTGTCACTCAATATGATGGATTTTTTAATTAGAGGCAGGCGTTTTTCTTCATGAATAATCATTAAACGTTTTTTTTTGCGTCCTTTTGGAAAAAAACAGACAGTCACCGGCAGACACAGATACAGACACAGACAGAGACACGGAAACGGACAAGGACACGGATGGAGACACAGAAACAGAACCTCTAACGGGGTCAAGTCTATTATCCATTTACATTCACTCGATTTTTTTTATGAACGTGGAAATACAGAAACACGATACTCTGGGCTCTTCCACCTATAAGACAACTACTTTTAAATCCAGTGTTATAAAACAAGATTTTCGCGTTTATTTACTAGCACGTTACCTGTTGCACCATCGTAGAGTTAAAACGCAGAAAAATTTATTTTACAATACTTGTATGTAGAAATTTTTATTTGAAATGTGGCTTAAGAGTAACTTTGGTTAATACATTCGTTTGTTATTGTGCCGAAATGAGGCACATGATAAAACGAAGATATGCAAATTAAAACTTTAGAATTAAAATAATCTCAAACTGGAAAGATAGAAGCACTTCATAAAGTGTTTTGTTCACTTAATGTAGTAGATTAGCTTCACGTCCGTAATTGTTTGTATATGTTTACTGACAGAATTCAACATTGCGAGTGCTTTATTATTTTTTAATTCCTATTAGTGTATATTTATAAACAGAATCGTTTCTTCATTGTGTTATTTTCGATTAAGTTATTTTCTCTTTGATGAGTCCTGGTTTGATCGCAATAACGATAAAACATAACCTATTTCTGTTACTAATTTTATTTGTTTATTAATAGTCGACGAGTTATCGAAGAAGGTGACGAAAATAAAAAGGACACGTATAAAAAAGTGAGTGAATAGTCTATATTCTTAATGACTAGAAGGTCCATTTGTAACCAGTCGAATATATACAGGTAATTATGTTTATCTTGGACGAGATCCAAAAGAAAAATATTAGCACTGTATTCGCGTTGTTATACATGATCCGTCATTAAAAACTAAAAAAGACGTTTTAAATCATTTATGACAATTAGATAGGGCTCGGAAACAAAAGACATGAAAGGAGTCTTAAAGCAAATTAAGATCTGTACCAATCCATAGGCAAAATCCCTCGAGTGTCATCCCAATAGATTGAATCAAAATGGCTGCCATTGCACGCATAATTACTTCATCTCGCATACTCAATCCGAACTTCGGTCCTAAATCTCGAATTACTATGGGGAATCTCATGCTTAGGCACCTGAAATACGTGATTTGCTTTCGGTTAATGTTTACAATTTACTCTATTGCTCTTGAATTTCAAATAAAAGAGACTGTTCTCTTCCTTCTTCCTCGTCTTCTTTTTCAAATCAGTAAGAAACTTAATTAGTTTATCATTTTTTAGTACGTCTTAAACGTTTAGTACGCTTTTACCTTTTTACCGAAAAATAATTTAGAACATGAAACTTTTAAAGGATGCTTTTAACGTAAAACTCCTCAATAACTTTACGCTCATTTTGAATTAACGCGCTAAATATTTACAACTATTATAAATCTTTCAAGCATAACAAACCGATACTTTTAAGACGCATTAAAAACAATTTAGATATTTTCGAACAAATTCTGACGTTTCCGCCTTCTCTTTAAAAGATGTTTACAGTTAATCGCGTCTTAAACAATTTGTCTCACAAACAATAAAACTCATTCTGCCACTTAATTAAATCATAAAACATTATACATGATGTTACAAAATCACGCATCATTGCTTTAGTTTTCCAGTGTTACCTACCGAGCTTATGGGTCAGTGGTAATACTATCTGTTCAACTTTCGGGAGGTAATGGTTTCGATTCCCGTTACCGTCTAACCTGTATGAGATTTTTTCAGAGGATTTTCCTCATACACATGTAGCGACATGATCAATGAGTATACGCACAGCATGTGCCACTATTTAGTCGAATGCTGGGGTAGTAACTTCCCCTTCAGAACCCTTACTTCGTTCCTTCAGATACTGTCCTTGATCTCACTTTACATAATACTTAATGTGTATGTATGTTGGGAGTCTAAAGCTCAAGCAGACTCCCCTCCCACTTCAGGAGGAAATGAAACACTTTGCCTTTTCCTTGCAGGGTTGTCATCTGTTAACGAATGCGATGGTAATCTAGAATTATATAATCATTAAACTACAGTGAGAAAAATACAATGAAGCACCACCTATATTCTACATGAACAAAGTTTTAATTCAAAGGTACAGAAACTCACCGAAGAAATACTTGACAGACTGATTTATTTAACTTACAATTAAGGAAACTTTACTAAACCTGTGTCAGATCTGTTCATGTGCCATGCGTTGACAACGTATTCAATTACTGTAATAAGTGACGATTTTTTATTACTCATGTTTGCTAAAAGATCAGATTTTAATTTATATACTCGATTAAAGATGTCAAATTTCAGTTTATTATAATTGAGACCGAGCTGGTGTATGCTGAGACAGTAACTTCCCCCTCAAAACCGTTTTTTTCCATACCAGCCCTGATCAGAACCGTCTGTAATCCTACCATGCATACATACGAGGGTAAGGTGAAAAATTCTCGCTCTGACAATTAAATACTGCGACTTCCAGTTAAAAAATGATTTTATTTTTCTACGTAATCTCCCTTGGGTTCTACACACTTGGTCCAGCGTTTCTCCAACATCCGTATTCCTTCCCGTAAGTGAGAGTCTGGAAGGATGTGAAAATATTCATCTACGACCCTCTCGACTTCTTCATTAGATGCAAAGCGCTTCCCAGAAACAAATTTCTTCAAGTTTGGGAACAGGTGGAGGGTGCCAAATCAGGAGAATAGGGGGGTGGCCGAGCAAATCGTACCTCAAATCCCGCAGTTTTCCCATCGCTTACGCACCCTTGTGTGAACAGGTGCGTTGTCCTGGTGAAACATGATTGTTCCTTCTTCAAGCCAGGCCTCTTCGAATTTTGCCATCCAGCTGGTCAAAAACGTTGGCGTAATATTCGCCTGTAATTGTTCTGCTTTTTGCAAGGTAATTTTAACAGGATCCCTTGTGCATCTTAAAAAAAGCTGGACATGACCTTTCCAGCAGTGCGATCGATTTGGTTTTCTTTGGCGCTAAACCACCGGCTACCACCCACTGCTTGGACTGTTGTTTCGTTTCTGGCGTGTAGTGGTGAACCCATGTCTCATCCATGGTGACAAAATCGGTTAGATCCCTATTAAACCGGTCCAAAGAATGCTGCGAAAATCGTTTGCGCATTTACTTTTGATCAGCATGCAGCAAATGCGGCACTCGTTTTGCGCAGAGCTTTCGCATCCCTAATTCTTTGCGCAAGACGTTTCGCACCTTTTCTTCCGATAACCCCACAGCTTCAGTTATCTCATTCATCTCTACTCGCCTATCGTTCAAGACGATACCAAGTACTTTTTCAATGGTTTCTGGTGTGGTTGCGGTTTTTGTCCGTCCTTCACGTGGGTCATCTTCGAGGGATGTGCGACTACATTTAAATTCAGCTGCCCACTTTTTAACAGTTGACATGCAAGGAGCAGAGTGTCCGTAAACTTTTATCAACTACGGATGAATTTCCTTAGGGGTTATTCCTTCCAAAACGAAGAATTTTATGACCGCACGGTATTCAAGTTAATCAATTTTAACGAAAAACACGCAAGGCGTCTACTGCAAAAATTCGTGTAAACTACTTTAGACAACAGGTTGAAACTTATCATACGAACTAATGATACGTGCATCCAGGCAGAAAACATAAATTTTTCCTGATGGAGCGCCATCTCTGTGTCAGGCCAAGAACTATTTACCTTACCCTCGTACTATATGTATGTTGGGAATCCATCATTGTTGTCGAAAGAAATCTCAATCAGCCTGCCCTCCTCTTTCAGGAGGGACTGAAACACATTGACTTTTCCTTATAATTGAGGCACCTATTTGAAAGTATTACATGTTACACTGAAATAAAACGTCACACGTTTTAATCCACCTTACACTTTTTAATTTGAACCTGTCTGGGATAATGACAGTTAAAGTGTGATGAATTGGCAGTTTTTACTTCATTATTTGACATTATCATTATGAAAACTTTACCGTGAGGTGTTTACATTATTATCTGACTTTGTCGTACAACATATTACCTGTGTACACTCTTATTGAACATATAGGAAATGTGTACATTAGAGCAGCGACCCAAAAAAATGAATTAAATGGGTATTATTTAATTTGATTCTAAAACCTTTTTAATATAATACTGCGACTTTGTTTCGTACCATTATAAACCACATTTTTGTATAAAAACTAAACGAGGTCTGAAATTTCCAGTTTTTTAATTATTTTTTTAAAGACCCTAAGTTAGTATCAATTCATTTGATTTTAAAATGTTTTGAACATACTGCTGCGACTTCTTTTCATACCATTATAAATCTTCTTTTTTGATCAAAACGTTAAACAAAACGAGGTCTAAAAGGTTCACCGTTTTTTAATGGTTTTTTAAATACCCTGAAAATTGATTTATGTTAATATCAATTCATTTGATTTTAAAACATTTTTTACAAAAAACTGCGACTTCGTTTCGTACCAGTATAAGCCTCGTTTTGGAAAAAACGTTAAACAAGACGAGGTCTGATATTTCCGGTTTTTGAATGGTTTTTTGAAGACCTTAAAAATTGATTTATGTTAGTATCAATTCATTTGATCTTAAAACATTTTGAACATAATACTGCGACTTCGTTTCGTACCGTTATAAACCTCGCTTTTGAATGAACAACATGAGGCCTGAAATTTCGACAGTTTTACTTATGGTTTTTTGAAATTGTCAATTTGATTCAGTCAAACGGAAGTTTTTCTATAATGGTGCGCAAGTTTTAAAGTTTTTTAAAAATGGCAGATCAAAGAAATTGTTGGCTCTACTTAGAAAATCCGCCATTTTGATTCACTGACCAATGATCTATATTTTTGGATCTAACAGTACCACATAATCTATGCTTTTGCGAATTCATGCTGATTGAGAAAACACACTGTGGTGGTATCAACACATTTCACTTAATTCCCAGAAAGAGTTTTGGTGTTTATTTTCATTAGTTGCTCTCGGGTGAAAATAAAAACAGAAAAATACCTCTACTTCAACCTCACATAAACACGGCTGTTTAATGGAACGAATTAGGTGCCACATGTATTACAAACCAAACATAAGAAAGTTACTAAAACACTACTTACACTCTGAACCAACTCGCAAGATTCATTTTGTGGTCTCACAGTTAATGAAACAAAATCCCAACATGAATACGGTGTAGCAGTAATTGTAATGAACATAACAAATTAACAGCTTACTAACAACCTGTCCACTTTACTATTTTTGATGTTACTTTTGCATGTGCCACATCTTTGCACTACATCTACCTAAATGTGAGGAAAAGATCAGGTGAACGGAAAGGAGTATGGCATTCTTATTAAATATTTAGTCTAAGTTAATGTGGAGATAAAGGACTTTTAGAAACAAATCGCCGCCTGTACCCTGTTGGTTTACTTTCAGTGAATAGGGTTTTTTACATATTAATATGTGCAATACTTTTGGCTACGCCCAAGCTTTTGTTGCTGATCACTTTTAGGCGGAAATATGAACGCAATGTACCATGGGTAGACTAATAATGCCTCCAAAAAAAGAACAATTATTAGAGAATATGGATTTAAAGTGCCACACTTATTTTACATACATATACCACTTAAGAAGCTTTATAAAAAGAAATTAACATAAATTGAGAGGTGCCACAGTTAGTTCAGGAAGCACCTAAGGAATATGAGATATTACCATTAACCTACACAATAATTAATCACTAACGACTTCACTGTTTCTGATTTCAGTTTGGCGATCATCATAGGTATGTGAATAATTTTCCCACTCTAATACAACTTTGAGGTGCCACACGTAAGTCGAGTGTACGTAAGTTCAGATATCGGAATTTCACTTAGCTGTACAATAGGAAGTTTTATGGGAAAAACATACTTTTTAGATTTCACCATTTTTATAAGGTGCAATGCACCTATAACATTAACATAATAATTACATCATATGGTCAATACGTTTGATGAAATAATCATCAGACGGTAGCGTATTTTTTAATTAATTGAAATACGCTAAAAAGTGAACCTAACAAGATTGAAATGAACTTACTACTATGGGATGAGCCGCAAATACTGAGAACATTAAAAAAGTGAGATATTAGAATACTAAAGACAGCGACGTCTCTGTTTCAGATTGTAAATTGTCACGTCTTTGTAATACACTTGTGTATTGAAACAAACCTGAAATTATTTTATGAGGTGCCACACTTACTAGATAAAGAACATAAGATAATTATAAAGTAATACGATAATGCAGATATGTGCATGTTAACATGGGCATATCGTTTTTGAAGAATAACTTTTGACATGTACCTTAATGTGGGTTACGTTTTCTGACCATATAAAACAAACACACTGTCTCCTTTAAGTGCCACAATTCTATAATATTTTTAACAAAGTGAAAACGTTTGTGTAATTTAGACTGATTAAGTGCAGCATTCCTTCACGATTTAAAGGACTTTGTATAAACGAGTGTCGCATTTTTTTATTTTACCACAGTCATTTTAATGCATATGATACTTTATCGCTTTCAAAGTATTCCACATTATTAAGTATATAGGTGTCACAATTGTGATTAGATAATCTTAAACACATCGCGATTGTTTTTGTGAATATTTATTTGGATATTCGAACGGAAGTAGTGGTTTATTATAGCATATATTTTCATAGTGCCACATCTCTTTACACTAGGTCGATAGCTCAGTTAAATTTTATTTTAGAACAACACGGCTTATTTAGATGTCACATACGTATAATTACACATAGTGTTTATAAATAGTTTGGCTTTGAGTGTTAGAAAAAAATTTTGACGTAATTATGCTATCGGCGCAATATTAACTATTTTTGGATGCAAATTAGATTATCAATCACATTACGTAAGGTGTGACGAATGAGATTTTTTATTAACAGTGTAAGAGTATATGCAGATAATTTTTGTTCCGTCCTGTACCATTCTTAATACTTATAAATCTAGTATTAAGAGGAAATGAAAATTTAATTTTCTTGAAAGGGCCAATAACCAAATCAATTTACCAAAACGTTCCTCAATCGTTAAAATAAGTCAGCCAGTTTAATTGAAGCAATTAGGAAGAATCTTAATCCCCACACTTTGATTTCTTATCCCTTTTTGTATCATACATCCTCCCCTCCTCATCTGATTTAGTACCTAAACGACAACTGTAACAGATATATTTTTAATAATTCCAATTGTGAATTCTCTGCTAATGAAAGATTGACACGAAAAAGGTAAAACCCAAAGGAAGTAAGTAATTAGTTTTACCGATTTTCCAATTCCAATGAGGATATTTTATAATTGGAGATTTAAGAATCTTATACGGGATCATAAAACTAATTTCGGTGCATTAAGTCGAATGGTAATTAATTTATGGTTGGTTCTTTATTTCAAATGTTTATTAACAATGGACGAAGCTTCCATCATATGTGTATATAATGTAAATGCTTAAGAAGTTCATGTTATTCACTATTCAGCCGTGTGGATCCAAGCGTGATGGGAACACAGGCAATCAGTCATTGCAAATGAGGCACCTGCATTCTACCTAAATTAATGACAAATTATTTAAACTAAGCTAACAAAAGTTTTATTTCGTACATTATACGTTTGTTGCAATTTGCGTATCGTTTACGCTACACCGAGTATAACTTTTCCATACCATATTGTAACGTTATAACAGAATCTGCAATGTTTTCCATATTTGATTTTAGGACAAAGGAAACTCTTCGTACTGTTCCAAGACCAATCTTCCCAATAATGTAATGAACCCTCTTCATTACATTATTTGTTAAACCTATTTACTTGTGGAATCTCTTAAAATAATACACACTACAAGTATTGAGTTACTGATTTTATCACAAAGTGGAAAAGTTGTACAAGTCTAGGAACACATTTAAAAGCGTTGATCCTTACGCTTATTAATGGCCTAAATTCATGTTTCAAAACGTTTTCAATACATCGACATTTTATAAGTATTAAATTCAGTTGCAATAATGCCTTAGTAGTGGAACATATGTCGACTGACCCACTGGTCTACACCGGCTGTTTGTGTTACTGCCAAGCATGTTTGTTCTTCTAAGGATGTTAACAATAGAACTTAATAAAGAGTCCATCTACATTTATTTTTTAACCGTTGACAGTAATGTGCTTGACAGTAATAACATCTTGACAGAAACTAGAATTGACAACTGGTGCCTGTGTGTTGGAATGATGGACTTGGGTCGCGGTTGTAGTGTTCTGGGAAGTCTGTTACAAAGCAAATCAGAGGCCTTGAAAGAATAAGGTTTTGGATATTTGTAACTTCACTTTATGTTGGTGAGCTGTCTTTTTTGTCGTGTGTTCTGACGTGCGCAGGTCTGAGTGGAATATTTTGCGAAAATGTCACATAGTAAGATAGTACGAGTGACACAAAGATAGATCACTTTCATCGATATTCGAAACTCTAACCTAGTTACGGATTGTCAACCCAGCAAAATTCCATTTTCTCTATTGAATCTAAAAGTTTCAGTATATATTTGGAGGTAGCATAACAGTGAACTAATTTAAGCTTTATAAAGGGTTAAAATTGTGGTTGATTGTGGTAAGACATTCTGTATTGTTACTCCTCAACAAACACCACAACTCACATTTTCCTTGCTTTACATTCAGCAGTGTTACTTTCCCCCCATTCCATAATGTTAATTTCTCTTATCGTTATGCTCTCTATGCTACTGAAGATCTATTGCGCATCTGGATTCTGCCCTGAAAGGTGAAACCAATTGCTGTTGTTTGAAGTCAAAGCAAATCTGAAAAACTATAATTGTAAACATAGATGTACTTCACTTGCAAAGGAAAGTGTAAGGGGTGACGTTCTTCTTTAGAGGTCTAAAGTCGAGTTCAATACGAACATTTGCGCTGTGTGAACGTGATCCTTAAGTAGCGTTTTTAGTGTAGACGTGTAAAATCTGTCCTGGACGGCTTGGGCTACAGACCGAGACATAAGAACGTTTGGGAATTTAAGCAACTAAAACTAAGGTGTCTTGCAGTTGCAGACCTCGCTTCTCTAGGCTTATAAGTTACGCCCTTGTCATCTGAAAAATCTGGAACACTGGAACTGTGGCAGGATCTGTAACAAACAAAATACACCCACGTACCACACAAAATTAAAAAACACCAAACGCGTTTCGATAGCTACGCTATCATCATCAGCGGTCGACTAGGGTGAACTAAAGAACATTTCTAACATATACAATCAGCGAGTAACGCTTCGCTGCTTATCTGGTGAAAGTGAAAGCTATGAAAGCTTACTGAGTTCTGAGTAGCCTAAATGTCCTTGATCATCATTATTCATTAGAATTTGTTTGTTTTTGAAGATTTCTAAACTTTCATAACAATCAAGTTCTTGCTTATTACTAACATGTTTGATTAACGATACCTTATCTACTACATGATTTTTACCAAATATATGTAGGGTTACGGCAGACTTGTCCCTTGTCATCTGATAATAAATCTAATTTAGTGTCGTATTGCAAACCTCGCTTTGATCGATCTGCAGATTTCTTTGTTTCGTTTCTTTTTTTTCCTGATTTTTCGTACATTTGAACGTTGAAACGTTTCAAAATTATTTAATTAGTTATTAATCAGTATTTAGAACAAGCATACAACTGTATTAGTCGGAATTAACCATTTAAGTTAATCAAATATCCGGTTAGGTCTCATATTGCAGACCTCGCTTCACTCGCTCAGCAAGTTTTAGAAAATATTACTGACCAAGAGTATAAGCATAGTAATGCAAACCATTTACGCTCGCTTAAATAATTAGGAATAGAGGAGTTGGTAAGCCGAGTGTAATGATGTGTGCAATTTTGTATTAGATTAGGCTGAGCAGTTGATTAAAAATATTTACCTTTTTTGGGTAGAAGGCCGTGTATTTACAAGTTTTTGACAGAGGAATCAGTCTTAAGATACCCACTTCCAATCTTGTGTTCTCCTTTCCCCCACAGGAATTGCTTAAGAAAATGGGCAATTGTTGGCAGCTACGTAAAAGTCAATTCCGCAAGGAAACCAATAACATCATGAACAAAGTTCTTTGTACTCCAACGTGGTGCTTATGTAGGTACCATTTGTACAGACATCGTCAAAAATTCACACTGAATCACGGTAACAGTTTTTTCAACAACCACCACTCTTTCTGTTAAAAAGTCAACAGCGAAGCCACTTCTGATGTGATTTTTCAATACACTAACAATGACCCCCTCCATCGTTACGACAGAATTGCTCTTGGGCGAGCCCATTCGTGTTCCAAGCGTCCCATTGTCCCCTCTGTCTATCTTTCTTTTGCTATAATATGATATATTACAAGACAGAAACCTCGAAATTTATGTTTACAAAACAAAGGAAAACTTGTTGCGTTTTTATTCAACTTTTAAGGCCTTTGTGGTACCTGAGGGAAATAGCTCAAGTTCAAGCTTTCACAAAACTTAATATTTTCCTTTTTTGATACAAAAATGTATTTTTTTACAAATTTTTAAAATCTATCTGCGATATTTTACACGTCACATAGAGACCACAATGCAAAAATACCACTGAGGAAAGCTGATTGCAATAATTGGAAATTTGATACACGTTAGCATCTAATTTTAGGTCAGGTGTGGTTAGGTGCAACTAAGAAAATTACTCCCATTCTGTTTTCTTGGGGAGAGTGGGTTTATACTGACACGCACTTAGGTTTCACCTTCACGCCCATTGTGCTACCTTCACATAAATCACCACCTTGTGCTACATTACTTTAGCTACGCTAGAGCTATGGTGAACCTGTGGATAGCAGCAGAAGAGGTGTCTCAATATTGGCTATGTCGGGTCAGTATTCTCCCAACATGGTTACTTTAAATCGAGCCAGGGGGATACTCACGCAGTAAGTAATCCAGTTTATAGTCTTCCAAATGGCAATATCCCAATTTCCCTCAAATTACAACATTTATTTTAGTTTGCACTGATCTATTGGACCGGTTGTAACTTATAGCATTCGGGAGATCTAGCGGAATACTGGGATAGTAACTTGACGGAACACTAATTCTTGTGATCCTATCCTGACCGCACCTATCCTTAATCCCACCATGCATATATACTTAATGTATGTTGTGAATCCATCGCTGTGGCTTTTTTGCCTGTATGCTTATTTTTTAAGAAACGCACATCTTGTCCGGTTATTTTGCGGAATTCTGAGGTAGTAAACTTCCCCTGTAGCACCCTAACTCCATTTAATGCGAGCGTGTCCTGGCCGCGCCCATCCTTAATCCCACCATGTATATGTACTTAATCTATATATGTTAGGAATCCATCAGTGACGGAAGAAGCGTGAAAGCGCAAGCAACCCTCCCTCGCCCTTGTGGAAGGAATGAAACATGTTGTTTTTCTTTTTTTTTATTTTGCCAAGCATATAATAAATATGGAGGGATGACGACACCGTGTACATTAGCTGTAGTTTACAAAACAAGTTTTTTTTCGTTTTTGCCTAATTTTTAAGGAACTGGTGTTACGCACATCTTGTGCGGCTATTTGGCGGAATGCTGGGGTTCCCCCTCAGAACCCTATCTCCATTCCTTCAGATCCTATCCTGACTGCACCTATCCTTAATACACATGTACTGAATGAATATGTATATTGGGAATCCACTGCTATGGCTGAAGAAGCGTGAGAAGTTCAAGTACCCCGCCCGCACTCTTGTGGAAGCAATGAAACATTTTAAATATGGCTGGGGGGAGGGGATAACACCGTGCGCATTAGCTATAGTTTATAGAACAAGTTTTTGAGTTTTTGTCTAATTGTTAATGAACTGGCGATACGCACATCTTGTGCGGCTATCTAGCGGAATGCTGGGGTAGTAAATTTCCCCTCAGCATTCTAACTTAATTCCACCCATCGTTAATCTCATCATGTGTATGTACTTAATGTATGCATGTATGTTGGGAATCCATCACGGCGGCTGAAGGAGCGTGGAAAGATCAGGCAACCCGCTCTCACCCTTGTGGAAGGAATGAAACGTATTGCATTTCCTTTTTTATTTTGCTAAACATATAACAAATATGAGATGCCCAAACCAACCTGAGTTAATAAAAGTATATAATTTTTTGATACAGAAACTATCTATATTTTTAACAAATTTCTAAACTTTTAAAAATCAATTTGCGATTTGTTATTGTTATTTGAAAACTAAGGGTGAGTTATGTCCAAAAATTGAATTAGATTGACTTGATTCACACGAGCACCTAAAGCTAGGTTAGGTGTGTTTACAAAACTAAAAGTAAATGCTGGTAAATGATAGGTTTACACCGACATCCACTTAAGCCTCATGCTCGGGCACTTAGTGTTAACTCCAAGCAAGCGTCATTATCTTTAGTCACTCCACAACTAAGGT
Organism: Vesta saturnalis; assembly: GCA_036346205.1. NCBI lineage: Eukaryota > Metazoa > Arthropoda > Insecta > Coleoptera > Lampyridae > Vesta > Vesta saturnalis. The sequence goes on along the minus strand of JARFJB010000418.1, from coordinate 3,169,452 downwards.
GACCATCTACTTAAGCCTCATGCTCGGGCACTTAGTGTTAACTCCAAGCAAACGTCATTATCTTTAGTCACTCCACAACTAAGGTGACCATCCACTTAAGCCTCATGCTCGGGCACTTAGTGTTAACTCCAAGCAAGCGTCATTATCTTTATTCAATCCACAACTAAGGTGACCATCGACAGTGATGTCTCTAATAATGTCCATGTCGACCCATAATTCTCTTAACGTGGATCCACTAAACCAGGCAAGAGCTGAACACGCACATTCTTCTTCCAGAGAGCAACTTGAAATTTATATTTAAAAAAAAATACGAATTAACCTGAAATTTTATTCCACTTTAAACCAAGCTGATTTCATAAAAGTGAATCCTTTTATCGATAAAAGAATATTTTTAAGAAAAATTTTAGCCTGTTGGTAACATCTGAAGAAACTACCAATCGATCTGCGTTGTATGGGGACTATTTCGTAAAAATATCACTAAGGGTAAGCTGATTGCAAGAAAGGAATGGCAATTATATACCTGGTGATATCACCAGGAAAGATGTCTCCAATACTAGCCGCATCGGGCCAGAATTCTTCCACCGTTGATACTCTAATTCGACCGAAGGTATGGTACACACTGTGCGTGCGCTATTATCTTTTTTTTGTACATTAGTTAACAATACTCTGATAGTATCCCTACTAACATTCGTATGTTCTTTCATGGGAGCCTTGTATAAGATTTTGGCAGTTTACGAGAGGTTCTCAGGATTGGCAAGCAGTTATGTTTTGTCCATGTTGCTTTATGTAGGTTATGCGTATTTTGTTCTAGGTTGATTAGACAATAAGAACGGGCTATAAAATATAGCAGCCCTATCGTATTTATCAACTTCCTTGAATTCCAGCATGCTTTATGATCAAGATGATCGGATTAAAAAGCCTTGCATAAGATTTTGGCAGTTTACGAGAGGTTCTCAGGATTGGCAAGCAGTTATGTTTTGTCCGTGTTGCTTTATGTAGGTTATGCGTATTTTGTTCTAGGTTGATTAGACAATAAGAACGGGCTGTAAAATATAGCAGCCCTATCATATTTATCAGCTTCCTTGTATTCCAGCATGCTTTTTGATCAAGATGATCGGATTAAAACACAAGTTACAGAAGGCCTTCATTCCAGCACGAGCCGAAAATTTGTACACGAGCTGCGTAGCGACGAGTGTAGGAATCGACGGGTGATGGAAAGGCCTTCTCCAACGTGTGTTTTATGCTATTTTCTATATTTCGACTCTATTTTTATAGTTTTCCATTAAATAATGTTGACATTGCACAAGAATTCATCTGGGGGAATTTTTTGTTATTTTTTTGAGGTTGGCATCTCTGACATTTAACAAATATCAACTTTGAAATTTTAATTAAGTTTATAATTTGAATGTATTACAACAATCTTCAAAATGTCTGACCAAGAAGTGCTAGAGTCACTAACTCCACCAGAACTACGGGAAATAGCCGAAAATACAGTATCCTTAAAATGTAAGGCAATTTATGAAAAAGAGTATGTGAAATTGGTGTACGGAAAAAAAAAGTTACCACTGTAACAGAGAACGTTGTTGTGGCATTTAAAAACACTGTTAGAATGAGCTTATTCTAACACTGTTGTCAGTGTGGGAATGGAGATATTCTATTGTCGAAATATAGAAAGTATTTTCTTGAAGTATATTTTGACGTAAGGATATCATAACAGCTTTCAGCATACGTTTTTATCCATTGCAGTGGTATGTTTTAAGTGGGGGGGAGTCAGAAATACTTCCATTACTGTGTAGGTCAAGTTCCACACATTTTGTACACGTCTTATGGTGAGTCTTGATTTCAGCACCACCTTGTATAGGTACGGAGGGTCTCACTGCCGGAAAGTTGGTTTGTTTTTATTCGGATACACTTGCTTCAGTTTAGTTTTCAGTTAGTGATTGTGAAGAATTCTTCTATTGTGCGTCACCCTGTATAGACTATGTGTGTATCAGTTGATTTTTTAAAAAATTGTAGTTGAGTTGAGAAAAATGTATTTTTTTGACATGTTGTTATTGTCGTATACTTGTGAGAAAATAAAAGGGTTTGTAAAAGTTTTAGTGTTTTAGTCGTATTCTGGAAATAAACCATCAAGTCTGTTGAGTTTGCTTAATTTTCGATAACTGGAATAGAACCTTGTGAATAGTAACACGTTGGTCGTTATCAATGAAAGTAAATATTCTATGCACCATGTTCGGCCAGTTTGAGTGTCACTTGCATGAGATCGTATGGTAAATTCTCAAACCTTGCTGTTATTAGGATGGTTATGTTATCCGATTAACGGATTTCATTAAGCCAAGGGCCTTTTTCGTAGTATAGTTAATCTACGTGTACCACTTTTACGTCATTAGTAAACCTCCCCCCTATCCTACTCAACGTCCCGAGAATTTACACGTGAAATTAAGAATGTTGATTCCTTCTTATAAAGGATGAATTTTGAGCACTTTAGTTCGAACATTGATGTTCTTCGATTATCCCAGTAATCCCGGATCACACTGTATATAAATTACAGAAAAGAAATGTTGGTCTTTGATTTGTTTATTGACATTTTCATACAATTAACATTTGCCAAGAGCTGGAGACGCGACTTCTCGTCTCACCCTCCGCAACCGCATTTATATTCCATTCTCATCCAAATTAGACCACAAATTTCATTCATAACTTTTATATAAAATAGAAATGAAAAATTTAAACTCAAATATCCATAAAATTTTTCCGTTTTGTTTTGATTTCGTTCTTTTAATGCTTCGCTAAAATAGAATGGTCCTTATAAATTAATATGAAATTTACCCTCAATCAAAGAAAACTAAAATCTCACATTCTATACGTCGGAGAATTTAAAAATGGTTTGTATGCTGTGAGGGAGGTAAATTTTTTTTTGGGGGTATTGAAAAACTAATTAAAGCTGTATATGATTCATGTAGTATTGGAACTCAGATTCAGATCGGAATATAAAGTGGATGGCTACAGTACAGACCAAGCAAGAGTAAGTCGAAACAACGACAATCCATCTCACTCTCACAAGGAATAAGTATTCACTTGTCTTACTCTGGCTCATTAGCGCCAGCAAATCAGCATTCGGTAGTCTCGTTTTCTCTTTATATTTGAGTATAATTATTGATTATTGGGAACTTAGACGTACAGGAGGAGGAGGAGGGGGTGCTTGATTAAGCTATATGGAAACTCACCCTTTTACTAGCGAACTGACTGATTGGAATAAAATACGTGATATAAACTAAATTAGATGTATATACTCAAACTTCCTGCTAAAAGGGACCGAAAAAATTTTTCATTTCTAAATAAGGAAGTAAATGACAATGGGTGGTTTAGTTAAAAAACTGAAACGTAGGAGGTCACCGATTTGTGGGATGAGTACGAAATTTGGCCAGTGCGTTATGATGAAGTCATCAGAGTTTATTCACCCAAATTTTGTTTATTTTTAATGTTAGCTATTTTAAAATAACTTAATTGATTAACAACTAATACACCTTCGAATTCTAACGCGTTTTGTTCAACTCGAGACAGTTTCCGAAGTTTGAACTTGGCCAAGTTGCGCTCAACTACTCGTAACTCTTAATTACCTTAATCTTGATAGCAAATTTTATTAGACGCTAATATGAAAGTACCGTGACGCGTTTCGACCTTTTTTCTCAATTACATACAATCCCAACATAGTTCGGCGAGACCGCCAAGGAATCCCTTTGACACACATCTTGTAATTGTAAACATAGCGATATACGAAAACAAATCAGAACCGAATGGTTCTGTGGCATACCCCGATCTAAATCAAATTTTGAAATTTCCAATAACGTAAATGCTTTCAATATTAAACATTCAGAATCTTAGTGTGAGGATTTCGGTTATGCGATGGGCATAATTTAAATGCTGCGAGATCGCGAATTGTCATGGTCTCTTTGTTTCACCATTGTATTTCCTGAAGGTATTGATGATTAAGGTTTTGACGTATAAGCCGTATTTAATTTGTACACATTTATAATTGATAAACTTCGTTAATGTTTAATTGTTTTAAATAATTAAGAAAATTAAAAATGAAAGTTTCAATTTCTATCACGGGTGACTGAAAATGTACAGTAGGTATAAAATCTTTTTCATGTTAAGACTATTTATCCGGCATTCTGTCTAAAAAACTCACAATAATTTATTATAAATAAACACTAAATTCACTTTCACGTTTCCTGTAAAAAAATTTCCTGCATTAATCTTGATCCTGACCTGCCTTCACAGTAACTGTAAAATTATTAACTAAAATAATAACCAACACCATTTAATCTGTTTTAATATTTAATAATTAAACCATTATAAATTTAAGCACCCTCAAGGACAAACATAATTATGACACTTTCTTAGCAATCAACTTTTCAAAGTATGAAAAAGCGCTTTGATTACTCGCGCTACGCTCGGTCTGCGTGATTCCTTATTAGTATTTTACTGTATTATTTTAATGAAGAATAACTTACCAAATTGCAGACGATCCGTGCGGTCTTAGATTACCTATAGACCTCGCCAAATGGGACGTACAAGTGCAAATACGTCATGATTATCACTTTTAATCTGTAACTGTACTACCTGAGGCCACTATTCAGCTACGCTCAGTCTGCGAATATAATTATATAATTATGACCTCGCGTGGTCCATAATTATACGATCTAATATTGTTCATCTGAATTACTTCATCACACTGGGCATGCAAATGCATCATTTTCATCACTTGCATTACAAACGTATTTAGTTGTAATCGCTTCACGTAGTCAATAAATGAATGACCGGGAGTTGTTTATCTGCCATCACACCTGTACTTACACAGCCTGAGGTCATTATTGCAGACGTCGCTAGGATTGTTTATCTTCTAGATTACTATTTAGCTGTTCTACTTAATTAGCTGACTTACGTTATAGACCTCGAAAAACTATTACAGAATCGATGAAAAACGCTTTGATTACTCGCGCTACGTTTGGTCTGCATTATCCCTTATTAGTATTTTACTGTATTATTTTAAAGGAGATTAACTTAAGTAATTGCAGACGATCCGTCCAGTCTCAGATTACTTATAGATCTCGCCAAATTGGACATACAAGTGCAAACACATACTTACCACTGTGTTTATTCTGTAACTGTACTGTTTAAGGCCACTATCTAGCTACGCTCGGCTTGCAAATATAATTATATAATTATGACCTCGAGTGGTCCGTAATTGTACGATCTAATATTGTTCATCTGAGATTACCTCGCCACACTGGGCATACAAAAGCATAATTTTCATCACCAACATTGCAAACGTATTTAGTTGTATGGCAGGCTGAGCGTAGTTTTGTAATCGCTTCACGTAGTCCATAAATGAATGACCGAGGATTGTTTATCTGAGATCACATCTGTACTTGTACAGCCTTTGGTCATTATTGCAGACGTCGCTATTCTTTCTCTGTGAAGACAATCGTGTAATTATTGCTTCGCATGCTCCATATCTTGTATAACCTAGAAGATTAACTTAAGTAATTGCAGACGATCCGTGCAGTCTCAGATTACTTATAGACCTCGCCACAAGTGCAAATACGTTTATCACTGTGTTTAATCTGTAACTGTACTGTTTAGCTACGCTCGGCCTGCAAATATAATTATATAATTATGACCTCGAGTGGTCCATAGTTGGACGATATAAAATTGTTCATCCGAAATTACCTCGCGACACTGCACATACCAAATGCATGTTTAGCCTATAATTGTACTGCAAACGTTATCACTATTTAGTTGTATGGCTTGACCTCGCGCTGTGAGCCGAGCGTAGTCTTGTAATCGCTTCGCATAGTCCATAAATGCATGATTATCACTATGTTTAGTCTATAATATTGTACTTCAAACGCTGTCACTATTTAGTTGTATGGATTGACTTCGCGTTACAGGTCGAGCGTCTTTTTTTAATCGCTTCGCATAGTCATTAAATGAATAACCTAGGATTGTTTATCTGAGATCACAATCTGTAGTTATACAGCCTGAGGTTATTATTCAGTTATTTGGCTTAACTTCGCATTGCAGATGTCGCTAGCCTCTCTCTGCGAACATAATTATATAATCAGCGCCTCGCGTGCTCCATAATTATATGATGTAGGATTGTTTATCTAAAATTACTATTTAGTTGTTTAATTTAACCTTGTGTTGTTGATTTTTAAAAGTAACTAACTTATCTGGCTTATTCTTACGTTATAGACCTCGACAAACTGGGCAAATGCTTGACCATCACTTTGTTTAATCTGTAACTGTACTGTCTAAGGTCACTATCTAGGTATGCTCGGTCTCCAAATATAATTATATAATTATGACCTCGCGTGGTCCATAGTTGTACTACATAAAATTGTTCATCCGAAATTACCTTGCGACACTGCACAAATGCATGTTTAGTCAATAATTGTACTGCAAACGTTAGCACCATTTAGTTGTATGGCTGACCTCGCGCTGTGAGCCGAGCCCAGTTCTGTAATCCCTTCGCATAGTCCATAAATGAATGACCTAAGAAGAAGAAGAATTATATAATCTAGGATTGTTCAAGTAAGGTTACTAATTACTTGTTTAATTTAGCCTTGAGTTTATGATGTTTAAAGTTAATTTTTTAACGGTCAGTCTCAAACTATAGACCTAGCCAAATTGGACATAGAAATACAAATACATTATTACCACTTTGCTTGATTTATAACTGTACTGTCTGATGCCACTAATTAGCTAGGCTCGGCGTGCAAATATAATTATATAATTATGACCTCGTTCGGTCCATAGACAGTGCAGATACAAATGCATGATTATCACTTTGCTTAGTCTACAATTGTACTGTAAACTTTATCATTATTTAGTCGAATGCCATCGCGTTGCATGCCGAGGTATTTGTAATCGCTTCGTATAGTCCATAAATGAATGACCTAAGATTGTTTATCTAACATCACAATCTGTAATTGTACAAGCTGATGTTATTACTCAGTTGTTTGGCAGACGTTGCTACGCTCGCTCTACAAACGTAATTATAATCATCGCCTCGCGTGCTCCATAATTATATAATCTAAGATTGTTTATCTAAGATTAATTTAAGTTATAGACTTCGCAAAACTGAGCACAAAATTTAATTACGAAAATATCACTTTGTTTAGTCTACAATTATACACTATTCATTCGAATGGTTTGACTTCGCATTGCAGGTCGAGTGTAGTTTTATCGGCGTATCGCGTAGCCATAAATATATGATCTAAAGTTGTTTATTTGAAATCACTGTTAACTTGTTTAATTTAGTCTTGTGTCGTTGTTTCTTGAAATCACCTTAATTACCTAACTTCTTTTCAATTTATAGACCTCGCCAAACTCTGTATTACATTCTTCTATTATTTCTATTACATAATTATTCCCTTCTTTAATCTGTAATTGTACTGACTGAGGTCATTATTCGGTTGTTTCGTTTAACATTGCATTGCATACGTCGCTACGCTCGCTTCACAAACCTACTTATATAATTCTTGCCTTGTGCGCTCTATAATTATATGATCTAGGTTTGCCGATCTAAGATTACTGCGAAATTTACCATTGTGTTACTTATTTTCAAAATTAACTTAATATCACGTTAGTGAGCATAACAATTCAAATACTATACTTTATCACTTTGTTTAACCTACAGTTGTAGTCTCAGAGGTTATAGTTATATAATTATGACCTCGCATGACCCATAGTTGTAAGACCGAATATTGTACTGCAAACGTTATCATTAGTTAGTTGCTTGGCTTGACCGCGCTTGACTTATAACTACATAATTACGACCTCGCGTGGTTCATTGTTCTGCAAATGTATCACCATTTAGTTGTTTATCTCTACTTCGCTTGACTTATAACTATATTATTATCGCTTCGCGTGGTTTATAATTGTAAGATATAGGTTTGTTCACTTTTTAACCTTGTGTTACTAATTCTTAAAATCAAATTGATTATTATAACTATAATTGTACTGCCTGAGGTCATTATGCAGTTGTTTGATTTGATCTTGCGGTAATTATTTAATTATCGCATCTCGTGGTCTATAATTTCGTGAGTAGGATTATTCATCTGAAATTACTGTTTAGTTGTTTATTTTAGTCTTGCTTGCTGCTTAAACTCAACTTAATTGCAGGACTTAATTTGCAGTTACAGACCTCGCCAAAGTCAATTCAGTTACATTTATCACTTGGTTTAATGTATAATTGTACTATCTGTAGTCACTATTCAGTTTTTTACCTTGACTTAGTGTTGCAGACCACGCTACGCTCGGCATGTAAATATAACTATATAATTATGACCTCACGTGGTTTATAGCTGCACAACGTAAAATTGTTCATTTAAAATAACTTCGCGACACTGCGCATACAAATACATGATTATCACTCTGTTTAGTCTATAATATTGTACTTTAACCGCTATCACTATTTAGTTGTATGGCTTGACTTCGCTTTACAGGCTTACCGTATTTTATAATCGCTTCGCATAGTCGTTAAATGAATGACAGGATTGTTTAACTGAGGTCACAATCTGTAGTTGTCGTTGTGATTATTCTGTTGTTTGGCTTAACTTCGCATTGCAGATGTTGCTAGTCTCTCTCTGTGAACATAATTATATAATTATCGCCTCGCGTGCTCCATTATTATATGATGTAGGATTGTTTATCTAAAATTACTATTTAGTTGTTTAAGTTAGTCTTGTGTTGTTGATTTTTAAAATTAACTAACTTACTTGACTTAAGTCTTACGTTATAGACCTTGACAAACTGCGCACACAAATTCAAATACAAGGTTTTATCGCTTTGTGTAATGTATAATTGAACTGTCTAAGGTCCACTATTCAGTTGTTTGACTTGACCTCGCGTTGTCGACCTGCACGTATAATTATATCATTATGACCTCGCATGGTCCATAGCTGTATGACCTAAACTTGATCATTTGGGATTACCTCGTCTCACTAGACTATGGCTATAATTGTACTGCAAACCTCATCACTATTTAGTTCTTTGGTTTGACCTCACTTGACTTATAACTATATAATTATCACTTCGCGTGATCCACAAGAATAAGATATAGGTTTGTCTATCTGAGTTGACTGGTTGTTAAATTTTGCGTTGTGTTGCTGATTCTTAAAATCAACTTAATTAGTTTGCTTAGCCTCAAGTTATAGACTTCGTCAAACTTAACGTACAAATTCATATAAATATCATTTTGTTTTATCTATAATTCTACTACCTAAGTTTGATTTGACCTCGCGGTAATCATGTCGCCTCGCGTGGTCCATAATTATGTGATATAGGATTATGTATCTGAGATTATTGTTTTGTTATTTAATTTAGCCTTGCTTGCTGCTTAAAACCAACTTAATTGCTTGATTTAGTCTGAAGTTATAGACCTCGTCAAACTCGATATACAAATTCAATTACATTTATCACTTGGTTTAATCTATAATTATACTGTCTATGGTAACTATTCACATGCCTGCCTTCATCTTGTGTTGCAGACCTCTAATATAACTATATAATTGTGAACCTCGCGTGGTCCATTGTTCATCTGAAATTACCTCGACCCACTGGGCATACAAATTAATAATCACTTTGTTAATCTGTAATTGTACTGCGAACGTTACCACTATTTAGCTGAATGGCTTGATCAAGTTTGACTTTATACAATTATGGCATCGCGTGGTCCATAATTATAAGGTCTATGTTTGTTCATCTGCGATTACTGTTTAGTTGTTTAATTGTGTTGCCGATTCTTAAAACAAACTTAATTATCTATCTTAATCTCAAGTTATAGACCTCGTCTTCACTTTCTTTAGTCTGTAATTTTCCTGCAATATTTCGAAATTAATCCCTTAACAAGACAAAGATTGTAATGGTTGTTATATTAAAGTGAAGAGCATAAGAATTTACAAGCCGAGCTCGTTAATGTGGTTTGTTCTCAAAGAATATTTACTAACAACATGAATATTTTGAAATAAATCGCTAGCAAGACAGAGATTGTAATGGGTATTACTTTAACGTCAAAAGGATAAGAACGGCAAAGGACACAAGTTGTTCAGAATTTTTTGTTTGTGTGCGAAAATTTGTTTAGACACAATAGGTGGTCGCAGCGAGGTCCGCTTTTATGTGAGATCAGGCTTTTAGAGCATTAACGTGACTTAGTCAATCGCATAACAAGCAGAGATTGTAATGGTTGTTATTTCAGATGATGAGAATGTGGCAGCCGAGCGGAGCGAGGTCTGCAACGGTAAAGGAATTTTTTGTTTAAGATTTGGAAATTTGTTTACATACAAATGGGTGATCACAGCGAGGCTCACTTTTATTCAAGATTTATTTGATTATATCAGGCTTTTAGACCATTATCATAGAATAAGATTTACTAACGGCATGTAGTATGTCAAAATGAATCCATTAACAAGAAAGATATTATAATGGCTGTTACTTTAAAGTGAAGACAACAAGAACAATAATTTACAACCGCAACGGACAGATGTGACCATTCGGAATTTTTTTTGTAAGTTTGGAAATTCTACTAGTTTACATGAAAATGGAGGATGTCGCTGTTGATTACAAAGTTGGTCATTACTTACAATTATGAGGCTCGCTTATACATGGTTTCATTACCTTTTATATTGATACAAATTTGTTTATTTGCAGCCCGAGTAAAGGATTGTCGAGGCAAAATTAAAAAATCGTTTAATAAAGTCGAGCTGTTTGATTTCGCTTCCCTTTCTTACTTTCAGAATATGTGCATGACCTATTATTAGTTCTGTACAGAAGTCATTTTAAAGATGAGATTTTAGTTTTTGTGTGTTTAGTCGTAAAATTATCCACGTTTAAATGTCAAATTGATGTAATATGTGGTGTGTAAGAGCATGGTATGATTTCCTGTCGTGGATTTCTAATAGATTCCTAACTTAATGTAACTCCAATAAACACAAACCGCTAAACGTCCTATTAACGAGAACTCAATGACTCAATAATACTTCTAAACAATGAAAAAAAAACGTTACAACTTCGTAATCCCTCAAAGCTCGTTTAATGTTGGTTCAAATTTATAAGAACATGCAACGCTGCTAAAACAATTTGCTCACATTTATATTTCGGCTTCGGTTCTCAATTTCACTCCAACTTCCCCTTACCCCTTTTATTCATTCAACTCACAATTAGAATGATACCATAGCTAAGTCTGAGCAATATCGATTGATTGATTAATCCATCTCTTTCTAACATATGATTGATGTCTTATTTATTCTCACTCTCTAACACATATGCAGATTACTCATTTTCAGGATTTGCCTACCTCAGTTGGAAATGCATGCACTCTTTCCACATTGTAAGATATAATATGAGTAAGCCTTTTTAACCTTTTGAACCGTGATATTTTTTTCTTTTTTTTTCTGTGTTTTCTTTCTTCTGTTGTGTGGCTATAAGCTTTGATCTGTAATTTGTTTAAAATTGCGAAAAAATAAAAAGTTGATTGGATGAAGCAGAATACGCTTATTGTTGAGAACTGGATATGCGTAACCTCAGGGGACAACTCTAACTCAAAGGGTTACTGTGAAATTGGGGGTTGAAGGAAATTTCGGATATGCAGATCATGTATGTATAAATAAAGAATAGAGTTAGATAACTTTTTAAAGGGTTACTTGCCGTTTTACTCTTACGTTAGTAGGACTGTCAGACCAATTTTTATTCAAATTATTTTTATTAATCGGCTCAATATTCGAAATTTCATTATCGGCCAACGCTGCTAATTACATATTATCGACATCGCCATTTCATTTTTGGATAACGGGCAGTGATTATTTATACGAATTCAACGAAGAGAATAACATTTTTAAACGACTAAGGTCCGATACCGTAACGTGATTCATATTACAAACTTATTGATAGATAATAAATCAGCTAAGTTTTTTCTGAAATTTTACGTTGCACAGCTTATTTATTTTATCGCATGACCGAGCTGGTAGCGTAATGGTGACACAACCTGCTTAGTATCCGGGAGGTAATGGGTTCGATTCCCGTTACCGTCTACCTTGTATGAGGTTTTTTCAGGGGGTTTTCCTCATACACATGTAGCGGCATGGTCACTGCGTATATGCACACCATGTGCGGCTACTTAGGCGAATGCTGGGGTAGTATTTTCCCCCTCAGAACCCTAACTCCGTTCCTTCCGATCCTATCCTGACCACACCCATCCTTAATCCCATCATTCATATATACGTAATGTATATATGTATGCTGGGAATCCGTGATTGTGGCTGAAGGAGCTAGGAAAGCTCGAGCAGCCATCCCTCGCCCTTGGGGAGGTAATGAAATACGTGCTCTTTTCCTTTTTTTTACCGTATTATACCGATCAGATATAATGCTATAATGATTTATTTTGCTTTTGCTTATTATTGTTCCGTTGACCTTGGTTTTTGGATGCTCGATTTCAGGTACAGGCCCAACCTGTTTTAATTAAGGAAAAACGTAGGTTATTTAATTTCTTTAAATACTCATTAGTCAGATTATTGGATAAACTGAATGTTTTAATTGTTCATTATATTATTGTTTTGTTTATTTTGGAGGTGAAAAGTGAACCCAGTTTAAAGCGGTTGATTATTACCATTTAGTCCTCAAGTGACGTCCGAAAGATTAATTGGACTAATTTTTTACTGAACATTACAGTAATCAGGGCCGGCGTGTAGAATTATGGCGCCCTAGGCAGACCCCTTCCACCCTCCACCCCTTTCCCACCGAAAGCCCTTTGTCAGAAACAACTAAATAACGTGAATGTGGCGAACCATATATATGTACAATTTATAAGCAATAAACACATTAAAGGTTGTAAATGATAAAAATAAAATAAACAAAACTGTGGGAAAAACTGTGTAAAAAGTGCAGCAAGGCATATTTAAAAATAAAAAAGAAACGAATTCATTTGTGAGAAACACTGGTAATCGAATAGATCAAAGAAAACCTTATTTAGTGAAGAAGATAGTTCAAGGTCGCGCCTAGTCAAACGAATGTAGCCAGGTTAGCTGTATCGGGATACTGGATAGGGTTACTCTTTTACATTCTAATTTTTCTAAGTTTTCTTTTTTGTCAATAAGGCAAAGCTATCAGTATGCATTATTGCATTAGATTCTTATTGACATGTTTGTTAAATGATACCTCTTGCCTGAGAGTAGAAACGAGACAATACAGAAGCCTCTTTTAGTCAACTTTGCTATTTACAACGTTTGCTATTACAAGTTGCAGAAATGATTCATGCTATAACTAATGAGAAAAATATTGCAACTGAAATGTTAATGACGTCATTAAAAGTTATAATTAAACTACGAAACATTTGCAAAAATAATTCGAAAATACTTTGAAGGAAATATGAATATGCAAATGTCATTATCAAAAGCAGTTTGTTGTGATGTATAGTTGTGACGACATAAATTATTGTATTTTTAAACAATTTATTGAAGTTTCATCATGTGTGATTGCTAATTGGTGCTGCTTTAAGTAGATACTTTATTATACCGGATGACAACAAAATCATTGCATAATTATTTTTGAGGATACCAACTTGATGTTTAGGTTAAAGTTATATTTTCTTGATTTTTATTGATTTATTGAATAACTCGTCTGGTTTGACCAGCAGTAAACCGAAGTCGAGCATTTTAAGTGGAGAGGGCCACCTATTGCATCCCCTCCCTAAGAAGGAGAGCGAACTGGTTGAGCTTTCCAAGCTCCTTCAGCCACAATCATGGATTCCTAGCATACATACATACATGGTGGAATTAAGCATGGGCGTGGTCAGGATAGAATCGAAAGGAACGGAGTTAGGGTTCTGAGGAGAAAAATTCTACCTCAGCATTCGCCTAAATAGCCGCACATGGAGTGCGTATACGCAGTAACCATGCCGCTACATGTATACGAGGAAAACCCCCTCAAAAACCTCATACAGAGTAGACGGTAACGAGAATCGAACTCATTACCTCCCGAATGCTAAGAATGTCGTGTTACCACAATTCGACTAGGTTGGTAAGAGGGAGAGAGATAACATTGCGGGACAAAGTTAGAGAGAGAGAGAGAGAGAGAGAGCGTGATGCTTCAGATCTTGGCTAAGGTTTGTTTTTCAGATAAATGATATTTCGGAACTAAACTGTGGCCAGGTTAAAGACTCACTTAAGGTATGGAGGTGTGACATAACGGAGGGTTCATATCTAAGCTACGCTGAGAGTTTGTTTCTCTACTAAAATAGAGAGCGCGAATTGGTTTGTATCCGATTTAAGGTGTGGCCAAGTTCAAAACTCAACTAGAGGCGCACCTAGGATTTATATAGAAGCCAAGATACAGGTTCGCTTCTCAACTTAATGGTTTGTTTCTGTACTAATATAAGCGGTTCATACGTAGACGTATGCATGATGCATATTTAAACTAAAGTAGAGAGGGCTCGCTTAAACTACGAGTTCGCTTCTGTATGAAGAGGGTAGAGGGCACTCATATCTCCTTGTTAAATAATTATTTCAGATACAGGCTAACTTGGAGGGTTTTTCTCAGCTAAAGAAGGAGAGTGTTCGTACGTTAGATAATTGCATCTCTGTTGAAAAAGTTTGTTCATATGTAAGATATGTGAGCCTCCAATAAAAGGTTTGTTCCCAACTAACAAATTGTATGTATATATATATATATATATATATATATATATATATATATATATATATTGTTGTATTAACTAAATATATCTTACCTTACAAACATATTGGTCTGACCTGCATGGCATCTTGACTAAAAGGTTCTTGATGAAGTTGTTGTCTAGACTGATGCATTTCTGGTTGTTGTATTAACCAAGTGTTGGTCTGAGCTAAACAGTTCTTGTATGTGGTGTAGTTGCTGAATTTTTTATTATTTATAACATCAAGCGTTTGAAGGTCGGATTACCAATCAAAGGAACGTATACTTCGTCAAATTCAGTATATCATTAGGGCTTCAGATAATGATTGGGAGTGGTGTGAATCTAGCAGAATCACTGGAAGAATGTCTGTAAACAAAGCAATAAACTATGTTAGTAGAGATATGAATCAAACTTTTTAGCGAAGACCACTTTTTTACGAATGTAAAATTTAGATATGAATCCTACATTTTAGTCTAGATTTGAACACCCTACCTTCGTTGATTTACAAGATGTTAGTTATGAAATCCGCCTTTTAGCGGAACCGAGATTAACTTAGCAGAGAATCAAACCATCCACGTTAGTATATGAACCAATATTGCTATTATTCCAAATAAGAACTCACTTTACTTTAGTACAGAAGCGAACCCTCACTTTAAGCAAGCCCAGTACCTTAGCACAGATACTTCAATAATGTAATACTAAAACCCAAGCTTTTCCAAGACTAGAACCCAGGTCCTCATCAATTGCATAATTTTAAGAAAAGCTGTAATTTCCTAAAACCGTCATAGAGTTAGCATTTTTTTCTTTGAAAAAACCTAGATTCAATCCATCAATGCTATAATACTACAACTCACGTGCATATAAATAGCTGGACCTTTATCGCAACGTTTGAAAACTGTGTAATTTCCAAAAATGCACATACCAATTCCATACTCTTATCAGAACGCTTCCAAACTATGTAATTTTCAAAACTGGACTTCATCGGTTTTACATGATTATTATTTGTATTTCTTGAAAACATACCACTGGAAGGTGATATTAAGTTTGATTCTTAAATATTGTAATAATACAGATCAAATGCACGTAAATATCATGAACTCAATCATGGTGCGTTAAAACTACGTAATTACTATACTATACTAAAGGCAGTTTGCTCATTTTATCTTTGTGCCAAGACCTTTCACTGGAAAGTTGTATAATGCTGATACGCCAATACCACACTCTGTATCAAAACGCATCAACACTTATTTAATATGCTTCAAGAAACGTCTCACTGGAAAGTGGTATGAAGTTCAATTCTTAAATACTGCAACAACACAGAGTAACTGCACATAACTAATCTAACCTCCATATTAAAATATTACAGCATTACAACTCAAATGCGCACCAATATTATGAAATGCTCCAAAACTGTGTAATTTCCAAAAATGGACTTCATAGGTTTAATAAGTTTATTTAATGATTTTGAAAAATTCTTTTACTTGAAAGTGGTATTAGGTTGAATTCTTAGATACTGTAATACTACCGCACAAATACACATAAATAACATGACCTTTATCAAAACACGTCAAAACTGTAATTTCCAAAAAATTGGGCTTATTATCTTTGTTAAAACGTTTCACTAGAAAGTGGTATCCGGTTGACAACTTTCTCATTATAACACTACAACCCAAATACATAACAAACATTTTTTTTTAACAAATCCCATCAAAACGGAGACATTTCCAAAAATGGACTTCATGCGTTGAACATTTTTATATTTTTGAAAAAATCTTTTGTGGAAAGTGGTGTTAGGTTAAGTTCTTAGATACGGTAATACTATTGCCCAAACGCACTTAAATGACATGGCCTTTATTCAAACGCATCAAAATTTTGATTTCCAAAAGTGGACTTACTTATTATCTTTGCTAAAACGTTTCACTGAAAATTGGTATTAAGTTGACTACTTCATTGTTATAAGACTACAACTCAAATACACACCAAGAACATACTTTTTAACAAAATCCGTCAAAAGTGAGTCATTTCCAAAAATGGACTTCATTCGTTCAACATGCTTATGTTTTTGAAACAATCTTTTACTTCAAAGTGGTGTTAAGTTGAATTCTTAGATACTGCAATAAATACTACGGCCCAAATACACATAAATAACACGACCTTTATCAAAACACATTAAAACTGTAATTTCCAAAAATTGGGCTTATGATCTTTGCTAAAACGTTTCACTAGAAAGTGGTATCCGGTTGACTACTTTCTTATTATAACACTACAAGCCAAATACATAACAATAACATTCTTTTTAACAAAATCCATTAAAACGGAGACACTTCCAAAAATGGACTTCATACGTTCAACATGCTTATATTGTTGAAAAAATATTTTATGGAAAGTGGTCTTGAGTTAGATTCTTAGATACGGCAATACTATTGCCCAAATGCACATGAATGGCATGACCTTTATTAAAACGTATCAAAACTCTGATTTCCAACTGCAATAAGTACTTCGGCCCAAATACACATAAATAACACGACCTTTATCAAAACACATTAAAAATGTAATTTCCAAAAAAATGGGCTTATTATCTTTGCTAAAACGTTTCCCTAGAAAGTGGTATCTCAAATTGTTGGTAACTCAAATACATAACAATAACATTCTTTTTAACAAAATCCATCAAAACGGAGACATTTCCAAAAATGGACTTCATGTGTTCAACATTTTTGTATTTTTGAAAAAATCTTTTGTGGGAAGTGGTGTTAGGTTTCTTAGATGCGGTAATAACTATTGCCCAAATACACATAAATGGCATGGCCTTTATTAAAACGTATTAAAACTTTGATTTCCAAAAGTGGACTTACTTATTATCTTTGCTGAAACGTTTCACTGTAAAGTGGTATTAGATTAATTACTTTGTTATTATAACACTACAACCCAAATATACACACATACCATTCTTTTTAACAAAATTCATAACAAGTGAGTCATTTCCAAAAATGGACTTTGTAGGGTAAACATGCTTAATTAATATTGTTGACAAAACTGCAATTAAATTTTTGAATATTTATTACTACAGCTCACTTGGACATAAATAATATGATTTTTATCACTACAAATCAAAACTGTACAATTTATAAAAATAGACTTCATAGAAATCACAGCTTTGCCAAATGTATAATTGGAAAGTGGTGCTAGGTTATAATACTTCAATATTATAACACTACAACCCAAATGCACATAAATCCCATACTCTATTGGAACGCGTTAAAGCTATGAAAATTTCAAAAGTAATCTTCGTAAAACTAGCTTGCCATAAGATAGCAACCACATCGGTACTCTAATACTCAAATACACCTCATTAATACAACGTGGGCGTCGTTAAGGCAGCAGTTTAACAAAACCTTTCACTGAAAAATAGTGTAAGGTTAAATGCCTCAATACTATAATATTACAGCGTAAACACCACCTTTAACCATGCTGTGTGGTTGGACTTTGATGGATTAACATGCTTAGTTGATATGTTGCCCGTAACCTATTGCTCAAAATAATATTACATTAAATACTTCAATACAACCCAAATGTACATCAGTACCTTTTTTTTTTCAAATTGTGTAGTTCCCAAAAATGGACCTCGCAATGTTACCACATGCTTTTATTGGAATGTACATCAATATTGTAACACTACTATCCAAATGCACTTCAATACTGTAAATTTTTATCAGGACCTTGTATCTTCAAAAAATAGACTTTGTCAACGCAACGTGTTAGTTAATGGCTTTGTTCACGCATTTAACCGGGAATTGTTATTAGGTTAAATAAATAAATATTTAACAACCTCCACAATTAGTATTAGTTGTCGCCCCCCGCCCCCGGGGTGTATAGTATATCTTTTTGGTTTTTAAAACTGTATCAACATTTCAAAAAATTTAGGCAAAATAATTTTTGTAATTTCTCTTGGCCTCTCAAAAAGAAATCTAGGCGGAATCGCTATTTTAATTTTAAATTTAAGCTTCGATGAGAATGATGGACTGAACCACACCAAATACAGAAACTATGCAGTAAAATTATATTTTTTTGTATATTTATATATTAACAGCTTATGTTAATTATACACTTGGTACCCCAATTTAACCTCTATAAATGGGAACATATAACCCCCAATATGTTAAATCTCCCATTTTATGTTTTCTTAACCGGTAAAGGACTGTGAGCAGATCTTAATTTCGAAATAAAATTCGTTGTAATTATGTATTTTTAAAATTATCCAGTACATATTCTAACCTCAACTTACCCCATTTTATAAATTAACTCCCTATCCTACAAAACTATACGCCAGCGCGGTACTATCGTATATTAATTACGGATGCGTCTAGATTTATTTGTAAATCATGGCTGGCTTAATTTGGTAAAAAAAATGCTTATTAACCTATTGCGCATTTTTGCGATTTGGAACAAAAATGTAGAGGGCGCTAATTACACGTTCTGAGGGGTTGGGGCTATTAGATCCGTTTTCTATAACTATTACGTGAACGAATTCTATAATAAATACGCAAAGCTAAAAGGTAATCGGGGTTAAAGCGTAAACGTAATCCATGGTTTAGCTACTTAAATAAAATGGCGAATGGACTAACAATTTTCCATTACATTATTTGGGCGCCTTATTATTTATTATACGTGTTATTCTGTTCACTGTATATTTAGAAGCTTATCAGTCATAATTATTCGTTATCTACAGATATTCGTTAATATCTGAAGATACTTTTCTTGAATAAATAGTGAGATGTTTGATTTTCACGGAATCATTACTTAAAAAGGATTGTAAAATCATATATTCATAAATTTTTTTTAAACACGTCTTTTATATTTATTGTATTTGTGTACGTTCCTTACATATAATCCTTTCTCGTTTATATTAAAAAAAGTATTTGAGGTTATGTTTATCATCACGAACAGTTTTTTCTTGTTTGCACAACGGCGACAAAGTATTTATTGTTTTAGTATTTTGAAATATGCTACTAATTACTGGGATGATTAGACTATAGATTCAGTTGAGTTCAGGTGTGAGATAAATATGGAAGACGATAAAGTACATGTAAGTTTTATGGTTGATTTTTTGTCCATATTTTTTATACCATGTTTTAAAAAGTGCATAACAAACATATTTTCATTTTAAAGTAAGTTAATCTTGAGCACGACAATTGCGCACAAATTACGATGACTCATATCTTTCTTGTTGGGTACGTCACAAGTAAAGTTTATATTTTTTTTACTTCTGGTTCAAATAAAGACCTAGTTTGAAGATATCGAAACAAAATTTATATTCTAGAAGTGGTATTAATGTTTTGGGCATGGTAAAGACAGCTTGGCGCCAGCTTGTGTTTTGTTGTAATTCCATTTACCTTTTACCGTTAAAACGGTCTTTCAATTTTAACTCTATAGGAGTCAAACAAAATCGAAACATGTTTGTAGACAAAATTTTGTAGTAATCTTGATTAAGCCTATAAAGAACAAGGAAATAAGCCTATTGGTTCAGATCATTGATTGGGCGCGTGCTTAGCTGTAACATTTGAGGTCTTAATGGTGTTAATACGTATTAGCGTCATCAATTCATAAACCACACACACATATTATAACTTTTTTGTGTCATCGTTCTGTAACAGAGCATATGTAAACCGCAAATTCGTCCGCAAACCATGCGTTTTCCGGCCTAGGCCGGCAAAAATAATACTAATTTACAGTTGGTATTCGTTGTAGTGACAGAACTGATAGAATATTCGACATAATCGACATTTGACATAACACAAAGCCTAATTACGTTACCATGTACGTTATTATATCCGTATTACTTCCTTACAAACTACAAATTACATTTATAAATTATTATAAAGTCAACAAATTGGTAAGGTACCTACAAATTCGAGTAATGAATAATTTCACAATTGTATCTTTAGGTTATATTGGTTACTGTCAATTGTCAGTATTGCCAACTTAGTTTCAACAAGTTTTAAAAAATACAACAATTTTGTTTATTGATTTTAATAACAATTGTTGACGTCGGCATAAAAAAATCTTGTGCATCACTCTGCCATAAAATAGTTCACGAGCAAACACTGATTCTCTGGCCTTGCAATACAAATAACTATTAGTAAATGCAGAGTTAACTGTTGGGTGTTTTACGTTTTGTTTGGTCTTATTTCGTGTTTGTGCTACTAACGGTTTGTAAAGTTTTACCTCGAGCAAATCGGCCTATTGCAAGCCGACGATTGAAGAGCAACTGTAGGCTTTCATTATAATCAATTATTCTTTGATGAGAAACTTGACAAGGAGTCATTCAATAGATATGTAATGATTTTCCTAAAGTATGGATTAATTTTTGCGATTATTTGATTGCAAATATGAAAGAATACCTAATTTTTATTGTGTTGTAGCCAAATGAAAT
This sequence comes from Vesta saturnalis, assembly GCA_036346205.1. Lineage (NCBI taxonomy): Eukaryota > Metazoa > Arthropoda > Insecta > Coleoptera > Lampyridae > Vesta > Vesta saturnalis. The sequence continues at coordinate 3,148,306 of JARFJB010000418.1, read as the reverse complement.
TGATTACTGATTTGACCCGCTACTCTCAGCCTTTAAGTCCCTGAATTTCAGCACATACAGTTAAAAGATGGAAACTGAAGTCAGTTATTCGTATTTGTTGGAATAAAACACACACCGATTGATGTAGATGATATAGTCTTTTTTTTATTTCAAACCTCGCTACTCAATTTTTTTTTTAAATTTAAGGTTTTGTTTTATACATTTTTTAAAGTCGTAGATCGAGCAACTTGGTATGCATTTTTTTTTCTCCGTACATTATATTCTATGGTAGGCTTGAGCATCCTCAAATGAAAACTTTAAAATTCTCATATCAAACACTTCCTCTGGACCTTGACTTGATTGTACAAAGCATTTGTACCTGAGAGTTCATGTTTGTTGCAGACCTCATTACGCCCGGCCTGTAATTATTTCGCCTTACTTTTTTTTTATAACACTCAAGTTCGTGCTTGATTATTATGAAAGTTTTAGAGATCTTCAAAAACAAACAAATTCTAATGAATAATGATGATCAAGGACCTTTAGGCTACTCAGAACTCATTAAACTTTCATAACTTTCACTTTCACCAGATTAGCAACGAAGCGTTACTCGCTGATGGTATATATGTTAGAAATTTTCTTTAGTCCGCCATAGTCGACCGCTGATGATAGCGTAGCTGTCGTGTAGTTAAAAATTAATTCACTCTAACAATTGAAGGCGTTGAGACTTGCATGTACAACTCTTGGATCTTTTTAAGATACAGACACACATTTTCAAGCCGAGAGTCAGCGAGGTAGAGTTAATCATTTGAAACTTTGAAAAATTAAAGGCTTGATTACGCTTGGTTTGCAATTTTTCGTCATTTTATTTTGGTGCGATATTGTATGATACGAAGATTAAAATGCAGGCTGAGCGTAGTGAGTTTTCCCCAGTAATTTTTATCGAGACACGAATTTTCAATAGATACACATGGAAATTTGCAGGCCGAGCGTACCGAGGTCTCCTTTAAATTTTGAAAATTTAAACCATTGGCCCCTGGTTTGCACAATCTTATGTATGGGTTTTACTTGATCTTCTTCTTTATTTACCTCTGTAAGTATTTCTACGCGATATTTTAACATACGCTTGCGATGCTAGGCCTGCAAGCGAGTCACTCTTTTGAAACTTTGTAAATATACTTAATAAATATAAGAAAATAATTTTCAGGACGAGGCCTTTGAAGTCGGCTCCTTCAAATCAGAATTTCGTAAAAACAAAAATATTTTTAATAGTTCACACTTTGCTAACGTAACTATAAAGGTGTTATCTAGAAATTAATTTTTTAATTTTTCTTACTACCTAAAAAAAATGCGGCAAACTACCTGCGCTAAGCAATTGTCAACATAACTCTAAATCTGGAACACTGGATCTGTGGTACGGCCTATAACATACAAAAAACATCCACATACCTCACTTAATTAAAACCACCGAACGCGCTTCAATAGCTAAGCTATCATCATCCGTGGTCGGCTAGTGAACGTTTTTATTTTTATGAAATTTTCATTTCCAATAGTCGACTATACAGACGCAAAATATTTATTAAATATTTTTTGGAAGGTGGGCAAACGAAACAACTAAGTGAGCACTTGTGGACAATTGAAATACATTTCTGTTCTTACGAAATTCTTATTTACAACATCCAACTTCGCATACGCAAAATACGTATTGCCGTCTGATTTTTTTTTAAGGGTTGACAAAAGAAAGAAGCTTGTGGATTTTAGTGGACAAAGTGTAGGCAATCGATTGGTGTAGTTAATTTGTAAAATTTTTGGTTTCAAGGTGCAAACCAGAATTGCACCTCTGTAGAGCGGAGAAACTAAATAATTTTATGAACTTACGTGGACAAATTGTGGACAATTTCAATACACTTTTGTTCTTACGAAATTGAAATACATTTTTGTTTTTACGAAATTCTTATTAACAACAGTCAACTTTACAAACGCCTAACTTTTTTTTGAAAGGGGACAAATCAGATGGGTTTTAGTGGACAAAACGTAAGCAATCGATTGGTGTAGTCAGTTGTTAAATTTTTCGTTTCAAGGTGCAAACTATAATTGCACCTAGCGGACAGAAGAAGTAATTACGAAATTCTCATTTACAAGGGGCATACGTGGACCAATCTGGACAATTGAAATACAGTTTTGTTTTTACGAAATTCTTATTCAGCCAACTTTACAAACGCCTAACTTTTTTTTAAGGGTGGATGTTTATTATCGCCTAACTTGAAAGAAACTTATGAACTTTAGTGGACAAAATGTAGGCAATCGATTGGTGTAGTTAGTTTGTAAAAGTTTTCGTTTGAAGGTGGAAACTTTAATTGCACCTTTCTTTAGAGTGGACAAACGAGACAACTTTATCGACTCACGTGGACAAATAGTGGATAGTTGAAATACATTCTTATTCTTACAAAATTCTCATTTACAACAGCCAACTTCGCAGACAAAATATTTATTATCGCCTAACTTGAAAGAAACCTATGAACTTTAGTGGACAAAATGTAGGCAGCGATTGGTGTAGTTTATAAAATTTTTCGTTTGAAGGTGCAAACTGTAATTGAACCTTTCTGTGCAGAGTTGACTAACGAAACAACTTTATGGACTTACGTGGACAAATGGTCGACAGTTGAAATACATTTTTGTTCTTACGAAATTCTCATTTACAAGAGGTATACGTGGACAAATTTTGGGCAATCGAAATACATTTTTGTGTTTAGGAAATTCTCGTTTACAACAGCCAACTTAACAGACATAAAATTTTATTATCGCCTAACTTGAAAGAAACTTATGAACTTTAGTGGACAAAATGTAGGCAATCGATTGGTGTAGTTAGTTTGTAAAATTTTCGTTTGAAGGTGGAAACTGTAATTGCACCTTTCTTTAGAGATGACAAACGAGACAACTTTATCGACTTACGTGGACAAATAGTGGATAGTTTAGAAATTCATTTCATTATGATCATATACATTTTTTTTAAAATTCTCATTTACAACAGCCAACTTCGCAGACAATATGTTTATTATCGCCTAACTTGAAAGAAACGTGTGAACGTTAGTGGGCAAAATGTAGGCAATCGATTGGTGTAGTTAGTTTGTAAAGTTTTTCGTTTGAAGGTGGAAACTGTAATTGCATCTGTCTTTGTAGAATTGACTGACGAAACAACTTTATGGGTTTACGTGGACAAATGGTGGACAGTTAAAATACATTTTTGCTCTTACGAAATTCTCATTTACAAGAGGTCTACGTGGACAGATTTTGGACAATCGAATTACATTTTTGCGTTTAGAAAATTCTCATTTACAACAGCCAACTTAACATACATAAAATGTTTATTATCGCCTAACTTGAAAGAAATTTATGAACTTTAGTGGACAGAATGTAGGCAATCGATTGGTGTAGTTAGTTTGTAAAAATTTTCGTTTGAAGGTGGAAACTATAATTGCACCTTTCTTTAGATGGACAAACGAGACAACTTTATCGGCTTACGTGGACAAATGGTGGATAGTTAACATTCTTATTCTTACAAAATTCTCATTTACAACAGCCAACTTCAGACAAAATATTTATTATCGCCTAACTTGAAAGAAATTTATGAACTTTAGTGGACAGAATGTAGGCAATCGATTGGTGTAGTTCGTTTGTAAAATTTTTCGTTTGAAGGTGGAAACTATAATTGCATCGTTCTTTGTAGAATTGCCTGACGAAACAACTTTATGGGCTTACGTGGACAAATGGTGGACAGTTAAAATAGATTTTTGTTCTTAAGAAATTCTCATGTACAAGAGGTATAAGTGGACAGATTTTGGACAATCGAATTACATTTTTGTGTTTAGAAAATCTCATTCACAACAGCCAACTTAACAGACAAAATGTTTATTATCGCCTAACTTGAAAGAAATTTATGAACTTTAGTGGACAAAATGTCCTGAATTAAAATTTAGAACGTCTGATTATTTGGGCATAACGTAATGTATAATTTTTGAAAATGTGCAGTTATTTAATCCGATCCAAATAAAATGTGTTGCATAACTTCCAAGTGTAAAAATGTAAATTATGTATTGTACGCGAAATGTGAATTTTCATCATTTTTGAGTCGATCAAAAAGATAAATTTCGAAATTGGACTGAAAACAAAATAAAAATTTTTGATTTTCGCTGAAATTTCTATTGGACTAAAAATAGAGTAGGTCTTGTAAAGAGTGCGAAAATAATTTGATAACCGGTTGATTATTCCATCTAGAAATTTAGCGAAGCATCTAAAAGATAGAAGAAAATGAATATTCCTCATCATTTGAGATAACTGACTTGGATATAACTAATTGGACATAGTATTGTAATATTGAATTTCGCACGATAATATTTGATTAATTAACGAAATTTCTTTTTTAAGTAAACCTTGAAAATTGTATAAAAATTATGCTGCTTTCGTAAATGAATTTGAGGTAATTTCAAAGTTAATTGCGGTATAAATCATAAATAAAATGAATCTTGATTGCACACGTTAATATTATTTTTTTTTATTTTCACTTTAAAAATATACATGCATATGTATAATACGTATACCGTATCATTAAGAGCAATCTTTATGAAACATTTCGGTTTTGTATTTTACGCTTATTGTTTACTGACGTGTATCCAAAGATATTGTTTTAGAAGAGATTAATATTAATCGTATAAATCTTGGAAAAAAATACAATTTAGGCCTTAACCAGGGATCCAGTTATCCAAACAAATGATGTTCAATTAGTTAAAATCATCACGAACAAAAAGCAACGCGAAAAACAATCGGCCTACTAAAAATATACGATTTTTTGTTTTGGACGCCAATAAATTCTCGTTTGCTATCGGTTTTCCTGTTCTAAAGTTTTAGAAGAAAGGGTTCGAAATGTAAAATAGCGACGAGCCGAAGAGAGATAGAAATCACCGGATGTGGCTTTGATTGATTCGGAATCGGCTGAAGTTCGGATATGCAAAAACGCACCCTTGCGGAGGTATCTATCTGAAATATTGGTTTATATTTATCATCTGTGAAGGGTTTCCTCTTCCGTTTCCCTTTTCTCTACCCTTATTTTCCAAGCTGTTCGATTTTGTTTTTTTGTTTTTAATGAGAAAGGGGGATTTGGATTTATTAACGGAATTTTGCAGTTCTGCGAGTATTAATTTGACATGCGAGCCAATACGCAAATTGGGGCTCATTTTAGGCTTCACCCTCAAATTAACAATCTTTACTACCTGTTCCACTTTATATTATTTAAATACAGAACCCTTCAAAACCACATCCATTATACTGATCTACACATTTGACCGATACAGCAATTTTTCAATTCGCCAAAGAAAATTTTAAGGTTTTCATTAGTGTAAAAGGTTGAATATAATCAAAGTTAGCCGTATCATGTTAAAATCTCCAAAACTACTTTCCATTGTTTTTGATGTACACTGATTAATTACTTAAGTTTGCACATCTCTATGTCTTTGTGATGTAAGGTTTAGATTAGCTTAAAAGCACCAATGGATCGATTTCACAGACACCTTATACATAAAGGGGTTGAACGGATTAATGTCTTCATACGCGAAAGCTATTGATTGATTTGTTAATTACGTGCAAAATTCAACCTCTTTTTTGCTCTAATATGAATAAGCGAGACGGAGGACAATCGTGCTTAATTCTAATTTTGTTACAGATTAACCACCTTTTGGAGGAAGTGCAACGTCTCCAATTGAGTATAACGAAACTTCAAGAATCTTCCATGTCACAAATATCGAGATTGGAAGAAGAATTGGAACAAAAAAGACAACACATCGCTAGATTAGAAAATAGACTAGATTTACAAAGGGATTACGAAGACCTCAAAAGAGAAATCGGGTAAATACAAATTTTCGTAGACATTTTTTTTTATTATTAAAGTAGATCACAAATATTTGCATTAGACTCTATTGGTTACTGATAGAGTAAGTAGTCCATGCCCACTTTTTATATTGTCATTTGTTACAGTATCTTGAGGTCGGTCAATTTCTCATCGAACAACCCTGATAGTAAGTCGGTCGAATTATTATTAGAACGATCTAGAAGTGATGCTTCTGAACCACCTGTTACAGTACAAGACAACGAAGGTGAGCGTGTGAGATTTGTTTATTTTTTCTGTAAGCATGTTTTTTTCCACCTCACCTACCTTATGATCCTAGTTAGGGGGTGATTTTTTTTTTTTGGTGTTGGAAGCAGTGACAGGGAGAGGAGGAGAGGCGTGGCTTTATATGAACAACGGAAGCACGTGTTCGATTTTGTGGTTTGCGTTTTTCTAAGATTATATAATCTGCAATTAAGACATACACAAAAAAATTAAGTCACGATATTTGTCATATCAAACTTGGAATTAATTAACCTTGTTTTCTTAAACAATTTTATAATAATATTGTATCGGTCTTTAATATCTAATTCAGGACACGTCATTACGTTAACAAGGTTATATAGTTTGCACAAAAAAAGCCGCAAGCAATAATATTACAAATTCAGAAAATTAATTTCTATTACATTGCGTAAAAAAACAGCTTTACGTCAGGTTACATCACGTGAGAAAACTTCTCAAACACAATAGATGAACTCTGTTCTTTGTAAATTTAACCTAGAAATGCGATTTTTGTTAATTACTCTTTATTTAGACACTGCTCTATTTATAATGCATGAGTGTCTGTTCGTAAATATCTAACAAGGCGGTTTGTCAACTGGTCTGAGTGATACTATCACCATGTAACATTAAACCCTAATTATCGACGTTTACGCAGATTACGTTACATTTCTACAAAGTTTTCAGTTAAGTCTTAACTTTATTTATGGCCATTTTTACATCAAAGATCATTTTTGAAACTGCAATTGGCATAGTTCTTAAATATTAAGTGCAAAGTAAATCGTAGTGTGCATTGGTTAAAGTTAATCCCTAAATGGAAATTGATAAAAAATTAATGATGGAAGAAATTTGGAATATATTGTAACCTTACATTCACTGAGGCTTGAAATAATGATGCGAGTTTAGTAACGGTCTAAAATAGCACAACAACAATTTTGACTTTAGTTTATTTAGGGATTTTTTGTGGCACTTGATAACTTCTTAATTTTAAAAGTGTAAATTTGATTTAGCCGCCTTTTGTTTTATCCAAATTCTGTCACGAAACACGATATTGGAAGATAATCAAGATAATCTTGCATGTACGCCCCCTGAAATACGTGAAATTGCAAAAAATACAGTCGTGAATTTGCTCACACAAAAGTTTTCCAATGGATAGATCCTGTTTTTGACACATTTTGTAAGAGTGACATGCATGACATAATTTCGGATCAAGCTTTGCCAACCTAAACAGTTTTGCAAATGTTCCGTGAATTAATGACTATATTGACATCGGAGATGATGACGTCGCGTCTGTTAAAGAATGAGAATCAAAATGGAAGCACATTACAAAATTGTATAGTATTTAAAAACAAGTTTCATAAGACCAGTCTTGAAGTACGAATTCGCAACGAGTTTTTTAAAGAATTAGTGCTCCAACGTCTTATGAAACACGTTTTTGTAATTTGCCCTTTTTATGCCGATTTTAAACAAAAATATTTACTTTACTTGATTTAGGAAATTTTGTGCGGTTGGTAATGCCTTAATTTTAAAAGTGAAAATTTGATCTAATCGCCTTTCGTTTTAACCAAATTCTGTCAAACAACACGAAAATGGAAGATAATCAAGATATCTTGAATGTACGCCTCCTGAAATACGGGAAATTGCCAAAAACACGGTCGCATCAAAGTGTTCCACTGGACGCATCCTGTATTTGACACATTTTGTTAAGAGTGACATACATGGCATAATTCCGAATCAAGCTTTTTCAACCCTAAAATTTTCGTAAAATGTTCCAGGAATTAATGGCTATAATGACACTGATGTCTGAACATGACGACGTCGCGTTTCTTATGTCTATTAAAGAATCAAAATGGAAGCACATTACAAAATAGTATATTAAAAAACATGTTTCAGTCTTGAAGCACGAATTCAAGTAGCCACGAGTTTTTTATAGAATGAGTGCTTCAAGGTGCTACGAAACATGTTTTTTTTTGTAATTTGCCCTTTTTTACGCAAAAATTTTTACTTTAGTTTATATAGGGATTTTTGTGGCGGTTGGTAACGTCTTAAATTTAAAAGTGAAAATTTGATCTAGCCGCCTTTTGTTTTATCCAAATTCTGTCAAAAAACACGATAAGGAAAGATAGTCAAAATAATCTTGTATGTACGCCCCCTGAAATACGTGAAATTGCCAAAAATGAGTTTTCCACTGGACGTATCCTGTTTTTGACACATTTTGTAAGAGTGACATGTATGACATAATTTCGGATCAAGCTTTGCCAACCTAAAAAGTTTAGCAAATGTTCCGTGAATTAATGACTATATTGACATCGGAGATGATGACGTCGCGTCTATTAAAGAATGAGAATCAAAATGGAAGCACATTACAAAATTGTATATTTAAAAACAAGTTTCATAAGACCAGTCTTGATGTACGAATTCGCAACGAGTTTTTTTAAAGAATGAGTGCTTCAACGTCTTATGAAACACGTTTTTGTAATTTGCCCTTTTTATGCCGTTTTTAAACAAAAATATTTACTTTAGTTGATTTAGGAAATTTTGTGGCGGTTGATAATGTCTTAATTTTCAAAGTGAAAATTTGATCTAATCGCCTTTCGTTTTAACCAAATTCTGTCAAAAAACACGAAAATGGAAGATAATCAAGATATCTTGAATGTACCCCTCCTGAAATACGGGAAATTGCAAAAACACGGTCGCGAATTTGCTCACATCAACGTGTTTCACTGGACGCATCCTGTGTTTGACACATTTTGTTAAGAGTGACATACATGACATAATTCCGAATCAAGCTTTTCCAACCCTAAAATTTTCGTAAAATGTTCCGGGAATTAATGGCTATAATGACATTAGACATGATGACGTCACGTTTCTTATGTCTATTAAAGAATCAAAATGGAAGCACATTACAAAATAGTATATTAAAAAACATGTTTCATAAGACCAGTCTTGAAGCACGAATTCAAGTAGCCACGACTTTTTTATAGAATGAGTGCTTCAAAGTCCTACTAAACATATTTTTTTTTGTAATTTGCCCTTTTTTAAGCAAAAATTTTTACTTTAGTTTATATAGGGATTTTTGTGGCGGTTGGTAATGTTTTAATTTTAAAAATGAAGATTTGATTTAGTCGTCTTTGGTTTTGTCCAAATTCTGTCACGAAACATGTAAATGGAAGATAATGAAGATAATCTTGCATGTACGCTCCCTGAAATACGTGAAATTGCCAAAAATACAGTCGTGAATTTGCTCACACAAAAGTTTTCCAATGGATAGATCCTGTTTTGACACATTTTGTAAGAGTGACATGCATGACATAATTTCGGATCAAGCTTTGCCAACCTAAACAGTTTTGCAAATGTTCCGTGAATTAATGACTATATTGACATCGGAGATGATGACGTCGCGTCTGTTAAAGAATGAGAATCAAAATGGAAGCACATTACAAAATTTATAGTTTTAAAACAAGTTTCATAAGACCATCTTGAAGTACGAATTCGCAACGAGTTTTTAAAGAATTAGTGCTCCAACGTCTTATGAAACACGTTTTTGTAATTTGCCCTTTTATGCCGATTTTAAACAAAAATTTACTTTATTGATTTAGGAAATTTTGTGCGGTTGGTAATGCCTTAATTTTAAAAGTGAAAATTTGATCTAATCGCCTTTCGTTTTAACCAAATTCTGTCAAAAACACGAAAATGGAAGATAATCAAGATATCTTGAATGTACGCCTCCTGAAATACGGAAATTGCCAAAACACGGTCGTTCATCAAAGTGTTCCACTGGACGCATCCTGTATTTGACACATTTTGTTAAGAGTGACATACATGGCATAATTCCGAATCAAGCTTTTTAACCCTAAAATTTTCGTAAAATGTTCCAGGAATTAATGGCTATAATGACATATGCAACTGAGACGTCGCGTTTCTTATGTCTATTAAAGAATCAAAATGGAAGCACATTACAAAATAGTATATTAAAAACATGTTTCAGTCTTGAAGCACGAATTAAGTAGCCACGAGTTTTTATAGAATGAGTGCTTCAAGGTCTAGAAACATGTTTTTTTGTAATTTCCCTTTTTAAAAAATTTTTACTTTATTTATAAGGGATTTTTGTGGCGGTTGGTAACGTCTTAAATTTAAAAGTGAAAATTTGATCTAGCCCCTTTTGTTTTATCCAAATTCTGTCAAAAAACACGATAAGGAAAGATAGTCAAAATAATCTTGTATGTAGCCCCTGAAATACGTGAAATTGCCAAAAGAGTTTTCCACTGGACGTATCCTGTTTTGACACATTTTGTAAGATGACATGTATGACATAATTTCGGATCAAGCTTTGCCAACCTAAAATTTAGCAAATGTTCCGTGAATTAATGACTATATTGACATCGGAGATGATGACGTCGCGTCTATTAAAGAATGACAAAATGGAAGCACATTACAAAATTGTATATTTAAAAACAAGTTTCATAAGACCAGTCTTGATGTACGAATTCGTAACGAGTTTTTTTAAAGAATGAGTGCTTCAACGTCTTATGAAACACGTTTTTGTAATTTGCCCTTTTATGCCGTTTTTAAACAAAAATATTTACTTTAGTTGATTTAGGAAATTTTGTGGCGGTTGAATAGTCTTAATTTTAAAGTGAAAATTTGATCTAATCGCCTTTCGTTTTAACCAAATTCTGTCAAAAACACGAAAATGGAAGATAATCAAGAATCTTGAATGTACCCCTCCTGAAATACGGGAAATTGCAAAACACGGTCGCGAATTTGCTCACATCAAGTGTTTCACTGGACGCATCCTGTGTTTGACACATTTTGTTAAGAGTGACATACATGACATAATTCCGAATCAAGCTTTTCCAACCCTAAAATTTTCGTAAAATGTTCCGGGAATTAATGGCTATAATGACATTAGACATGATGACGTCACGTTTCTTATGTCTATTAAAGAATCAAAATGGAAGCACATTACAAAATAGTATATTAAAAAACATGTTTCATAAGACCAGTCTTGAAGCACGAATTCAAGTAGCCACGAGTTTTTTATAGAATGAGTGCTTCAAAGTCCTACTAAACATATTTTTTTTTGTAATTTGCCCTTTTTTAAGCAAACATTTTTACTTTAGTTTATATAGGGATTTTTGTGGCGGTTGGTAACGTCTTAATTTTAAAAGTGAAAATTTGATCTAGCCGCGTTTTGTTTTATCCAAATTCTGTCACAAAACACGATAATGAAAGATAGTCAAGATAACCTTGCATGTATGCCCCCTGAAATACGTGAAATTGCCAAAAACGAGTTTTCCACTGGACGTATCCTGTTTTTGACACATTTTGTAAGAGTGACATGTATGACATAATTTCGGATCAAGCTTTGCCAACCTAAAAAGTTTAGCAAATGTTCCGTGAATTAATGACTATATTGACATCGGAGATGATGACGTCGCGTCTATTAAAGAATGAGAATCAAAATGGAAGCACATTACAAAATTGTATATTTAAAAACAAGTTTCATAAGACCAATCTTGATGTACGAATTCGCAACGAGTTTTTTAAAGAATGAGTGCTTCAACGTCTTATGAAACACGTTTTTGTAATTTGCCCTTTTTATGCCGTTGATTTAGGAAATTTTGTGGCGGTTGGTAATGTCTTAATTTTCAAAGTGAACATTTTGATCTAATCGCCTTTCGTTTTAACCAAATTCTGTCAAAAAACACGAAAATGGAAGATAATCAAGATATCTTGAATGTACGCCTCCTGAAATACGGGAAATTTCCAAAAACACGGTGGCGAATTTGCTCACATCAAAGTGTTCCACTGGGCGCATCCTGTGTTTGACACATTTTGTTAAGAGTGACATACATGGCATAATTCCGAATCAAGCTTTTCTAACCCTAAAATTTTCGTAAAATGTTCCGGGAATTAATGGCTATAGTGACATCAGACACGATGACGTCGCGTTTCTTATGTCTATTAAAGAATCAAAATGGAAGCACATTACAAAATAGTATATTAAAAAACATGTTTCATAAGACCAGTCTTGAAGCACGAATTTAAGTAGCCGCGAGTTTTTTATAGAATGAGAGTGCTTCAAGGTCCTATGAAACACGTTTTTTTGTAATTTACCCTTTTTTAAATAAAAATTTTTACTTTATATAGGGATTTTTGTGGCGGTTGGTAACGTCTTAATTTTAATAGTGAAAATTGGATCTAGCCACCTTTTGTTTTATCCAAATTCTGTCACAAAACACGATAATGAAAGATAATCAAGATAATCTTGCATGTATGCCCCCTGAAATACGTGAAATTGCCAAAAACGAGTATTCCACTGGACGTATCCTGTTTTTGACACATTTTGTAAGAATGACATGCATGACATAATTTCGGATCAAGCTTTGCCAACCTAAAAATTTTCGTAAAATGTTCCGTGAATTAATGACTATATTGACATCGGAGATGATGACGTGGCGTCTATTAAAGAATCAAAATGAAAGCACATTACAAAATAGTATACTAAAAAACAAGTTTCATAAGAACAGTCTTGAAGTACGAATTCGCAACGAGTTTTTTAAAGAATGAGTGCTTCAAGGTCTTATGAAACACGTTCTTTTTTGTAATTTGCCCTTTTTATGCCGTTTTTAAACAAAAATATGCACTTTAGTTGATTTAGGAAATTTTGTGGCGGTTGTAATGTCTTAATTTTAAACGTGAAAATTTGATCTAATCGCCTTTTGTTTTAACAAAATTCTGTCAAAAAACACGAAAACGGAAGATAATCAAGATATCTTGAATGTACGCCTCCTGAAATACGGGAAATTGCCATAAACACGGTCGCGAATTTGCTCACATCAAAGTGTTCCACTGGACGCATCCTGTGTTTGACACATTTTGGTAAGAGTGACATACATGGCATAATTCCAAATCAAGCTTTTCCAACCCTAAAATTTTCGTAAAATATTCCGGGAATTAATGGCTGTAATGACATCAGATATGATGACGTCGTGTTTCTTATATCTATTAAAGAATCAAAATGGAAGCACATTACAAAATAGTATATTAAAAAACAAGTTTCATAAGACCAGTCTAGAAGCACGAATTCAAGTAGCCACGAGTTGTTTAAAGAATCAGTGCTTCAAAATCCTATGAAACACGTTTTTTTTTTTGTAATTTACCCTTTTTTAAACAAAAATTTTTACTTTATATAGGGATTTTGGTGGCGATTGGTAACGTCTTAATTTTAAAAGTGAAAATTTAATCTAACCGCCTTTTATTTTATCCAAATTCTGTCACAGAACACGATAATGGAAGATAATCAAGATAATCTTCCATATACGCCCCCTGAAATACGTGAAATTGCCAAAAATACGGTCGCGAACTTACTCACAACAAAGTTTTACACTGGACGCATCCTGTTTTTGGCACATTTTATAAGAGTGGCATGCATGACATAATTTCGGATCAAGCTTTGCCAGCCCTAAAATTTTCGTAAAATGTTCCGTGAATTAATGGCTATAATGACATCAAACATGATGATGTCGCGTTTCGTAATATGTCTAATTAAAGAATCAAAATGAAAGCACATTACAAAATATTATATTAAAAAACAAGCTATATAAGACCAGCTTTGAGTTTAAAAAAACGTGTGGCGTAGCCACGAGTTTTTTAAAGAATGAGTGCTTCAAGGCCTATGAAACACGTTTTTTGTAATTTTCCCTTTTGAAAAAAAAATTTAACTTTAGTTTATTTAGGGATTTTTCTAGCGGTTGGTAACGTCTTAATTTTAAAATGAAAATTTAGCCGCCTTTTGTTTTATCCAAATTCTGTCAAAAAACACAATAATAGAAGATAATCAAGATAATCTTGCCCCCTGAAATACGTGAAATTGGCAAAAATACGGTCGCGAATTTTCTCACATCGACGTTTTCCACTGGACGCATCCTATTTTTGACACATTTTGTAAGAGTGACATGCATGACTTAATTCCGGATCAAGCTCTGCAAACCTGAGAATTTTCGTAATCTTTTTCGTGACTATAAAGACATCGGAGATGATGACGTCGCGTGTCTTAATACGTCTATCAAAGAATCAAAATGGAAGAAAATTACAAAAAAAATTTAAAGCATCCCAAATTTTGAGTTGAACCAGCAGACTAGGTTAGGGCTAAGAATTGCTTCTTTGGAATTCTGAAAGAACCCGTTTTGGGACAGATTGACCTTATGCTTTATAAAGAAACCTTTAAATTACATTTTCACAGAATTGCAGAAATCTAAAGAAGTATGGGGCCAAACTCAAACGTGACACTTACAATTCCATGGTACCACACAATGAGACAATTCTGAAAGGTCTAGTTTGTAATTATTTCAATTTGTGCAAAATTTCCTACACAGGAAACCAAATCTACCCTTGCTTGGAAATACAAGTTTTAGATCTAGATAAAAAAAAGCCTATTGCATATATGAGGGTTTAATATTTACTCTTCAAGATACAAAAATAAATAAAAATGGTATTTTGGCATATTGGTTTACAAATTGTTCGTTTTCATCCGAGCTAACAAAAAGGTACCGTTCTGATTTGTTTTCCCCTTTTTTTTGAACTCTGATAATTTTGACTAAACTCGTCCTCGCTCAATTGCTCGCTACGCTCGGCCTGCAAATAGCTTCTGATCAATATTATACAAATAAGCGTTCGCCAGCTTTAGTATTAGACACTACGTAATTATAATACAGTTTCGAGAGTACGAAGTATTCAAGTTATGGTGTAGTTACAAACCTCGTTGTGCCTAGCAAATTCAAATTATTCCAAATTGTTATTGCATATCTTCACAAAAAAGAAACATTTATGATTTCTTCCATGTTATGATGAAAAATGCGCTGTGCTTTGCAAATTTCCCAAATTGTTGAATATTCGTAGTAGGTTACATCTGTCTAACGCTGATATTTTGGAATACAAAACTATTGCACAAAGTGCTTCACTAGTGTCACTCTAATGCCTCATGGCGCACTAAAAGAAAGAAACCCTTAAGGTTTTTTTTTCTGTTTGTTCGTCACATTACTACGCTTTGATGACTTTAAATCAATTCTTCTTCACTCAGTTGCAGGCCTCGATACACTCGGCTTGCAAAACGAAAAGATGCTAAATAAAAAAGTATGTATAAAGGTATTAATGATGCTCGAGCTATCACGTAGTTTCAAACCTCGTTGTGCCTCGCAAATTCAAATGATAGTATATCGTAACAAATAGAAACGTTTTGATTTTTTCATGTTTGTCACATTGTAACGTTTTGATTACTCATTTCGTCCTCGCACAATGTTGTAAGTGAAGGTATGCAAATATTCGTAAACCTTAGTACCACATGGTATACAAGAGTGATTTAAAATACGCCATTCTTTTCTTACATTTGCAGACCACGCTGTACTTCGCAAATTTCTCAAATTATTGAATATTGTTAGTACGTTACATTTGCCTAACGCTGATATTCCGGAATACAAAACTCATAACCAAAGGAAACCATACATTTTTTTCTGTTTGTTCGTCACATTGCAACGCTTTGATGACATGAAATCAATTCTTCTTCACTCAGTACAATAGTTTTGTAAGCAAAAATGATAAAGACAAAAGTATGCATAAAGATGTTAATTCCTCGACAGTATGAAATGCTTGAGTTATCGTCTAGTTCCAAACCTCGTTGTGTATGGCAAATTCAAATTATTGTACATCGTTATTGCATATCCTAACAAAAGGAAACGTTTATGATTTTTTATGCTTGTACGTTACATTGCAAATAATTCCTCACACAATTGCAGACCTCGCCATGCTCGCTCTGCAAACAAAAAATGTTGTAAGTGAAGGTGTGCGAACATTTGTAAGCTTTAGTGCCACATGGTGTATAAAAGTGATTTAAAATGCGCCACTATTCCCTTGCATTTGCAAATCTCGCTGTGCTCTGCATATTTCCCAAATTATTGAATATTGTTAGTAAATCACAAAGTACTTCACTAGTGCCACACTACTGCCTCAACAAAAAGAAACCCTTAACATTTTTTTTTCGGCTTGTTTGGACATTGCAACTCTTTAATAACTGTAAGTCAATTCTTCTTCACTAAGTTGCACGCCTCGCTACGATCGGTTTGCAAAGTAAAAAGAAAGCTAAAAACAAAAGTAAACATGCAAATATATGTCGGATAGTGTATAAAAGTGTTAATGCTTTTAAATAAAAAAATTAAAACTCTTGAGGCATGCTCTTGTAGTTAAAACCTCGCTGTATCCGGCAAATACCTCAAATTATTACATTAGCACGGTATTATTACTCAACGATCATTTTTCGGGATGCGATACTGGTGTATGAAGTGCTTCACTTGTGTCTCACTGATGCTTCTTGATCTTAGAACAAGAAGAAACCCTTATGGGTTGTTAACTATTTAAACTTAACTTATGATCCCTGAGTTTAGACTTCTCTACGGTCGCTATATAAAGTAAATAAGGCTAAGGGTTCAGGGCATGGTATGTGAATATAAACTTTAGTGCACAAAAGTGTTAATGTTTTAAAATGACAAATTTGGTATGGTCGAGACACCTTCTTAAAGTTAAAAACCTCGCAGTGCTCGGAAAACCTCGCTAGCTAACTATTTATATTACCTTCGTGGCGTGCTAACAAAAAGAAACACTGCCTTGGTAGCATTCCTACGTAACACTCATTTTCTGGACTGTAAAACTGATATACAACGTGCTTCCCTTGGCACAATAGAATTTTAAGAGCGAACATATGTATGCAAGTGTATATATGCTTTAGTGTCTGATAGTGTATAAACGTATCTATGTTTGAGCATCTTATAATTACATACCTCGCTGTACTCGAAAAATCTCTTAAATTTTACATTATTATGTTATTGTTGTGTAATGATCATTTTTCGAAATGCAAAATTGCTGTACAACGTGCTTCGTTGTTGACAGTATAATGCTCATGAAGTCCGTGAAAAAGGAAACTATTATGGGATATTAACTGTTTAGACACAATTTATTGTTCGGTGGAAAACCTCCCTACGGTCGATATACAATGTAAAAAAAATAAAATAACGGCAAAGGTATATTTGTATTCGTGTAGTAAACAGTATTAATGCTTTAAAATTACTCAGCCACCCTCTTGATGTTACAAACCTCGCTGTATTCGGAAAACCGTGCAAACTATTTTATTATCACATTACTGCTAGTACATCACTGAGGCCACTCATATTGTGTGCTAACAAAAAGAAGCACTTAATGGTTTATTACCTGTCTAAACTCAGTTAATACTCGCGCAGTTACAGACCACGCTATGCTTAGCCTGCAAAGCGGTAAGGTGTTAAACGCAAAAGCATGCATTCTTACAAACTTTAGTGCCACGCAGCCTATAAAAGTGTTCATTGTTTTAAATTACAAACCTGAAAGGCTTGCGTCCTCTTCATGTAATTACAAATTACGCCGTACTCGGTAAATCTTTCAAATTATTGCGTATTGTTAGTACGCTGATTTTTCGGAATGCGTATTTGTTGGAGCAGTGTCACGTTAATGCATCATGGTGTGTTAACATATAGAATCCTTTACGGTTTTTCCTGATTATTTGTGACCTTGTGACGTTGTGATAAATTTTACTCAATTTTTACTCACACAGTTGCAAACTTCGCTACGCTAGGCCTGCAAAACAAAGACTTGCTGAAGGCAAAAACTGTGCAATTATTGGCAAGCTGGCCTGCAGTATTTACGTAAACGAAGATTTTATTAAATATTACGTTTAAAAAAACTAATATCGTGTAAAGTTAAGTACAAAGCAAAAATGCTCCTATCGCTGTAGATCTAACCACACTCTCTGTGAAGTATTTGCTTAAACTTAAATATTTTTATAATCCTATTAACAATTTAAACACCGAAAGCCAAAATTATATACACAAATATTGTAGTTTTTACTGTTGTAGCAGCAGACCTCGCTACACTCGGTCCATAGTGTTGTAAACACTAATCCGGTTTAGAATTACGTACAAACCAAAAAGTGTTCATATATTGCTGCTGACTTCGGTACGCTACGGTCACACGCAGTGTTTAAGTAAATAAAAAAAATCGCAAAATAAGAAGAAGAAGTCAAATGTTAAACTTAAAATGTAGGTCGAACGTAACGAGGTCCGAAATAGCAAGTTACAAAAAGAGATACGCATAAAATGTTTTATCACATATAACTGCATACCTCGCTATATTTATCGTTCACTATTACACCATTGTACTGTAACCAGTTTAAGTGCAATAAAACTAGCCGTATCTAGCACTTACGCGACCAAACCAAAATGTTTGCACATTCTCAGGATATACCTACATGGATATAGATATGGAGAATAGAAGAGATAAAACGGTAGTTGTATAACGAATTGGAAATGAAAAGATTTACAGCCTGAGCGTAGCGGAGTATGCAATGGCAAGCGGTAAGATCGCATACATATGTGTGTTTTACTTAGTACAGGAGCTGACCTCGTTACGATCGGGTAGCAATACTTACACAAGCGTAGATTGTGATAAAATCACGAAACCAAAAAAATTTGTTATGCGCATCGAGAACTGCAATAGGTTTCCCAGTATCCGATATTGTTGCATGTAATACACGCTGAAGCAAGTATTGACTAAATACCTTGTAAATTTGGAAGTTTAACGACGAGTTTTATAGCAGATTAGAAATGAAAACATTTGCAGGCCTGAAAGTAGGGAGGTCTGCAACAGCAAGCGGTGTAATATGATAGCAAGAGGTGCAGTTAAGTGCAAGTATAGTTGGAGTTCATTAGATATTAAAACGTTTGCAGGCCGAGCGTACCAAGAAGTAGTCAAGTAGAGATTATAACTAGAATTGTATGTTCATAAACGTAAATTATGTTAAACTTAGATCACAGATTAAAACATTTGCAGGCCCATCGTAGCGAGGTGTGCAATAGCAAAGAATATATAATGGCAAATTAAGTACAAATACACTTGAGGTTACACTATCTAAACGTAAATTATATTAAACCCACACGAGGTATGCCATAACAAGCGGTGGAATAAGATAATGCAATAGCAAGAGGTAAAATAAAGCACAAATTCAGTTGAAGTTAGTAATATCTATCTAAACGTAAGTGAGGTCTACAATTTCAAACGGTACAATTGGATACCACGCAATATAGCAATAAGAGGTAAAATTAAGTGCAAATGTAGCTGGAGCTGCATTTAAGCGTACGTATTTTATGTTAAAATTAGATTAGCGATTAAAACATTTGCAGGCCAAGCGTAGTGAGGTCTGCAACAGCTAGCGGTATAATGAAATGCAGTACTACAAGAGGTAAACAACAGCCGTAAAATTAGATACAATACAAGACAACGTCAAAAGATCAAATAAAGTGCAAATATACTTGTAGTACTGTATTATAAGTGTTTTGTAGCTGCCGTTTTATATTAGTTGAGTTGATCGGCCTATTTCCACAGTTTTTGCTTTTTGAGCGCGACGTTTCGGAAGCGGACTCTGCTACCGTCATCATACTTAGTCCTGAGAAGGACTGTTTTCGCACTTGGTTCGTATTCATATGATTTTTTCCCAAGCATTCGACTACTCTCAGATTCGAACTTGGTACCTTTCAATTACTATTACCTCTAAGTCACTGAGCAATTAAATTTATATTTTTTAGAAGTTATATATATATATATATATATATATATATATATATAACTTTTTCGTGGTTGCGCAGAAGTTTATTGTGCACGTTGCGCCGTATCTTATTGCGCATTATTGGAATCCATTTGGGTTTCATTTCCACACTACCTTGGCTTATTGGATTTTCTGCTAGTGCAATGTATGTGGTTTCTTTGAGTTTCCGCGGGCGAAACAGAATAATCTAGAATCGCCGAATATGTCGGTAGCGAAGACCACTGCATCCTATGGGATAACATACAGATAGTGGACGAGAACATAACTTGTCGGAAACTCAAAGAAGCCACATGCATCGCACCAGCATTGAATCCAATAAGCCAAGTTAGTGTGGAAATTAAACCCATATGGATTCCAATAATGCGCGAAGAGCTTAAGCGCAATACACCTGCGCAATAAACTTCTACGCAACCACGAAAAAGTTATATATATATATATATATATATATATATATATATAGGTTCTAGAAAATATATTAGATTACTCAGTGGCTCAGCGGTAAAGGTGTCAGACTAGTAAGTGAAAGGTACTAAGTTCGAATCTGAGAGTAGTCAAGCGCTTGGGAAAAAATCATAACATACGAATTCGACTCAAGTGCGAAAACGATCCTTCTCAGGACTAAGCCTGATGACGGCAGCAGAGTCCGCTGGAAATAGGCCGATCAACTTAACTAATACTTGTAGTAGCATGTACGTAAACCTAAATTATGTTAAAATCATATTAAGGATTTGCAGGTCGAGCGTTGAGAGGTCTGAAACAGCAAGTGGTAGTATGAAATACTAGTAGCATCAAGAGATAAAGATAGATACAAGTATAGTTGCAATTGTGTTACGTAAATGTAAATTATGTTATCAGATTAGAGATTAAAACATTTGCTGACGAACACAACGAGGTCTGCAACAGCCAGTAGTAAAATGAAATACGATTCAACAAGAGGTAAAGTGTGTACAAATATAATTGAAATTCTATTACGTAAACCTAAATTATATTAAAATCAGATTAGAGATTAACATTTGCAGGCCGAGCGTAACGAGGTCTGCAATAGCCGTAAAATTAAGATACCATGCAATATCCAAGGGTGTTCAAGTCAAGTACAAATACAGTTACAGTAGTATGTACGTAACCGTAAATAAAATATGTTAAAGATTAAAAATGGAAACATTTGGAGGCCGACCTTAACGAGGTCTGCAACAGCCGTAAAATCAGACATAATGCAATGCGATCTCCAAAGGTTAAGTAATGTACATATATACTTTGAGTAGTATGTAACGTAAACGTGTGTTTTGTTAAAAACGTATTAAAGATGTGCAGGTCGAGCATGGCGAGGTCTAAAACAGCAAGTTGTAGAGTCAGGTACAATTCAACAGCAAGAGGTAAAGCTGGATACAAGTATGGTTACGTAAACATAAATTATGTTAAAATCAGAGATTAAAACATTTGCAGCCCGAGCATGTCGAGGCCTATTGCAAGAGGTAAAATAACAGTTGCATAGTCCTCTACGCTTCGATACACGAGTATAAGTACGAGGTGTATCACCTTTATAACATTCAGATAGTCAGAAAAATTATTTATATTATACAAATGCGTTTCGCTTCGAAAAAAAAAACTTTGAAACTTGGTATGCGAGGTCGGGCGAATACCTCGCAAATATAACCTTTAACTGTTGCAATTTCCGGTAAATTAGTAGGACCCTGTGCAATTAACAACAACAGTTTGCACTCACACTTACAGACGTATTAATACTACCAGTATTAATCCACTTTGCATATCATGAACTTAAATAACTGTTAATGTTTAGACTAGGACAGGTTGGGATTTAGAATTTAGGTATTCCGTATAGTTTAAAATAATTATTCTAAAGAGATACGGATTTCTACGTTCTCTCATACATAAATACAATTTTCTTTGGTACAATCAATCTTCATGTAGGTTAAAAGAATAATTCACCCACAGCCGATTCATTTTAAATTAGATACAGTCATACAAAAATTATTCAATGAGTTTATACTTTATTAATTGTTATAAAGCGAGAGAGAAAACGAAAAATAAAAGCGATACAATCTTAAAATGTTAATCAACTCCATGGTTCGCTAGTAAATTCCCAAAAATTTAAAATTACCATAGACTAGTTACTTACAATGTATAATTGCTCGCATAAAATAACTTTATTTTTTAATTAGTATTCTTTGTAATAAATTATTGTCGGTCGACCGTAAACTGAGGAAGTCGTCCATCAGAATCTTTTGATGAACTGAGTAGATATGCACATTAAACTTTGCGAAACAATATCTATACTTGGACTTTAAAACAATTAAATTTATAATAACTCCCAATTTTATTTTTAAATTGTCGATTTGTTAAAATTTTTTTTCTGAATTACTACTCTTCATTATTTTGATTTAGTGAAAGTTAAATTTCCCTATCCTAAACAACACACTACATTTAACCCTTTCTTTCCTACTTCGCTGTATGCCACTTTCACTTACACTTAATGTGATTCGTTGATTGTCACCTTGAAACGCTCATTACCAACTTTTTACTGTAAATCTAATTCTCATTATTGCGTTGTGTGAAAATACCAAAGATTGGCCAACTAATCGGCTGTCTGCGTTTAATTTATGCCATAAATTCAAAATAGAAACGGCTCATCATATCGGCCAAGTGTCTGGTTGCTTGATGTTGCATGTTTTTAACAAATGTAAACACAGTAATCAAGACAACTAAGGCAGCACGAATTTTGTAACCATTGTATTGTTCATCATTATAACGCAATTAATTAATAATTTGGTGCCCGAACGTTGTTCAGAATTATCCATTTCACATATATAGAGACTCAGACTTATTCCATTAATTCTACATTTAAGTGATGCACAAATAGAATGTTAGATTTAGGTAGATTGCAACGTGTTTGGAATGGTTGGGATTTTAATACTGGTAAGTTTTAATTTAACTTCTACTTAGTACCATATCTCCTATAAATCACGAATAGATCTTGACTAAAAATTCTTACTTTATAAAGGTTTTAAATCTATTCCTTATAGCTGCAGACCTCGCTACACTCGATTTGCAGTACGCCGCCACGCATACAGATTAAAAAAGACCTCACGGAGCCCGAAACAACCAATGGCAAAATCAGATGTAACTACGGGATCTACCTCGTACAACTGCAGACCTCGCTATGTTTGTGAAAGGTAATTGCGAAGTTCTTAATTAAATGCAAGCAGGCAACATACCGAGTGTTGCTGCTGACCTCTCTCCATGCTTGTCTGCAATATTTATATTGCATATTTGGGTTCAAAAAAAATTATTACAGTTCAATTATGGCGAGGTCTACCGCAGAGCGTAAAATGGTTGTATGTGGTTGATACATTTGCTAAAGAGCAGTCAGATAGAACTACGGTATCTACTTCGTACAGCTGTAGGCGTGGCTAGGTTTGACGGAAATAATTACTGAGTGTACAAAGGTACAAATAGATAACCCAGCGTTGCTGCAGATCTCGTTCTAGATCTTCGCTACACACTACCTACTGAAGGTTGCTATGGACCTCATAATTACAATAGATTTTGTTTATAAATTAAAATATTTCTTAATGGAGTGCATAATTCTACCGTAATCGATAAAATCAGTTACATTTCTATATGCGATCTTGCGTAACTTTAGACCTCATTCCGTTACATTGATACATTAGCCGAAACAAAACCTACTTGGTACAACTGCAGACCTTGCTGTAGTTCGTACAGATACATACCTTCGACTAAAGTAATTGCAAAATACGTAGGTAAAGAATGTTTGGGTCCTAGGGGCTGCGCTGATCCCCCACCACCGTACCTGGGTGTGAGCCAGTTAGCACAGTTCCTCGCTTGAATGTGAGCCGAGCCTCGTTACTATGCTGCCCGCGTCTTTGTTCAGTGATGAAGTCATTAGGAAATCCTCTCCACATGTGAAGTTCGCAGTGTTATTTGTTTGATTGAACATTATGCACCATTTTCTCAGTGAAACCTCGTCCATGGTATTTTTGCCATAATCTATTTTAATGGGGCGAACATTTTATGCATTCAAAAAACGATTAACAATAACTAAACATAACGTACATTTAACGGGATTTTCTAAAGGCGCCATAATTGTAAATTATCACAGAACAAAGACGCGTAGTCGCACAGTAACCAAACTCGGCTCACACTGAGGCGAGGGACGGAAGTAAGTGGCGCGCACTTAGTCACGGTGGTGAGCGACCAGCGCTGCTCCTAATGTCCAAACGTTCTTTACTTTCTGGACGACCATAATACTCAATCAATTACAAAAAATGATCCTTCTGAGTGTTGCTTAGTGTCCCCTTAGATTAAAAATAAAATTCAGTTCGATTATCAATATCATCAATACGTTAAATCAGTATATATGGTTAATACATTTGCAAAAAAGCAGTCATGTATAACTACGGTTCCTACTTTATACACCTGCAGACCTCGCTAGGTTTTAAGGAAATAATTGCCAAGTGCTCAATCAGATACAGATAAAGAACCAAACAAGTTTTGCTGCGAACCTCGCTTAACCTGCAGTATTTACATTATCGTGCAATCAATTAAAAATAGAATACAGTGTGGCGAGGTCTATCGCTCTTGAATAAATGTAGATCTCATTTCGTTTGATTGACAGATTTGCGAAGTCGGAAGCAACTCAAAACAAAACCAGATAGCTACGGAAACTACTTCCTACAGCTGCAGACCGTTAGGATTGATCAATCAGGTGCAATTAGATCGAGTGTTGTTGTGAACCTCGGTATGATTGAGCTGTAGTGTTTACATTATGATGAAATCATATTAAAAATAAAATACAGTTCGTATGACGAGATCTATTGTAATACACTACCTCGTAAGGTCGCAGATCTTTGCTAGGCTTCAGTTAAACTAAAGCCTACAGAGTGTTGCTACACACGTCACTAAATGCGACCTGCAGCAATTACGTTGTCATTCATTTACGTTAAACAGTTAAATATTTGCAAGTGAAGTGTAGGAAAGTCTAGCGGAATGGAGAAAATCAGTTACAGGTTATATGTCGCTCTTTTATAACTGTGAATCTCATTTGGTGGGATGGGTACATTTGGCAAAACAAAACCAGACCTCGCTAGGATGATATAAGTAATTGCGTCACTCAATCAGACACAATTAAAGAATCTACCACAGTGTTGCTGTGGGCCTCGCTCCGTCTGCCTATAGTATTAACGGTTGTGCGTTCAGACTAAAATATTAGAAAATGATAGTTCGGGTATGGCGAGATGTACCACAATTCCTAAAAGCAGCCTATCGTCCTTGTTATAATAATAGAAAAATTAGATTTAACTATAGAACCTATCTCGAACAGCTGCAGAGCTCGCTACGTTTAACCTCTCCATGAAATACAAACAGGGAACCTACTTTCTTAGCTCGGCCTGCAGTATTTATCTTGTTCATTCAGCTTAAAAAATAAAATTATTATAGTTCGAGTTTTGCGAGTTCTATCATTTGTAGATCTATATTTTTGATACATTTTCAAGTCTAAACTGCAAACCTCGCTACGTTTGGCGGAAATCTAAAATGCTTATAGTTCCAGTAAGGTGCTCTTTATCCTATTACGTAAAATCCATGTACCATATTTGTAAAATTATAGACCTGGCCAAGACGTAGCAACAAGAAGTCAAGTGTAACTACGGTATCTACTTCTTACGGCTGCGGCGCTCACTAGGTTTGATGAAAACGATTACTGTGCTCAATCACGTACAATTAAAGAACTCGGCAAGCGTTGCTGCACACCTCACTACGGCCGGCTTGTGGTTTTTACATTGCCTTGCACTTAAATTATAAAAAATATATGTATAGTGTCTATTGCCATAAGCTAGCCTGTAAGGCAGGTCTTTGTTAGGTTTGACAGAAGCCTACTATGTTTGTCCTGCAGTACATAGTCATGTACTTAGGTTAAAAATTGAAATGTTTACAGTCGGAGTGTGGGAAGGTCAACTGCAACAGGTAATATCAATTACAGTATTTGTAAAACTGTACACCACTATCCTAAGTGCTCAATTTGGTACAAATAAGGAATCTACCGGGTATTGTTTCAGACCTCGCTACATTCCGCTTGCCATATATTCAAGTTAAATATTCAAATATTTGCCAGTCTCTCTCAACACCTATAACCAATTTCAAAGCAGTTCTTGTAAAATTATAATCTTTGTTATGTTTAGTTGTTAGATTTGTGAAGCCCGAAATAATAAAAAAATAAGTTCGATATAACCGTCACCATTTAAGACATAATTGAGGTACATTTATGTGAATTAGATTTAAAAATAGATAAGGATTCAGTTAAAATTAGATTAAAAAATTAAATGTTTGCACTCGTGCTACTGCAGACCTCGCTGCGCTCGTTTTCATTAGTGTCGACAAATTTGCTTATATCACATTAAAATTTAAACTATTACTATAGCAAGCTTATCGAGCTTGTAACAATACAAGGGATTCATGTTTTTGCACCTAATGACGTTACTTTGAATACAATTGAGTAAAAAATGCAAACGTGTTCAGGAAGCCCATGTTAAGCTACGTTATAAATATTTTCAGGCCGAGCGTAACGAGGATTTACACATATAGATCGAGTGTAGCGGTAAATGTACTGACCTCGTTACGCTTGGCTGGAAGATATTTACGAAGGCATATAACTACTGAACCTACTTCATATAACTGCATAGCGTTATCATTGATTTTCTTAATATCAGATTATTGCAAGCCAAATTTAGCGAGGTCGAAAGCAAACCACTTTCCAGTCTTTTAGGATGCACATAAAGTAAGAAATAATTAAAGTATATACCAGGTGATGCCAAATAAATGCTTCTCACGCAATTACTGATAATTATAAATGCTTGGCAGTTCTACGCTTAAAAGAATTAGTAACAGGTCCCTCTGTAATCCTTATTACATTCTGGCCTCACAGGTCTCATACCCTCGACCTACGGATTGAATGTGACAGAGCCCGCAGTTCTACTTAGCATTAACACAGACCTCACTACTTTTGATCTGTAGTTTTTACATTAGCTTAGATTAAATAATGTTTGAGGTTAAAAGATTTTAACTCTAACGTTACTTCAATACTATGCAACCAAATGTAGTAGCCAGTATCCAGTGTTATGTCATTGTAAAGTCCATTAAACTTTAGTATCGGCAAGTTTGCAATAACGAACATTTGCACTTGACTCAGTTTAACATATTTCTAGGCCGAGCGTAGCAAGGTCTGCAACTGTACGAGACAAAATTGCAATATTCGTAACATTCGGTTTAAAATATTACAAGGAGGTCTGATGTAGTGCTATGTAACGCTTTTTAGTAGCATATGTCATCATGTTCTATTTTATGTTATTGTCTGTTACTCTTAGGTTAAAAAAATCATTTACAAGTTGAGAGAAGATCGCAACAGCAGCAAGTAAAGTCGAATGTAGATGTAAGAGGCTTAACTGTACATCCGTATACCATGTTACGTTTTCACGTAAATGTACATACCATTGAAGCAAAATATCTCACAGAGATGTACATTCTCGTAATTACTGGCTCGTTGAAAGTGAGCTTAGCGTGGTTAAGAACTTACATACACAAAGTAAGATGGTCGAGGTGTGCATTAAAGAGAATACTGATGTTTGACTATTTAAAGTTGCAAATAAATTACTTGAATTACATCCCTTTATTAATAAGATTAAACACAAAAAAAGTAGGCCGAGCGTACTGCGACTAGATTTCGGTGTAATAAAAAAATAATTTTTATTTGAAGGGTAAATCCAGTCAAGCTATCGACCTCGTTAAGCTCTGCTTTCAGTTTCATTACTGAATGGTTTACTTATTTTCCACATTCTAGCAATTTGCACGAAGAACGTAATGAGCTCGATTACATTCCGAAGCAGCGTTGTTACTAAATAGCCAATATGCTTTTAGAAATGTAATGATTCTGTTTGTGTAGGTAAATAATATAAATAAGCTCTGTATCAATACCAGGCAACGCTAGATGTCGGTGGACTTAACGGTTTCAAGTCTAACTATATTTTATACAGATTCACTTAAATTAGTTTATATGAATTTCTGTTTAAATAAGAGACAAATATTTACAAGCCGAGTGAGGTGAGGTCTGCAATACTACGAGAAAAATCAGTAGTAATACTTGCTCGGTATAAAGTCTTGAAAGAGGGTCGGAAACGATGCTGTAGAACGTTTGAATGAGTTTGCAAAGTTCTGCAAACGTCCAAGAAAAACAATTTAAGATTAGCAAAATATTTTCTTCCCTTAGGCTCAATATAATAATATAATATATTGCTTAAGAATTCTATCTCATTTACTTTGAATGTTAAGTATATCTAAATATTTAGGCACTTCTCTTTTTTAAAATGCACAAAACGTAATATGGAATATGGAGAAAAATTATGCATGCTAAAATTGTTACACAACTTTGGATCTTTATGACCTTTATGTTTGCTTTAAATCATCAATTTTTGGGGTACGTGAGATAAACAGCGCCACTTACTTACGGATTTTGAGATTTAGAACTGCTTGGGAATATTACGAAATTGATAAGTTCGTATGACCTTATGATTGATAAGGCGTTTATTTAGGCACAAATCTTTTAAGGTTAAAAACATTCAGGTTGTACTTCTTGGTTTTTGTCTAACGCCTGATTTTTTTATGAATGAATTTAGATTAATAATAACTCCTTTTCTTTGTCACTGCTTTTAAAACTTTACGCAAACTATTTCCTTTTTGCAGCTTTGTGTATTGTAATATACCTACTAAAAATCTTAAGTTTGTTTTTCTTAATTTTTGTTTTATGAAAATCGTGTTCGTTTTTATTAAATTAAAATACCCCACTTGCCTTTCCAGGAGGTGCTATTCCATCATCAACACAACCTTCAGAGTCACCCGCAGATCTTCCTAAATCACCCCCAAATAATTCCCTTCCACCTTTATTCCAAAACGTCGAAACATTTGGTACAATACTCGGTGAAGAGATAGTCGCAACTTGGCGACGAAGTATAGAACAAATTACCTTAAATAACCGAATAATACCCTCCTCACCCTCTACAGATGGGCCTCTAATGGCTACAACTCCGGTCGCTGCAGATTCAACGGAAAAAAGTGAAGCATCAACACCACAACCGTTACTAGAACCAATCATCGGACCACAAGCATCACCAATTGAACCACTACTTAACGGTAATCCAAAAAGCCCCGAAGATAATAATAACCATCACCTCAGTAATAACAACGTACCTTTAGCAGCAACGATGTGCGCCGTCAATAATTTTCTACGTAGTGACGATTCACTTAAAAGTCCATATCGCTTCGATGATCACCGGTCTCCTTTTCGGTTTTCGGATGAACTTGGTTTACCGCCTGGATCAATGGTTGGACGGCTTGGTGAAAGTCTTATACCTAAAGGTGATCCAATGGAGGCGCGTTTACAAGAAATGTTACGTTATAATATGGATAAATATGCCGCACAAAATTTAGATACATTGCATATTTCGAGAAGGGTTCGTGAGTTATTATCGATACATAATATAGGCCAAAGACTATTTGCTAAATATATACTGGGGTTATCACAAGGTACCGTTTCGGAATTACTGTCGAAACCGAAACCTTGGGATAAACTGACTGAAAAAGGCAGAGATAGCTACAGAAAAATGCACGCTTGGGCATTGGATGAACATGCCGTCATGCTTTTGAAATCACTTATACCAAAGAAAGGTAAGCTTTTACAATTTTTTTTATTTTTTTAGACGTACGCTTAAACTGCATGCCGCTTAGGGGTTATAATTAATGCATGAGTTGTTAGGGGTCGGCGCCCATAATGTTTGATAATTTTTAGCGCTTCTATAATTGCATGAAATTAACTACGTGGTGTCATTTAATTGTAAGCTTGTTGATCTAATTAGACATTGTGCAATCTAGAATTGTGATTTTTTTTTTAATCCTTGGTAAAGTATATATAGTTAGATGTTGTCGGTAATTAGGTAATTCATGAGTCTAATTACGTTGAGAAAATCAAACAATCGCCTCTTAATTACAAAATCCATATCCGAATGTTATAAAAATATTTTAATTAATTACAAGGTAACGAGAATTCAAATAATAAATAAATAAATCATTAGAATCGTTTTAAATCATTCGAATTTCCTACGTAATCCTTCTTTTTTAAGGATGAATCATTTCCGTTTATTCAATAATGTATAAATTGGTTTTAAGAACCTAAGTCATCAATGATAAGAAATAAGAGAGAATTAAATAAATTATTCCCGATTAAAATAAAGTAGTTAATAAGCAATTTTTGTATTTAACATATGCGTAGTGATTTTCACATGGCGGCAAATTTAAAAAAATTTACTTCGTAATATTTCACTTAGTAATTATTCGACATCAAAAACCATTTTAAATTGTATTTGTTAACTTCATTGTTTATCACATGCGATGTTAAATTACAACATTCAAATAATATTTTAACCCAAATATTTGTAATTTCAAAACAATTACATTGTTAAAGTACTCCCACGAATTTCAAAATGACTTCTTTCTTAAACACATTAATTTATTCTAACAAACACATAAATCTACTTAATCTATTTCTATTTTTCGCTTTGCTCTAAATCTCCTTTATATTTATTAAAAATTTGACCATAAAATAACAATACTGATTTACCATTAAACATTCAGTTAATCTCATAATTTATTAACGCTAATGCTTACACTATATACAACTAATGTATGTCACACTTATCTAAAAATTTACAGGCGTATTCAAAACTAGGCATAATTCTTAACGCCATTTTAGATTATTTAGCTTATGGGATAAAATTAGTTATATTGTGATGTTTGGCAAACATGCGAAACAATCTTAGTTTTTGCAGACAAGATTATGAATAATTTACATATTTCCCACTATTATTATAATTTTGTTTGTATTCGATTCCTGTTTTATTAAAATTATTTTTCATAGTGGAGAGGGAGGGAAAATTTTGATATTGAGATTTAACAATCGATAATTTATAGGAATCGATATATTCGAAGTACCATAATACAAGAACTTGGCCACTCGATAATCAGTTAGTTAATTATACTGCCATATTCACATTAAGGCTAGGCGCGCACGTGATTTTCTGTCGCGCGATTGCGACAGAAATGAAACACATAGTTTTTAAATACGAATACGCGCATATACGACTAAATAATCGCCGCGACTAAAAAGATGCAACCAGTCCCATTTTTGAAGCGACGCGATTGTCACAAATTAAAATGAGTCAAAGGGACAGGAATGAACCTGCACGCACTTGCGACAATTCAATCGCGATTTAGTTGCTGCCGAAGTCCGAACGTTCTTGTGTGTGTGTATGTGAAATATTTTGTTTTTGGGCAGTTTATAAAATAAAATGTCCGACGAAGATGACCTCGGAAATAGTGTTTTAGACACAGATAAAATCATTGCAGAAGTGGAAAAGAGACCTGCGCTGTATAATAAGCAATTAAAAGAGTACAGCGATCGTAATGTAAAAGAAAAACTATGGGGTGAAGTTTGTCTAAATGTAATACGAAATTGAATGGAACTATCTGGGAAGGAAAAACAAATAAAAGGTATGTAAGTATATGCTGTTTGCTCCATTCACTTATTTTCAAATATCAGTAACATGGTATAACTCGAATTTTATCATACTGCCACGGTGTTGAACCTTTTGGGGATGTGAAGTAATTTGCAAAATAATTTCGTACATTAAGACCACATGTGTTAGCCCGTGTTCTAATTGGATGACAGTTTTGCAGAGGACATTCATATGATTCGGCCTCAACTCGTACACCATCCATCTTGCGCACAAAATTATGTAAAACACAACATGCTTTGATAATGTGGTCAGCACATTCGATACCCACATTCATAGGTCGATGAAAAATTCGCCATTTGTTGGCTAAAATTCCAAATGTGCATTCCACCATTCGACGAGCACGAGTCAGTCTGTAATTATATTCTCGTTTCATTGTTAGGTGTCTCCTGGGGTAAGGCCGCAAAACATGTTGTGATAGTGCAAACGCCTCATCTGCAACGATGACGAAAGGCATAGGTTGTCCCGTCTCACCTGGTGGTAGCCTTTGTGGATTTGGAATATTGAATCGATTATTATTGAGTCTTTGGCCGAAATTAGAATTTTTGAACACATTAGAATCACTACCTGCACCATATGCTCCCACTCTATCGCAATGAAACAATGGTCGGCGTCAACCACGCCCAGAAGAATTGTGGAGAAAAAATTTTTATAGTTATAAAACTCTGTCTGATCAGGTTTCTGCAATCTTATGTGTTTGCCGTCCACGGCTCCGATACAATTTGGAAAATCAGTTCTGTCATAAAACTGTGTCGCAATAGTCAGTCAGTTGTCTTCAGATATATCTAGCATGTACAGAGGTTGCAAACATATCCAAAATTGCTCACATGTGTCATTGACAATTTCCCTGATTTTAGTAGCTCCCAGCAGGTATTCAAAGTGTAAAGAAATGAAGCTATTACCGGTGGCAAAATATCTGAAAAATAATTTAATTTAATCAATAATAATTATACGTCTGTTCGCGTTTAATAAAAAAATGTTTCATATTACAGGAAAAGAAATTCAGAAAAAATGGAAGGATTGTTTTGCAAGAGAATTTACTTATTATTTTTGCTTCCGTCCATGAAAGCTAGACCTACTAGTGGTAACACTGAATTTTTAGAAACTAATAACGATGACAACCATGAAGAGCAGAACACATCAACTCCACGTCCTACACCTTTGCAAAATAATAACAACAACGAAGATGACATCCTGCGAAAGCGCTTTATTAAACATACTACAACAAAAACAAAACGCAGAAAATAACGAGGACAAACATTTTGCTATGATGCGTCCCCATGTTACAAAGCTGAACTACGAACAAAAACATTATGCTAAAATAGAGATCCTAAATGTAATGAGATGTGTCAACAACTACTATCGTAAGCCACCCGTCCAATATCCTCACACACATCGTAGTAACATGGTTCCATCAACTTCTTCTGGCCACGCTACTGCCTACCAGCTGCCTTCACAATTTCCATCCTCCAACTTCCAAATGGAGCCACCAGGACATCTACAAACAGTTTCCCAGTCTTCCCTGACTAATAACCACAATCAGAATTCTGAATGCTTCGTGAGGAATTACTATTCAGATTTTTCAGAAGGTTTACTATCCCCCACGGCGTGTCCCTCATCATGTGACTACTCTATGGCATCATCGCCTGCCCTCTCCGATAATACCCAGTTATTTGACATGTGGAATCAATAATTATTTGGTCCATTAATTTGTATTTTATAAAATTTGTAAAAATTAAAGTTATTCAAACAGATACATATTGTATACATAAACAAATAAAATAACATTTTGCCTGTCTACTTAACTTACCTCAATGTTACTGATGAGCGCTCTTCAGGTGGTACCGATTTCCCCCATTTAGTGTCTTGATATGTTATTTTTGATTCTATTATTTGAAGCATTTCATCAAAACTCTTCACAGTCATCCTACAATATTGAAATCATTTACTGGGATGGTTTCTTAAGTCGGTATGAATTTTGTAAAATTGCCCTTTTAACAACCTTTCACTTATCAGTGGATGCACCCAATACTGCGTTTTGCGCCGTTTTCTAGATTTGACTCGTAATAATAAAGCTACCACGCAAGCGGTTTCAGTAAAATCCATGTTGTTACTGAATGTAGTTGCGATTAATTTGCCGCACGTGTACGCATGAAACATTTTCAAATTATTTTTTGGCGATTGCGATTATTCAGTCGCGCGACAGAAAATCGCATGTGCGCTCCTAGCCTAACATTGTCGATATGTGCTTAGAAATCAATTGACCTTCATTGATATCTTGGATCACAATATCGATATTATTCCCATTAACTTTAAATTTGTACGTTTGCACTTTTGCAGTGTTTTTTCTATAAACTGAAAACACCGTAGACACCCATTTTATTTCATACTTT
Source organism: Vesta saturnalis (assembly GCA_036346205.1). Lineage (NCBI taxonomy): Eukaryota > Metazoa > Arthropoda > Insecta > Coleoptera > Lampyridae > Vesta > Vesta saturnalis. The sequence goes on along the minus strand of JARFJB010000418.1, from coordinate 3,114,442 downwards.
TTAGTATTGTTTAACATTAATAGATGTCATTATTGGAAACTTTGGTTAACTCATATGTTACTTGAGACACAGCCAATTCATAACCTCATATTTTAAATACTTCAAAGTGCTGATAATTATAATATGAAAGTACATGATTGAAAGATTGCTTTTAATTCAACAGTCATTACACGAATATTAATAGCTGATTTAAAACGTGAATAAGTAAATAAGTATAATAAAACCGATGCTTAACATAATGCGAGCTCATAATTGACTTATCAGTGATACATACCTAATATACATACAGATGATTATGATGTATCGACTAAATTTAAGTGATACTCTCTGCTCCCCAAATTAACAAACATAAATATATCGATATCAATGGTGTGTGCATATAATTTCTATATCGGGAATGAATGAGTGACAGAGCTATGCTTCGATTTACAATGATGAGTAGGTACATAACCATAATCATGATTACGCAAATGATCAATGAACCATATAAAAGCAACTGCGTAAATAAAATCATTTTTGTGCGTCCGTCCGGCAATACTAACTTACCAATCCTCCAGAAACTCACCGTTTCAGACCCAGGCAGGAAAACATTAAAAGTTTTAGCTTGGCACCACTGATTTTTTACACAAAAACTTTTGCGGAGAAATATCATACAAATGTCAACCTAAAATTTACAAAAATTAATACCATAACAAATTCAATCATATGATATAACGTTGCAGACCTCGCTAGGTTTGGTTGAAAGATCTCTGACATTTAGACCATCAAATAGCAATAGCAGATATAAATTATAAGTCTTCCACAGATTCTGTTATAAAAATAATACATAACCACAGATAACCAGAATATTGGCGAAGAATGTCATACATATTAGGCCCGATTAATGCTGTCATAAAATTTAGAAAAATTAATACAATAACAAATTCAATCATAGGTTTTGTTGAAAGATCTTTGAAATCTGGACCATCACATGAAAATAGCAAATATAAATTATAACAGTTACTATAAAAATATATAACCATAGATAAACATGATTGCGTAATGATCAATGAATCATATAAAATCAACTGCATATTTAAAAATATGTTTTGTGCGTCCGTTCGGCAATAGTAACTTTCCCATTCTCCAGACTTTCAGACCTAGATAGACACAACGTTGAAAGTTTTAGTTTGGCATCACAGGCTTTTGATTCAAGAACATTTGTGGAGAGACGTCATGCATATTAGACCCGATTGACATGTTTAATTTTAATGCTGCCAACAAAATGATCAATAATTAATACCATAATAAATTCAATCATATGATGTAACGTTGGAGACCTCGCTGCCTTTGTTTCAAAAATCTTTGAACTCTGGGCCATCAAATGGCAATAGCAGATATAAATTATAACTCTTCCACAATACAGTTATGCTTGCACTTGCAACAATCGAATTGTTACAAATTAATAGTTCTAATTAGGATTACTGCAAGGCTCGCTACTTTTATTCTGTAGTTTTGTATTAGTGCAGATTAAATAAGGTTTGAAACTAAAACATCTGCGTTCGTGTTGCAGAACCGACCTGCAATTTTATTCAGTATAACCTATTTACCAGGCCAAGCTTAGCGAGGTCTGCAATCAAAATTAAACGCAGCAGTTGCAATATCCATTACGTTCGGTTTGAACTCCTACGACATTACCTCTGCAAACGCATTGTAGTAGCATACGTCGTCATGTACGTTATATTTATTGTAAGGTATGTTAAAATTAGGTTAGAAGACAGATTTAGAAGTATAGTGTTTGTAGAAAAATACCATTGTTATGCACTTGTTCGACAATACCAACTCAAAATCTTATAAACTCACAGTTTCAGACCTAATCCGAAAAATGGTCAAAGTTTCAATTTAAGGCCACTGATTTTTGATACATATTGAGAGCTGTCATACATAGTAGACCCGTTTGACATGTTGATGTTCAATGCTGTCAACATAACTACAATTTTCAAAATATGTTTAATGAACTAATACCACAAGAAATTCATGTGTTGTAAAGTTGCAGACCTCGCTAGGTTTTCCTTATGTACAGTTACGATAAAATCAGGCTTGCAATAGCAAAAAAAATGAAATTAATACAAATTCAGGAATTCTACTCAGCATTAATACTGGCCTCGCTACTTTTGATCTCTAGTTTTTACGTTAGCGCAAATTAAATAAGGTTTGCAATTAAAACATTTGCATTCGTGCTGCAGTTCCATATAATTTACCATTGAGTAAAAGATTTTTTACTCACTGGTATTACCTATTTGCACCTACCACGTGTATAGTTGTAATAAACTCAGGCTTGCAATAGCAACAAATCAAATGTTACAAGTTTTATTCAGTATAATCACAGACTCCACCACTTTTTGAAATTAAACCATTTGCAATCGTACTGCAGACTCCGCAACGATCTGTCTGATTAACAACTATTTTTATTTACGTTCTAACGATAGAACGCACATTACCGCGCTAATGAGGTATACGTATACTATATATTGAAACAAGCTCAAAACCATCAATATATGATATTGATATTCGGACACTGATCGAATATCGATTAATTTTCATAATTTAATAATAATAATTCATATATCGAAGCATTGAGTGTAATTTCATTTCATCACGATATGAAGTAAAAAATACATTGATAAACGTATACTGATATGTGTATGTTATATATATATATATATATATATATATATATATATATATATATATATATATATATATATATATATATATATATATACTATTGCTTAACATCCATAACCCTGCATTATACATCTTATCCATATTTTTACAATTTATTGTAATTATACAATGAATATTATTAATATGCCATGGATCTGTGTTCGTGTTATAATCAATACTGGTAAATATCACCATCATCAACCATTGATAATAATACACAGACGCTTATCGTATATCGATTTAAACGGCATGATATCATCTGATCTTGAAATAGCAAAAATCCATTGATAAATCATTGCTGATATATTCATTATAATTTCCTGTCAATATTTTTTACAATTAAATTTAACTATTCAATGAATATTATCGGTATACCATGGATTTGTGTACGTTTAATAGAATAACATTGATAAATATCGTGTAAGAATTATTTATTTCTAATAATTCTAACCGTTACATTCAATGTGAATAAGGTACTGATAATGTAAGTAGTTTTTATTAGAAACTGATGTACATATATCTTGGTACAAATTCGTGATTGATGTATCATACCATTGCATACACATGCGTATATCGATAAATTTTTGCAATTTTTCGATTAACGATATTTCAAAGATATTCGATATTTGTTTTAATTCGTATTTTGTTAGACGATGTCAAAGAGTTTGATTAAGTATAAAAAATATATTAATTGTATGGACGTATAATTATAGATAGATGAACAATTATTTCCTAACGCGAACAAATTTATGCTGTTCTTGAAAATAAGATCCATATTGATTGACAATATCAAAACGCTGAATTAAATATGGTCAATACATTGGTCATATATATATATACAGGGTGATTCGCGAGGAAGTGGCAATATTTTAAAAATATGTCGAGGAAGCCAAAATAAACTCATATGTTCAAGTCCGATTTTCATTTGTTTCAGAGATATTTAAAAAGCAAACAAAAATTTATTACAAAATCAATTACAAAAATAAACAAAATAGCATTAATTTACGAAAAATGTTCGAAGCATTAATTTACGAAAAATTTTCGAAAACACCACCGCCCACTTGGATACACTTATTTGCGCGTTTATAAACTGCACTAGTAGCGAGTTTCAATGAACGATTGTTCGCTCTAATGATAGCTGCTGCATTAAGAATGCGATCTAGTAACGCTTCCCTCGTTTCCACTTTGGTAGCATAAACTAACGACTTCATCCATCCCCAAAGGCAAAAATCGAGGGAGTGAGATCCGGTGATCTCGGTGGCCAAGGAAGCGGACCGCCTCTGCCAATCCAAAGATCGCCGAAAGTGGTATTCAGAAAATTTCGTACATTATTTGAATAGTGAGGAGGCGCTCCATCATGTTGGAAGATAATTCGTTGTCGAATATTTAAAGGTGCTTCGTCCAATATTTCTTCTAAATGGTCTTCTAAAAAACGTAAATATCCTTGTCCAGTAAGGCGCGCATCTAATACGAAAGGACCGATTAATTGATCATTTAGAATACCGCACCAAACGTTAATGCTAAATCGATGTTGGAAATTGTGTTCTATCGTAGCATGGGGATTTTCGTCCGACCATCGATGATTATTGTGGCAATTGTTAATTCCATCTCGCGTAAATTGAGCTTCATCCGACCACAAAATGTCTACACAATCTTCTGTTTTCCCGAATCCAATGACAAAATTGTAGCCTTAAAGGATAATCGCCTTCGTGGAGATTTTGTACTTTTTGCAAATGATAAGCGTTCAAACCTTGTTGCTTAAGCGTTTTCCAAGCCATTGTTTGTGGTATTTCAAATTGGATTGCGATGCGCCTTGTACTTATCTCTGGATTTTCGTCTACCACATCCAGAATATCTTCTTCAAGTCCAACAGCGATTCCGTGTTCTCTTTCAGAAACAATACTTGCACTTGGAAATGTCCCAGTTTCGCCGGCATGTGTAAAAACAGTTTGAACTACTCGCTTGTTAGGAACTCTTCGATTCGGAAAACGACGTCGATACTCCTCCACTGCACGAACATTACTACCATTACAGAACCCATAAACAAATATCATATCGGCATATTCTTTATGACTAAATTTGTGGGGCATTTTTACAACTTCATAAAACTAATGTTGAACAACTGTCACTTTAACAACTAACTGGTTTTCATTTGAGTTGCCTACTTTCACCTAATTACACATAAGTTCTGGTTGCGTAATCCAGAAAGTCAACTCTTAAAAATAAATACCCTGTTAGGGAATTTTGCAAATATTGGCGATAGTGAGAACGTTCTTGGTGAGAATTTATTAGCCGCCAAATTTAAAGTTACTAAAAGGGCAATAATTATTTTAAAAGTTTCCTTTCTGGATTTCGCTTTCAGAATTACGTGCATAAGGTCAATACATCAACGTACTTCGTAATAGGCAAAAAATTGATGAGATTTGACATTTTAAGAAAAAGTCAATTATCCCTGAAACAAATGAAAATCGGACTTAAACATATGAGTTTATTTTACTTATTTTGGCTTCCTCGACATATCTTTAAAATATTGCCACTTCCTCGCGAATCACCCTGTATATCATAAGACGACTTCTAAATCAATGATTGATTTTTAGACGATTATCGTATATCGATTAATGTTTGATCATTTTAGTAAAGCATACTTTAATCTGATATTTGACCTACGTTCAAGATTGAATGTAAATAATTTAGTCCCAATATAGATATATTAGCGATATATACAATATTATGGGGTAGCAGTAGTAAAGCTATCTTATATAGTTTCTAGACCACATTGGGAATTTACATGGAAAAGAGAGAGAAACTTACCGATAAGTGAAAGAGCAATAATTACTCATCTTGGTTGATTTGTTTTTTAGGTAAATGGTTTGTTTTCAAACTCGACTAAGGGGCTCATATCTACAGTTCATATCTAACCTACAATAAGGAATTTTTATTGGTTAAGGTGAGTGTTTGCTTGTCCACTAAAGCAGCGAGTTCATATCTCGTTAAGGGTTCGCTTCTCAACTAAATGGTTTGTTTCTGGACTAAGACTAAGAATCATATTTAAACGAACCCTCGCTTAAAGTGAGGGTTTGCTTCTGTACGAAGGTAATGAGGGTTCATATATCCGATTAGTTCATATCCGCTAAAACGGTTGGTTCATATACACACTAACATTGAGGGTTTGTTTCCCAGCTAAAGAAGCTGATATGTAAGTCGGTTTCTCAACTACGTGATTGTATATAGACTAAGATGCACGATTCATATCTGTGATTGATTAGGGTGAAATTCGTCTGCATCTGTACTAAACTAAGTTTATATCTAAGATAAGTGGGTCTCCGCTAAAAAGTTTGTTTGATATCTAGACAGCAGAGAGGGTTTCCTTTCCTGCTAAGGCCTAATTTCGTTTATAGGCTACATGCGTTTGCTGAAAGGTTGGATTCTCAACTAAGAGGATTATGTATAGCATATATCGATATTTTGTGAGTTAAGCCTATAACTGCCATGTTATTTACAGTCTCAAAACGTTTGTGTGTCCTTAAATCAAAGCGCATTAATATTGATGTACGTGTATCGAATAGTCATACATCAACTTCTGTGAAACTGATAGATGGCGTTGTTCCATTTCTTTACATCTCGCTCAATTCGTAATTGTATGGTATTGCGAAGGTCTAGGAATAGCCGAAGCATCTTTATGCGCATCAAATGCTTTGTTATTAGCACTACCCTTACGAGAATTTTGTCTTAACTAACAGAGTTGCACCCTCAGCAAGGGATCTTTAACGTGTCGAAAAGTACATCAACACAGAACATATAGTTTTACTTCCAAACGAAAGGAAGGTGTTTGCTTCGCTTATACAAAAACGGTTGCGTTTGTTGGGTTTCCCGGGCAAAAGGCATGTACGCTTAGCTTTAGACCATCGAGGCAGCTCAATTTGTAATTCGCCATTTTCTTCGAAGCAATAGTTTCACTAAAAATTATTATTAATTTAATTAAATACATAAATAAAAAGTTTACCTAGAGTAAGATTTGAACCTACCACATGTACTTTTTTAGAGTATCGCTCTAACCAACTGAGCTATCGAGATACAAGCCCCGGTCGATGTAAATTTTGTCTTTATGTATGTAGAACTGATGTAAATTCTAATAATTTAATATTTTCACTATTTCAAATGCACTCATGTACAAAAAAAAATTATTTTCGTGAGTAAGAATCGAACCTACGAAATTTTAGTAAAGCTCGAATATATACGCAATATTTTTATGATTGGTGGTAAACGCTTCACTCGATAATAAATAATCGCATGACAATAAAAATTGTGCCTTATAACAAAAAGTAAGCAGAACCAAAAATCGGTTATCTATAAAAATAGGTCAAACGTTGAAACAAAATGAAATTCGATTTAAAGAAAGGCAAATAAACGTAAAGCTATAACAATGCCAGAGAGAACTTGCATAATAATAGCGACAACTAATTACAAAAAGATTTACAAACCTTTTTGTGTACAAAACCCGAATGCGGTCTTTTTTATCATCCTGGCAAAAGGTAAATTATTTGCATCGACTTCCGTATGCAATCTTTTATTCGCAAAACAGTGGAAATACAACACAACCTAAGTTTCTCTATATCTCCAAACTTGTTTATTATTTTTTTTTATTAATTGTCGATTAAACCTACTCGTGTGATATAAAGTCTTTTCAGACGGAAAAATAATTCGTTTGGAAATTGTGTGTGCGCCCTCGGAATCGGACACGTCTGTCAAGTGCATTACAAATAAACACAAAAAAAATTGATGGATTTGAACGAAAGCCAAAAAAATAAAGGAACTAAATAATAGATAAGATAGCTAACATTTTTTATTAACTAACTAATTTAATTATCATTAATTACGCAAATTGATGATATTCAAATTAATTTCCTACTTAAAATAATTAGTTCTTCACGGGTGTTTGATCGTGTCCAGTACTACGTAATAATTTGAATTGAAATTATAAACATGTCTCGTTTTTATAATGTTAACAAAGGATATGAAATACAGTTTGAGAACTGCTGATTTCTTTAATGATAAACATACAAGAAAAAGAAGGTAATTACGCTTCGTTGCTTTTAGCAGGTGTCGACGCTTTATCTAAAGAATTAAGCAGCCAGTACCTCATCTGCCATTTAAAAATGTTATTCTTGTAAATTTTACTTGAATTTAACCTACTTACTAATGAGAACCCATTTTTCAATCAAAACGCAATCTTAGTGTGATAGTGCGCAGTGGTTATTTTGTTCATTGATGCATGAATTCAAATAAAATTTACAATTTCAACTCAAACTGAGAAACATTTTGAAACAACTTTTTTGGTTGTTTTAATACAACTTTTGCCTTGGTGTTTTATTTTAAGGTAGTCAGTGAAACGATAAAAACAACACAATTGGACCAATTGTTGAGCCTTGTTAAACTCCACCTTTTCTTCAAATATTAACTGAACCATACATGATTAGACAAAAATGTTAGAGAGCAAGAATATGATCATTGTGGAACGCATCTCCTCTATCTCGATATGTAAATTACAATCAGTTTTTGTTTTTTACCATTTTCAACTGCACGACCTCGGACCGTGTAGATGTGTTACAGTGGCAACGGAGCAACTCGATCAGATGAACTAGGTACAAATTTTCGTCTTACATAATTGTGAACTTTGCAGCTTTGACCTCCAAACTTTTTTAATCTGAATCTTGATTGCTAATTTGCAGGTTGAGAGACGATCGTAGTTTTGACTCTATTCAACAATGAATGGTTTCGGTTGGACCATGACACTTAATCTAAATTTTACAAATTGTGGCTTTTGGCGATTGGAGACCTCGAAGCGTTCAACCCATCATTTGTTCAACGCCAATCTACTGCATTAAACCTTTAAGTATACCTATTAACAACTTAAAATTAAAAGTCTGTAACGCGCAAATTGTGCAGAGCCTGCAAACCTTACTCTTTGTGCCACACAGTTCAGAGGTTGCGGAGCGAAGGTAAGCGAATTAAAATATTCACAGTTTTGGATTTACCTTCATTCAAATGCGGATTTTGCCGTCATGCAAATTTTCCATTTCTTTGCTTTCCTACACAGACACGAATATGTAACTAATTATGATTGGCATCCAGGAAGACTAAACTATATGATCTGCAAGCGTAGAGCTTCTCACCACCTACAACTTTTTTTGTCGTTCCTTTGTCATAAATTTTAGAATAGGGGAACGAACGAAGACATTTTCTATAATGTTTCCTATAATTGCAGACCTCTCTACATTTGGCCTGCAAAAGTTTCATTCAGTTGTAATTGCAGACCTCGTTGTGCTGGTTTTGTTAACGTTCTTACTGCATCTCTGTTATATGTAGTTATCACGTCTGTTGATCGTATAGCTCAGAACTAAACTAATTGTTATTAATAGACGCAATTGCAATACAATTTTGAGGCTAATTGAAACAAGGCCTGAGGTGAAATAGACCTTATGTGACTTTGTGTAGTACTTGCAAACCAAACGTAGCGTGTTTTATTGTTATATGCTTTAATCTTAGTGATATCTTTGTAGCAATGTTTGAATTTGTGGTGTATTTGCTCTACTAAGCTAATAATTGTAAAAAAAATCGCTTTGGTTGTGCCAGAAAAAATATTGACGTATTTACTGACATATATCTTCCTTTATGCCGTTTAAGACCTCGTTACAGTTGACCTGCACATTACAGTGCTTACTTCTCACTAAAGTTTTATAGTCTTTAAAAATGCGAGGAAAATATGAAATATTAAACCAAAGTATACAAAGTGAGGTCAGTTTTCTGCAATTGTTGGCTTAATGTAAAGTATATCGACATTAAACAAAATAACTAATCTAGGGTCTTTATAATTTTTCCTATTTTCTATTTACATTACTCCATTCAATATCTGGTCTCCTTTCAATATTTAGTATTTTTGGTTCTTGATCAATCTGTTTTGTCCTTCTGGTCATTTCTTCCAGATTAGTATTGTCCAGTTTCAATTTTTGTTCCAACAAAATCGGTTTTATTCCATATTACTAATAAGGATATCTTCACTCTTCCCTTGTAATGTTACAGACCTTGCTACAACTTGCAAGGCCTGAAAATTGTATTTTTTGTTTTTCGCTAAAGTTTTAGTTTGTAAGGTATAAGCAAACATTTATACTGTGCATTTGGCATAATGCTGTAAGAGCAAGAGTCGGGAGTGAAATAGGACATGTAGGTTAAAGTACTAAATTGATATTAAAGCGTTTTAAAAATAAGTTAAGAAATTTGCAATCCGAGCGGAGCGAGGTCTGTAACTTCGCAAGATATGATCACACAAATGAATAAATTTGTGAATAACTATCTATTATAAACTTTCAAAAGAGTACATTGCATTGATTGATCGATTATTCAATAGCCCCAAAAGGTGTTTGAAAACAAAAAGACTTATGAGCCAAAATATAAGAATATTAAAAGTTCTTTTCGATTCCTTGACATTTCAAATTAAGTGCATATTAAAAATACGATAAAAATTTGCAAGACGAGTACTCGCGAGGTTGCAGACCTCGCTTGGATTGGCCTGTATTATTTGCTTTTCCCTACAGTTTTATACTTAAATTGTGCATGTAGCAATAAGCCAAGTCTGCGCCAGGAAACATTTATATTGTGCGTCTGACATGATGGTCCAACACCAAAAATATGGAGTGGCATGGAATATGCGAATAAACATAGTAATTTCAAATTAAATGCGTATTAACAACAAGGTTTAAGGATTTACAGGCCAAGCAACTGCACAAGAGATAATCGATTTGGGTCCATTCAGCTTTCCTACGCCTTCACATAGTAATATTAAGCCAATAATTACAAACACGTCACTTAATTGCACAGAAGAAACATATTTACACAAATATATTATCATCTTTCCATACCATGTTACAGACCTCGCTATGTAGGGTCTGCAAACCATTTTTTTTTTGCTAAAATTGGCTACAATTGTGTACTGTACACAAATGTGTAGTAGATACTTTAAAATATTAAACCTGTTTTATAGAGTATATACAAAGTGGAAATGTGAGATATAAGCAGTATGCTAAGCGGAGCGAGGTCTGCAGCAGCAATAATGTGTATTGGGAAAAAGTACCAGACTATGGTCCATAATTACAGGAATATTATGTGACTTGCCGTGTTTGTAAACAAAAATGAAAGACCCTATGAGCCAAAAATATAGGAATATTATCTGACTTTGGGTAGTACTGTTGTAGATCGAACGAAGAGACCGTTGTACAGTTAATATGAACACACCGAAGAATCCCAAATTCACCGACTTTTGATACGAAGTACTGTTACTATATAGGTGTTTTATTTAGGTGGTTGAAGAAACATTATTTTGTTGTGTCTCAAAGAGAAAAGTATTGTTACAGTTACTCAAATATCATTTTCCCTTGTGCTGTTGCAGACCTCGCTCAGCTCGGCCTCGCAAATTGTTTAGATATCTGGCAAACGGAGCGAGGTGTACATTAACAAAAGAATTATATGGTCGCATAATTCACATACATATATGGAATGTGATAGAATATGTAGATAAAAGGCAATAATTTTAGATTAAAGGCCTGTTAAAATAAAACAAAGAATTCGCAGGCTGAGTGAAGTGAGGTCTGCAGCAGTGCAAGAAAAAATGCATATTGAGTATGTGATAATGTTTTTCTGTTATAGACTTCAAACAGTACAAAGCAAAGCTGTCTTCCTGTGATATTGTTGGCTTAGTATAAAGCATGACATTGGAGAAGAATCCCGAAATCAGCCACTTTTGGTACGAGTACTGTCACCACATAGTCTTCTATTTAGGTGGTTGGAGAAAAATTATGTTGTTTTGTCTCTAAGATAAAAATATTACCGCAGTTACTCAAATGTCTTTATCCATTATGTTGCTACAGACCTTGCTCGGGTCGGTCTGCAAATTGTATATGCAAAGTTACGAAACTGTTTGGAGATGTAAGAAGTGGAGCGAGGTCTACAACAGCAAAAAAACTGTATGGTGGCATTATTCTCAGACGCCAGATGTCTGGAATGTGATGGAACATGTAGGTGAAAGGCAATAATTTTAAATTAAAGGCGTATTAAAATAAAACAAAGAATTCGTAGGCCGAGTGGTACGAGGTCTGCGCCATTACAAGAAATGTATATTAATATGTGTCAATGTTTTACTAGTATAGACTTTCAAACAGTACAAAGCAAAGCTGTCTTCCTGTAATATTGCTGGCTTAGTATAAGTATGGCTTAAAAAGAATCCCAAAATCAGTCACATTTGGTACGAAGCAATGTCACCATATAGTGATTTGCGAAGTTACAAAGCTGTTTGGAGATCTAACAAGTGGTACCAAACAAAAAATATATGGTGGCATAATTCTCAGACACCAGATATTTGGAATGTAATAGAATTTGTACGTGAAAAGCAATAATTTTAAATTAAAGGCGTATTAAACTAAAAGAAAGAATTCGCAGGCCGCGTGATGCGAGGTCTGCAGTATTACATGAAAAGATTCATATTGAGTATGTGTCAATGTTTTTCTATTATAGACTTGCGAACAGTACAAAGCAAAACCGTCTTGCTGTAATGTTTCTGGCTTAGTATAAAGCATGACTTGATGAAGAATCCTAAATCAGCCACTTCTGGTACGAGTACTGTCACCACAGTGTTTTATTTAGGGGTTGGAGAAAATTATGTTGATTTGTCTCTAAGAGAAAGATATCACTACAGTTACTCAAATGTATGTTTCCATTATGTTACAGACCTCGCTCGGGTCGGTCTACAAATTGTATATGCAAAGCTACAAAATCGTTTGGTCTACAACATCTGTAATGTGATAGAACATGTAGGTGAAGGCAATAATTTTGAATTAAAGGCGTATTAAAATAAAACAAAGAATTCGCAGGTCGAGTGATGCGAGGTCTTCAAAAATACATAGGGTATGTGTCAATGTTTTTCTATTATAGACTTCGAACAGTACAAATCAAAGCTGTCTTCCTGTAATGTTGCTGGGTTAGTGTAAAGCATGGCATTGAAGAAGAATCCTGAAATCAGCCACTTTTGATACAAAGTACTGTCACCATATAGTGATTTATTTAGGTGGCTGGAGAAAAAGTACCAGATTATATAATTACAGGAATATTATGTGACTTGCCGTGTTTGTAAACAAAAATGAAAGACCCTATGAGCCAAAAATATAGGAATATTATCTGACTTTGGGTAGTACTGTTGTAGATCGAACGAAGAGAACGTTGTACAGTTAACATGAACACACCGAAGAATCCCGAATTCATCGACTTTTGATACGAAGTAATGTCACTATATAGGTGTTTTATTTAGGTGGTTGAAGAAAAATGATTTTGTTTTGTCTCTAAGAGAAAAGTATTATTATAGTTACTCAAATATAATTTTCCCTTGTGCTGTTGCAGACCTCGCTCAGCTCGGCCTCGCAAATTGTTTAGATATATGGCAAGCGGAGCGAGGTGTACATTAACAAAAGAATTATATGGTCGCATCATTCACATACATATCTGGAATGTGATAGAATATGTAGGTAAAAGGAAATAATTTTAAATTAAAGGGCTATTAAAATAAAACAGAATTCGCAGGCTGAGTGAAGCGAGGTCTGCAGCAGTACAAGAAAAATGCATATTGAGTATGTGAATGTTTTTCTGTTATAGACTTCCAAACAGTACAGAGCAAAGCTGTCTTCCTGTGATATTGTTGGCTTAGTATAAAGCATGACATTGGAGAAGAATCCCGAAATCAGCCACTTTTGGTACGAGTACTGTCACCACATAGTCTTCTATTTAGGTGGTTGGAGAAAAATTATGTTGTTTTGTCTCTAAGATAAAAATATTACCGCAGTTACTCAAATGTCTTTATCCATTATGTTGCTACAGACCTAGCTCGGATCGGTCTGCAAAACTGTTTGGAGATGTAAGAAGTGGAGCGAGGTCTACAACAGCAAAAAAATGTATGGTGGCATAATTCTCAGACGCCAGATGTCTGGAATGTGATGGAACATGTAGGTGAAAGGCAATAATTTTAAATTAAAGGCGTATTAAACTAAAACAAAGAATTCGCAGGCCGAGTGATACGAGGTCTGCACCATTACAAGAAATGCATATTAATATGTGTCAATGTTTTTCTAGTATAGACTTTCAAACAGTACAAAGCAAATCTGCCTTCTTGTAATACTGCTGGCTTAGTATAAGTATGGCCTTAAAAAAGAATCCCAAAATCAGTCACATTTGGTACGAAGCAATGTCACCATATAGTGATTTGCGAAGTTACAAAGCTGTTTGGAAATCTGACAAGTGGGGGGGGGGGGGACCAACAGCAAAAAAATATATGGTGGCATAATTCTCAGACACCAGATATTTGGAATGTAATAGAATTTGTACGTGAAAAGCAATAATTTTAAATTAAAGGCGTATTAAACTAAAACAAAGAATTCGCAGGCCGCGTGATACGAGGTCTGCAGTATTACATGAAAAGATTCATATTGAATATGTGTCAATGTTTTTCTATTATAGACTTGCGAACAGTACAAAGCAAAACCGTGTTGCTGTAATGTTTCTGGCTTGGTATAAAGCATGACTTGATGAAGAATCCCGAAATCAACCACTTCTGGTACGAGTACTGTCACCGCAGTGTTTTATTTAGGTGGTTGGAGAAAAATTATGTTGCTTTGTTTCTAAGACAAAAATATCATTACAGTTACTCAAATGTATTTTTCCATTATGTTGCTACAGACCTCGCTCGGGTCGGTCTACAAATTGTATATGCAAAGCTACAAAACCGTTTAGTCTACTACATCTCTAATGTGATAGAACATGTAGGTGAAGGCAATAATTTTGAATTAAAGGCGTATTAAAATAAAACAAAGGATTCGCAGGCGTCAATGTTTTTCTATTATAGACTTCCAAACAGTACAAATCAAAGCTGTCTTCCTATAATGTTGCTGGGTTAGTATAAAACATGGCATTGAAGAAGAATCCCTAAATCAGCTACTTTTGATACAAAGTACTGTCACCATATAGTGATTTATTTAGGTGGCTGGAGAAAAATTATGTTGTTTTGTCTCTAAGAGAAAAATATTACTACGGGTCGGTTTGCAAATTGCATATGCAAAGTTACAAAACTGTTTGGAGATGTGACAAGTGGAGCGAGGTCTACAACAGAAAAAAATTTATATGGTGGCATAATTCTCAGACACCAGATATCTGGAATATGATAGAACATGTAGATGAAAGGCAATAATTTTAAATTTAAGGCGTATTAAAATCAAACAAAGAATTCACAGGATGCGAGGTCTGCAGCATTACAAGAAAAGATTCATATTAAGTATGTGTCAATATTTTCCTGTTATAGACTTAGTATAAAGCATAACATAAGAAGAATCCCGAAATCAGCTACTTTTGGTACGAAGTATATCACCACATAGGTGGTTGGAGAAAAATTATGTTGTATTGTCTCTAACAGAAAAATATTACTACAGTTATTCAAATGTTTTTTTCAATTATGTTGCTACAGACCTCGCTCGGGTTGGTCTGCAAATTTCATATGTAAAGTTACAAAACCGTTTGAAGACGTGACAAGTGGAGCGAGGTCTACAACAGGAAGAAAATTATATAGTGGCCATAATTCTCAGACACCAGATATCTGTAATGTGATAGAACATGTAGGTGAAAGGCAATAATTTTAAATTAAAGGCGTATTAAAATAAAACAAAGAATGTGCAGCCTGAGTAGTGCGAGCTCTGCAGCATTACCAAAAAAAATTGCATATTTGAGTATGTGTCAATGTTTTTCTATTATCGACTACTAAACAGACAAAGCAAAGCTGGTCTTCCTGTAATAGTGCTGGGCTCGAGCGAAGCGAAGTTTGCAACTGCACAAATTTCGGATGGTCTGTATAAGACAGACGGGCTCTTCTAAATGTGCTGATATTACAGCCTGTTGCATTCAGCTTTCTGATACTCCTTTAATAGTAACCTTCTGATTTTTGTATTCCAAACTAACCACGTAAGGCTCAACCTTTTTAGTCAGGTTACAGCTGCACTCTATCTCGATCTTAAGCTCTACGTAAAATGTTTGAAAATATGACTAATTCCCCATATCTACGCATATTAAATGTCACAAAAGTAATTATATATTAATTGGAGCGTAGATTTCCCTCTATAAAATAAAAATCCATTTTATGTAACAGAAAAGCAATAAAAATATAAAACCCGCTATCGAATGTTCACACAATATTATTCAGATTCTCTAAAAGAAAACGAAATTTTGAATTCACGTCGTAACATAAATATAAATAAAAAGTTGGAGTTAAAAACAATATGCAAATAGTAATACGTAAAGTAAAAATAATTAAAACGACAAAATAGATCGCGTGCTAAGTATTGCATGTGTAAAAACAGCGTAAACTTTTTTATAATTCTAACTGTGATAGGAATCGAACTTTTCACGAAAAGCTACATGGTTTATTGCATCTATATAATGCAGGGCTTTTTTCGCGACTACAACCCTTACCAGCAGCCCTATTAATATTGCCTATCATTATCTGCATTTCGATCGACTCTGATCGATAATTAGTACGAACTCGTTGGCGTATTAACGAAAATAAAAATTATGATGTATTTATTCTAAAAATAGAAAAAAAGACCACCCGGATTTTCGGATCGGAAAGAAATATTCTTGTACTTAAGTCTTAGATGGCTGTTAGATTCTTGGACTGTGTAAAATGTTAATTTATCTACTTATCTAATTAATAATAAGCAAAATGGATGAAACGCTTAATAAATTTTATATGTTATTGTTTAAAAATTCCTGTTTGAGAAATTATTCAATTTTTTTTCTGTTCTCTTCCTCCCCTTCCTTCTTTTAATTAAGTGATGATTTAATTTATTTATGTTTTGATCTTGTGGTGAACCAGTGGCATCCGTACTAGAAAGATATTTTAATGTTTTATCGTATTTCAACCACAATATTTCGTCCAATTTAACCTGAGTTCAGAAAATATTATAAATAAATGATATTGGATTATGTCCAAATGACTCACTTCGATCTTTGTGTTTCTGAACAAAATAAAACGATATCGTAAATCATGTTTATCAAGTTATTGGAATGAGTCACTAATTTCCTCACTATATTGCAACATTTTTTTGTGTGTATCATCAATGTGAGGCCGTTCGTGAAATAATTTGCAGTATGAATTTTGGATTGTCAATAATATGGGGGCTAAAGGTTGGTTGGAATCCAAATTGCTGCTAGATTAAATCACCATTGACGTTCAGGTTGTAGATTTTTTCTAGATTCAGAAATATTTTGATGTGAATTTATAGTTTCAGATTGTTCCGAAATGTTTTCACAAATATTTGCAAATAAATTCGTTATTTTTACAGATTTCTACCACACTAAAACATTCTCTAGTAATTGCTACGATTCATATCCAAAAACCACTTTTAGACTTTTCTCCATAAATACTCAAACCCTTCCTAATGCTAATGAAATTCTACAATAGCAGCTTCTTCTTCTAATAATTTAAGACTTCAGGACACCCAAATTGGCCTGCAAAACTTAAAATGTCATCTTTCAAGTATTTGGTATAAAATGCATACTTTTAAAAAAATTAAACCATGCACAAGCACAATTCCAAAATGGCGCTCAAAACTATTTTTTTTTTTTTATGATTGTGGACCTGAAATAGGCTAAATTTGGCCTATCATGCTAAAGAACTCAGGAACACTTAGGAGTTAGGAGGATGGATAGAGGGATAATGAATTGCCAATAGATGCCTATGAACAGCTACCTTAAATTTTCTCATATCATAAGTGAGAGGAAAACAGGAACTAGGGAGATCATTCCAGAGTTTAGAAGCCGTGTAGAAAAATGTGGATTGCGCCCGTTTGGTACGACAAGTGGAGATTTGTACTGCATACTGATGATGTGAATGAGTGAACCGAGTGTTTCTCGCAAAGATAGCCGGAGATGGTATCAAAGAATGTAATTCACCAGCACAATAGCCGTTGTAATAACGATAATACAAAGAAATAACTGAAACCATCCTTCTATGCTCAAGGGACTGTATGTGAGAAGTTAAGGACGGGTCATTTATAAGCCTAATCGCTCAATCGTTCAACGTTCAACGTTAATGGACAAGTGCAGAAAGTGAAATATAGTTTGGGCCAATAAAACCCTAACATAGAAGCCAAATTCCCATTTTTTGGACTATTCTTGTTTTACTGGTTACAAATTTAATGTCTTCAATTAACATGAAAATTACGCCACAGCCCAAAATATAGTATGGGTTTCCAAAAAAATTCGCCTTAATCAAATGGGATGTAATGCTATAAATATCTGTTGATTAGAAACAAAATACCAAAATAAAAATTTTCTAGTTTTTGTGTACGTCCAAAGCCTACCAAATATTGATTCCAAAACTGGAAGCACAGTTGACTTTCCTCCTCAGAAAAATAGTCTGATTTTCATTTGAGCCAATTGCATCTTCTAATTAAACAACAAAAACTACACAAAATTAAAAAACACCGAACGCGTTTCGATAGCTACGCTATCATCATCAGTGCAGTCGACCGCTGATGATGATAGCGTAGCTATCGAAATGCGTTCGGTGTTTTTTAATTTTGTGTGGTACGTGGGTGTATTTTGTTTGTTGCAGATCCTGCCACAGTACTAGTGTTCCAGATTTTTCTAAATTAAAACTTTTATATGATTCAGTCTGGGCAGGTTGAATAAAGGTAATAGGATTACTTTTATTTGCTTTATTTGTTGTGGAAACCTTAACCCAAATGAGACAATTTCATCTTCTCAATTAATACTTTTATATGATTCAGTCTGGACAGGTTGCATAAAAGTAGGTTAAACCAGGATTACTTTAATGTCTGGATTAAGAAATATGATTGCTGTAGATATTTGTCAAATCCGTCGATCTGTCAAACAGTTTTAACCCGAGATTAAAATTAACTCATCCTTGTGCAACATGTTTTATTTGTTGTGAAACCCTTAACCCAAATGTGATATTTGCGTCTTTTCAATTAAAACTTTTATATGATTCAGCCTGGACAGGTTGCATGAAAGTAGTTTAAACCAGGATTACTGTAATGTCTGGATTAAGAAATATGATTGCTGTAGCTATTTGGCAAATCCGTCAATCTGTCAAAATGTTTTAACCCGGGATTAAAATTAACTCATCCTTATGCAACATGTTTTATTTGTTGTGGAAACCTCAACCCAAATGAGACTATTTCATCTTCTCAATTAATACTTTTATATGATTCAGTCTGGACAGGTTGCAAAAAAGTAGGTTAAATCAGGAATACTTTAATGTCTGGATTAAGAAGTATGATTGCTGTAGATATTTGGCAAATCCGTCAATCTGTCAGAAAGTTTTAACCCTGGAATTAAAATTAACTCATCCTTATGCAAAATGCTTTATTTGTTGTGGAAACCTTAACTCAAATGAGATAATTGCGTCTTCTCAATTAAAACTTTTAATGAGTCAGTCTGGGCAGGTTGCATAAAAGCCAGGATTACTTTAAGGTCTGGATTCAGAAATATGGTTACTGCAGGTATTGGGAAATTTCGTCAATCTGTCAAAATGTTTCAACTCGAGATCAAAATTAACTCATCCTTATGCAAAATGCTTTATTTGTTGTGAAAACCTTAAACAAAATGAGATAATTGCGTCTTCTCAATTAAAATTGCTAATGATTCAGTCTGGGCAGTTTGCATAAAGTAGGTTAAACCAGGATTACTGTAATGTCTGGATTAAGAAATATGATTGCTGTAGATATTTGACAAATCCGTCAATCTGTCAAAAAGTTTTAACTCCAGATCAAAATTAACTCATCCTTATGCAAAATGCTTTATTTGTTGTGAAAACCTTAACCCAAATAAGATATTTGCGTCTTCTCAATTAAAACTTTTAGTGAGTCAGTCTGGACAGGTTGCATAAAAGGCAGGATTACTTTAATGTCTGGATTAAAAAATATGGTTGCTTTAGGTATTAGGAAGTTTCGTCAATCTGTCAAAATATTTTCACCTGGGATCAAAATTAGCTCATCCTTACGCAAAATGCTTTATTTGTCGTGGAAACCTTAACCCAAATGAGATAATTGCGTCTTCTCAATTAAAACTTTTAGTGAGTCAGTCTGGACAGGTTGCATAAAAGGCAGGATTACTTTAATGTCTGGATTAAGAAATATGGTTGCTGTAGGTATTGGGAAATTTCGTCAATCTGTCAAAATATTTTAACTCAAAATGCTTTATTTGTTGTGGAAACCTTAACTCAAATGAGATAACTGCGTCTTCTCAATTAAAACTTTTAATGATTCAGTCTGGACACGTTGCATAAAAGTAGGTTAAACCAGAATTACTTTGATGCCTGGATTAAGAAATATGATTTCTGTACGTATTTGTCAAATCCGTGAATCTGTGAAAGTATTTTAACCCGGGATTAAAATTAACTCGTTCTTATGCAACATGTTTTATATGTTGTGGAAACCTTAACCCAAATGAGACAATTTCAGCTCCTGAATCTGATTTAGTCTGGGTAGGTTGCATAAAGTAGGTTAAACCTGGATTACTGAAATGTCTGGATTAAGAAATATGATTGCTGTCGGTATTTGGCATTTTCGTCAATCTCTCAAAATGTGTTTAACCCGGGATCAAAATTAACACAGCCTTATGCAAAATGGTTTATTTGTTATGAAAACCTTAACCCAAATGAGATAATTGCGTCTTCTCAACTAAAACTTAATGATTCAGTCTGGGCAGGTTGCATGAAAGTAGGTTAAACCAGGATTACTTTAATGTCTGGCTTAAGAAACATGATTGCTGTAGATATTTGGAAAATTCGTCTATCTAGCAAAAATTTTTAACACGAGATTAAAATTAACTCATCCTTACGCAAAATGTTTTATTTGTTGTGGAAACCTTAACTCAAATGAGACAATTACGTCTTCTAAATTAAATCTTTTATATGATTCAGTTTGGGCAGGTTGCATAAAAGTATGATAAACCAGGATTACTTTAATGCCTGGATTAAGAAATATGATTGCTGTAGCTATTTGACAAATCCGTCTATCAGTCAAATTGTTTTCATCCGGGATTAAAATTAACTCATCCCTAGGTAACGAATTTTATCATAACAAAAATAAATTTAGTTTTAATCATTTCAATCTTAAAATCACCCTCCCATTTTAAATGACGCTGAATTAAAGTGAGTCAATGTCGCTTGAAGTCCAAATTATAAAATACTGGATATTGTTTCAGTTCAAAAAATCTAGAGTATTAACACAACAGGTTTCAAATCTTATCTAAAGCTTCTGTCATTGCAGACCTCGCAGCGCTCGGTCTGCAAAATTTTCCATTTCCACTGTTTCTATGACCGCAATCGAGTAAAAATTTATGTTACAATACCTATTGCTTTTACATTTTACTTCTCTCATTCATTTTTTTATAACAGTAAGAAATGAAAAAGCAAAATCTATTTCAGAATACTCAATCTCCAAATTGTTTGATTTAAGGAAATATTTGTAAGAATAAAACATTGCGTTGCGTAAAATAAGAGGGGAAATAAATACCAAAGTTTGCAGACCGAGTATAGCGTATAGCATACACTTGGCCTGCATATATTTTTATGCAATTTACGAAAATTCGAAACAGAAATACTAGACACCAGCGCACTAAATGGTTTCAAATATTCAAACGTCTTCTAGTAATCTCTTTGCCTACGAATTTCTTTAATTTAAAATTTATAAATCGGTCTCGTATATCGACGGCATTTGCAACACACAATTTTTAAACTTTAAAATTTAAAAACGTGCCGCACTGAGTTTTAGTGCAGATGGTTACAGTATAGTTTGGCAGTATCCCATGCAACTGCAGGAGGAGCATATCAAGATCTAACATTCAGATTCATGGAAATTTTATTGTTTATTAAAAATTATTATTAATTTTATTAAATACATAAATAAAAGGTTTACCTCGAGTAGGATTTGAACCTACGACCTGTATTTTAGAGTACGCACTACATGCGATCAGGTTCAAGCCCCAATCGATGTAAAGTTTGTCATTATGTATGTAGAACTGATGTAAATTCTAAATATAATGAGATTACAATCAAATTACTTATATTAATGGCATGTGATCCTGCAATATCGCAAGGATTCACACATACCAAAGCAACCTGTAATCTCATTATATTTAGAATTTACATCAATTCTATATACATAACGGCAAAATTTACATCGATTGGGGCTTGAACCTTGATGGCGCAGTTGGTTAGCGCGGTACTCTAGCAAAGTACAGGTCGTAGGTTCAAATCCAACTCGAGGTAAACTTGTTATTTATGTATTTAGTAAAATTAATAATTTTTAATTACATATTTACCTTTGAACTTATTCGTTCATAACAAAAACTTATAATAATTTATTGTTTATTGTTTCAGTATATAGATTATAACCCGTCCGATTACAGATGAAGCGTAGCGAGGTCTGAAACTAAACGAACCAATATTAAATATTTGGTACTTAAGAAACTTCTCTTCATAAGTGTTATTTTAAGATAAGAAATGGTTTCTGTAGCTTGAATGTAACACGTACATATTAAGCATAGCGAGGTCTAAAACTGAACAAACTAACAGTTAACATTTGAAAAAGTCCTCTTATGCCTTTTAGAAGATAAAATATGTTTAATACTTTAACAGTAACCCGTGCAATTGCAGGCCAAGCGTAGCGAGGTCTGCACCAACTAATAATCAACATTTGTAACACAAACCGATGTTCTATTTTAAAATAAGAAATATTTTCAGTAACTTGACGAACAATTGCATTTGTAGACTGACCATAGCAAGGTCTGCAACTACACTAACTAACGTTTTACTTTGACAATAACCCGTGAAATTATAGATCAATCGTACCAAGGTGTACAACTGCACAAACTAATATTCAACTTCGTGTGTTGTTTTTTTTTGTAAGTCGTCAGGTTGTATTAGGTGCGATTGCAGACCGAGGACATAATCTTGTTCTATTATAAGGTGGCAAATAGTTCGGCGGTGTTTCAGACCTCGCGATACCCTTCCCATAAGTTTGATCTGCTTTATCGACGAAATTCAACATTTAAGATGCAATATTTGTCGTTATTATTGCAATTGCAGATCTCTTTATGTTTGAGACGTAAATTATACTGTTTATACTTCTACCATTTTTCATTATGAATTCAAAATCTACCTAGATAAATTACTTTGCTGCCTAAATCTAGCAAAACCATGTGTTTCACAGAAGTGATATTTGTTATACCACTGAAGTTTGAAAGCTTTTAGTAGGAAGGTCTGCAACAACATAGTTCAATGATCTATGTTTCAAATCTAAAAAGTAATGGAGTCTGTTTTGTAGAATTACAGTCTTTTAGGAGCAAGAGGAACTGTCTTTATTACAATCGCAAATCTCGTTACGTTTGACTTGAACATTCTCTTATTTACTCTTTGTAAAGTTCAAAAAGCTGTGTGACCTTAGCAAGGTATGATATAGTACAATCCAATTTTAAACTGTTTGAAAAAGCTGTAGTTGGAAAAACTATTCGTGGTTCCCATAGAGTAGAATTTCTCATAACAGGGCGAACGAACGAAAGTAACGAGTTCTGCAACATTAAACGTCAATGTTAAACGTTTTAACTATAGAAATCTCAAGTAGATAGTCCCTTTTTGCTGTTTTTTACCTGTACCTGTTACATTTTGATTCGAATTACAATGGAGTAGCAAATACTATCGCACTAAATGTTTTACGTACTTTAACTGTATCCCTTACAATTACAGACCTCGCTGCTATCCGCCTGAATATGTAGCTGGTTTTGCTGACATTACATTTTTATGTAATAGGTGGTCTCAAATTTTCGAAAATATGGCGAATTGCAGGCTGAGCATAGCGAGGTCTGTAAAAATGTAGCGACTTCAAATTATGTAGTAGAAAGAAAGTAAAATTTCGTATAATTCCAGACCGCGCTACCCCCCACTCTGCATTATAACGAGTGAAAGGGAAATCGATAAAATAAACATTTTTTGCGTATATTCTCATAACAAATAGAAGAACGTGTCTGCTTTTTAGAAACATATCCTTGCATTAGAAATCTAAGTGTACCTGCGGCTAGGTCCTGTTATAATTTCAGTAAATTCATATTTAAGCTAATTTTATTATTATATATTATACAGGGTTAACGCACTTAAGCTAGAAGTTTAGTAATCCAACTGTACCCAATAATGTAACGTAGAATCCAGAAAATGTAGCGATTATCTAATAATATGAGCGATCCTGTTAAGTAATGTCTAGCCAGTCGCGCTCAATTGGGAAATGCCCCCATTCATTATTAAATTTCGAAATTTTTCTGAATATTCTTTATCTTAAGATGAGTTTATATATCCGAGGACATTTGGCACGAAACATCCTCCTAATATTATTGAATATTGCCAAACAATAAAATTTAAGCCAAAATACGGTTAAACTTATAAAGATGTATACAACTTAATAGTTGAAATATTTTGAAACTTGGCAAGATTTCATGAATGACAATTTACTGTTTCTCTTTGCCAGGTCAATACAAGTCGTACTATTTACATACGATGAATTATGTTGTGTATGGTTTAAGATATATTAGCCATAAATGTTATTTTCGCTTATTTTCTGATGAAGTTATGCAAAATTAGTAGACTCAGCATGAAAATTAAAGTATAAGTAATAATGCGCTTAATTAGTAACTGAAAGGGTTAAGGTTCCATTCCCTACCCTCGCATGATTTTTGTTACAATAGAAAATGCATGCAATTACGTGTTATATTATAAATATAATAATTTTCTGAATTTATAAGAGTATTATTAAGAGCGTTTCCTTCATTGATCCTTACAGACAGTTTTTCCTCAGGCAAAGAAACGGGAATACCAAATTTTGGACGTCCCGAAAATGATTTAACTGATGAAAGAATAGCACATATCTTAAATGAGGCATCTCATATACAAATAAAAACGCCTTGTGAAGATAGTCACAGTAACGAAGATTCGAAATCACCGCACGGACAGTGTTCCAGTCCATTTTCACGCGAATTACAAAAACAGAAATTGAAAAAGTACGAAAACGACGATATACCTCAAGAAAAAGTAGTGAAAATTTATCAGGAAGAGTTAGCGAAATTAATGGGTAAGAGGATAGAAGACTTCCGGAGAGATCCGTTTCCTGGGTAAGTATTTCATTTATGCTGAATCTGATTGCTAAACTAATATTTAGTATGTTTTTTCCGCATTTATTTAGTGGCGGTGCTGTAGATCGAACGCAAGAAGAAATTCGTATGGCGTTAGATGCTTATCATCGTGAATTAGCAAAATTAAATCATTGTCCAAATCCAGCCCAAATGACAAATTTGGGTCTTCTGGCGTTACAACAGCAAGCTCTTGTGCATCATCACCATCCTTCCTTAAATGGTGGCGCGCAAGATTTATCTCTTCCAAAAGAAAAACCAAAGATGGTGAATGGTATCGAAGACAAAGAAAAAGACTGCGATGAGAGTGTGAAGCATTCGGGGAGTGCATTTAGTTTAGTTCGTCCTAAAATTGAACCGGGAACACAATCACAGACAACCAGTTCGACAGCATCTAGTCCTTTAAGTAATAGTATTTTACCACCTGCAATGACACCTACAGACGATTTTTCAACATCGGCAGCTGCAAGTCCGTTACAACGCATGGCTTCCATTACAAATTCCCTTATATCCCAACCACCCAGTCATCAACACCACCCTACGAGTCAGCGACCTTTAAAAGCAGTTCTTCCACCCATCACCCAACAGCAATTCGATATGTACAATAATCTCAATACGGAAGATATTGTTAAGAAAGTAAAAGAGCAACTCAGTCAATATTCCATAAGTCAAAGGCTTTTTGGTGAAAATGTTCTCGGATTATCACAAGGATCGGTTAGTGATCTTTTAGCAAGGCCGAAACCTTGGCATATGCTCACGCAGAAAGGACGCGAACCTTTCATTCGCATGAAAATGTTTCTGGAGGATGACAACGCAGTTCATAAATTAGTGGCAAGTCAGTACAAAATCGCACCGGAGAAATTAATGCGAACTGGTGGATACGGAGGCACGCGTAAGTACACAAATATGTAGATATATGTAAATTAAATCGTAATTTTACAGCATGCGGAACACCATTGGGTAAACCAATGCCTCCAACGCAGAAGATGTTGAGCGAAGCCGCTGGTTTTCTGAACAAAATGCAAGAAAACCAAAACCTACTTCCACCGTCCTTACAAATGGTTTCACCGCAGAACCAGATGTCACAACCTCACGGCCCTCCCATGCTGCTAACACCACCAGGCATTCCTCCACAACACACTATTAGTTTACAACAATCCGATCACCACATGAAGAAATCAAGTCCGCATGGTATTCCACATTCGCCTTTATCTCAACATCAAAATAATCTACGCGCCTTAAATCCTCATATATCGCCGAGCGTTTACGAAATGGCGGCTTTAACACAAGACTTGGATACGCAAGTGATCACAACTAAGATTAAAGAAGCGCTTTTAGCTAACAATATAGGACAAAAGGTAATTATTTTTTAAGATGACGTTTTGTTGCTAATGTTTCAGGTTTTTTGCAGATATTTGGAGAAGCTGTTTTAGGATTGTCTCAAGGATCGGTTAGTGAGTTGTTGTCGAAACCAAAGCCGTGGCATATGCTGAGTATAAAAGGTCGTGAACCTTTTATACGTATGCAGTTGTGGTTGAATGACACGCATAATATAGAGAGGTTGCAGTTGTTGAAAAATGAGCGTAGAGAAGCGAATAAGAGAAGGCGTTCGACGGGAGCAGGAGCTCATGATAACAGCTCAGATACATCTTCAAACGATACTTCAGAGTTTTATCATTCCAATTCACCGGGACCTGGGCCGCCATCTGCCAAGAAGCAGCGCGTTTTGTTTTCAGAAGAGCAGAAAGAGGCGTTGAGATTGGCGTTTGCACTTGATCCGTATCCAAACGTAGCTACAATAGAATTTTTAGCGGGAGAACTTGGACTTTCTAGTAGAACTATAACGAATTGGTTCCACAATCATCGAATGCGATTAAAGCAACAAGCACCACACGGCATGCCAGCCGATGTTCCACCAAGAGACCAGAGCGGTAATCAAGCACCGTTTGATCCCGTTCAGTTTAGGCTGTTATTAAACCAAAGACTATTAGAATTATCGAAGGAAAGGATAGGATTAGGTGGAATGGCGTTACCGTATCCCCCCTATCTTTCCACGAATCCAAATTTAGCCGCTCTTATTAGTAGAGGATTATTACCGTCCGGTGATATGGACTTATCAATGTTGGGTAGTGTAGTTAAGGAGCAAATGAGCGGTTTGGATTTGTCAATGACTTCATTAAAACGCGAACCTGATGATTACGAGGACGACGTCGAGAGCAACGTTGGATCGGAAGATTCGAATATGTCGGGAAGTTTACATGGTGAAGTGAAACATGAACCAAAAGAAACGCCTTTAGCACAAATAGGTAATCAAGCGAGATCGTCGAGAAGAAAACCGGCGGCGCCTCAATGGGTCAATCCCGAATGGCAAGATGAAAAAGAGAAACAGTCATCCGGCAACGAAGTTATTATAAACGGAGTGTGTGTTATGCAAACCGAAGATTACGGACGAAGAAATTCGGAAGAAACTGTACATGTTGAACCTACCCCCGTTATGGATAGGTTTGAAGATGACCAAAGTGATACCTCATCTGTTAATAACGATAATGAGAATGACTCGCGCGTTGAACATTGTGAGGATAAGGATAATGAGGACGATAATAAAAATGTAAGTGAGTTTGAGTCGGTACATGATGATAGTGATAAACCGATAAAACGTGAAAATGAAGATGAACGATGGGATTATTGAATGGTAAATTGTTTTAGGTTCCATTTGTGTTGTCTTGTGACGATCCCGGTTAAAACAGACGGTTGTGTGTACGGGAAATTGCATGTGGTTGTTAACAGTTATTGTATAAAAAAATTAAAAAAGTGCAATCAGAATAAACAAATTACCCCAGTTATTTATTGTGATTTAAATAGTATATTTCAGTTTTTTGTTAATATTAAGGTTTTCGAGCCGATTTGGCGACTGTTTTGTTCTTTTTTTCGTATTTATGTAGTTATATATAAGACTGTTACCATATTATAAAAAAAGTACTATTAGCCACTTATAATCAAAAAAATGGCTACTTGCAAAGCAAAATGTTTGAAACAATGTGATACTGCTTATTATTCTATTGTTTATCCAATTACGTGCTTTCCAAATAAAAAAAGGCCAAATTTGCAAATTAGTTTGTAAGGTTCTTCTGTCGTCGATTATTTCTTAAATATTTATGAATATATTTAGGTGTTTTACATTTCGTATTTTAGCGTTTTTAGTTTTTTGTACATAAAAAGGGTATGTAATATATCCACATATTGGTAGAATAAAATTAGTTTTTAAAATTACTAGACCAGGATTACCATTTATTGTTATATATTGCCATTTTCCAAAAAAAGAGGAGATTGTATTTTTTTTTAATATTAACCTCAGTTTTTTTTTCTTCTAGTCTTCTAACAAATATGGGCATAATTTTTAATTTCTATCAAATCTGTGGCCAGTACGTCACATGCGGTTTTTAATCTGTGTTCTTAGTAGATCTCATACGTATTTAGGTAAAAAATACTTCATCTTCAGTTCGAAGGAATAATTAGTTATTAATATATACAATGCATATCGATAGGCGTATGAACAAATTTTGTAAATTTACGAATCCACCCAAACCGAAGAACTTTGTTTTTTATATAATAATAAACGATGGTAATAATAGCACAAAATATTAAAAAAAAGAATCTTTAAGATAGTGCAATATTTTAACATTACAACTTTAGACTTTATAATTCGTATATTTTTGGCAATATGTGAAAAGTATAAAAATTAATGTAATTCTTCCATTTACGTCATATTCAATGTATACACATTGCAATATAAACATGATACGTAAACTCTTGCAACAAATTGTGAGAGTTATTAGAAAATATGTATAGAATGCACATTTTTAAAAAGTACATGTAGTTACTTAGTCAGTTTTTATTTTCCTGTAGAACAAAAAGTGTTTATATTTTTATTTTTTACCTAATTTTTTTTTAAATAAAACGAATTTTCGAAATATCCACGATACGTAAGAATAAAGTTTTATTAACGAATAATAAAAAAAACATTTCGAAAATTTGATTTTATTATTTATTGTATAGTTTTATAAAATAGTGTTGGAATATTTTACTTAGATCATAGATCTGAATCATTTCACAGTTGTAAATATTTATAATCATATCATTATCTCCTTTTAAAGTTTCTAAATTAAATATTCTCTGTATTTGAATTAATGTGTCCCATTTAATCATCGTCGGCCATCATCATTATACAATTTGCAAAAATGCAAAAATTAAAGATTTATTGACAACAAAATAAAAATATATTTAAAGTGAGTATATGTTTAAATAAAAGCACTATAAATCCTAAACAGAGTTATAAGTTTTAATAATTCATTACGGTAAGTAGAACTTCATAAGGCAATAACACAAATTGTAGAACATTGTCTCCATGCCTTCCTAAAGCACAAAAACTACATAGCTACTTATCCACAATGTGAAAAGTGACAAAACAGAATTTCATAAGTAAAAACAAAGAAGGGGTAAGTGTGATAGCCCCTGGCAATATTTTGTTAATATATACCTACTGGATTATCTATTAACGATAATAATATGGTTAATATGCTACTTCACAAGTATTGAGTAATGTTTCGTTACCTTTTTCACTAAAGATGTGGTCCCTGGAGAACAAGCCACCATATCGCAAAAATCATGACCAATAGGTACCACTTTTTGGCGTTTCTCTTTACAACCATAACTTACAACTGAAATAGTTTTGTGATTAAATGAAACAAATTAAATTCTATTCATAACTTTGTTTATTAATTTTCTGTAAGCAGAAAACGCTTAAGTTTTTAAAGTAGTAAGAA
The DNA here is from genome assembly GCA_036346205.1 of Vesta saturnalis. Classification (NCBI taxonomy): domain Eukaryota; kingdom Metazoa; phylum Arthropoda; class Insecta; order Coleoptera; family Lampyridae; genus Vesta; species Vesta saturnalis. The sequence continues at coordinate 3,084,629 of JARFJB010000418.1, read as the reverse complement.
TTATAGCACTAAATAGGAATGAAGGGGACACATCCGGAGAGTTCAAATGTGCATCAGACTATTCAATTGTGGGCACGTATGTTAAGTAAGTGACTGAAGCACAAAAAATATGTTGCAAGCAAAAGTGTAAAGATGGAATTTTGAGGGTTTATGTATAGTCCCTTTCTGATATACAAATACATACTCGTAAGGTATATACGATATACCTAAACTTGGACAGTTAGGTAAAGATATATCTAACCTCACAATTAATCTTTGACAAGGCCTTGTCAAAGATTAATACAGAGCTTAGACGATGGAAGGGAGGGGACTGCTAATAAAGTAACGAGTGATCAATCTCAAGTGTATACCACGTGATTAAAATATTTAAGTTGGTACCACTGATAGGTTGGTAAGAAGCTGTATTGCTCTAGCTACTCTAAAGCATGGTTCGAGTAAAACTACGATCAGTTTCAAATCTGTATGACGGTCATTAACTTATACATATTGTAAAATATTATCTTAATTTAAATAATGACTATTTTGTATTTGATTAGACTGCATCCCTACAAAATACAACAAACTAAATAAAATATTATTTAATGATTGGATTAAATCATTACAAAATAATGAGTCTTAAGTATTTAAATGTTATAATTTCATTATAATTAAATAAAATTTACAGTACAAGTTTATGGAATGACAATGTCTTTTACAAATTTTTTTTAACTCCTTAGGTACACATTAGTTATCATACTGTGCTTTACAGTATATGTTCAAAATGACCGTCATTAAATTGTAAACATAAGTTCACCCTACGTTGCATATTCGCAAATACATTTTGTAACATTTGGGTACCAATATTATGAACTTCATGAGTTATAGCATCACGCAATTCTTGAGGAGTATGCAATCTTCTGCTGAACACTTTGTTTTTTTAAATAACCAAAAAGAAAAAAGTCTAACGGTGTCAAGTCTGGTGAATTCGGTGGCCAACCATTTACACTAATGATTCTATCTTCAAATTAGTCTCGTAAATAATTAATTGTAACCTGTGCAGTATGTGGGGTAGCGAAGTCATGCTGGAAATACCCGTTTCGTAATTCACGATCATCCAAATTATTAAAATTAAATTAAATTAAATTCTAAAAGTATTTCCCTGTATCTTGCCGCAGTAATTGTGCCATCGAAAAATACTGGTCCAAATATTCGTTGTCGCGACATTGCTATTCAGACACCGACCTTGATAGGGTGTAAGGTAGTTTCTCAAAATACATGTGGATTTTCTGCAGACCACGTACGATAATTTTGGCTATTTATGTAACCGGACATCCAGTAAATCATTGTTCGTCGTATTGTTGAACCATTGACAGTAGTTTACTCTAAGCTGAAAATCTCTATCTCGCAACTGTTGTAATACCGACACCTTGTACGGGTACAAATGTAAATTCTTCTTTACTGCAGTGTGGACACTTCCATAGGATACATCTAAAAATTATTTATGTAAAATTATGTTTGTATGGTAAAATTTTTCATACGTGTTTGTGCAGATAGTTTTCGCAAAGATTTATTGGGGCTTGCATTCATCCTTGCTTGGATATCTGCTAAGGTGTCCTCTGTTAAGACAGTAGCCGAAGCTTCACGTTTGCGTTTTAAAACACTACCAGTTTCCATGAATCGAGCTATCAATCGATTAAAATGTTGACTAAGTGTTTCGTAACTAATATTTTCATTTGGGTACTCAACAGTAAATTGATCGATGCATGATTGCAATGAATAATGCCATTACCCATTACCATCTTGGAAGCCGCTACGAAAATGAGCCACAACAATGAATGTGTCGTGTTCGATTGAAAACGGCATGACGATTAAATTCGATATCACAATTTGAAATTCAGAATATATAATTTGTCTTGATATAGACAGTTTGTAAATAACTCAAGAAAATACAAAAGTGAAAAACGCAGGTATAATATGACATAAACTGACATAAACTAAAATGGCTAAAACCACACTAAAAATCCAAAGCAGCCAACTGCAAAACACAACAATATTAACAACTAGGGATTTTTGTCATACCACTACAGTACACTTGAGATTGATCACGTTGTACATGCGCCATATCTGTAGCTATGCCGGTTTGTGATCGAGCAGCCATTAAGTTGGTGGCAAACATTGAGTGTGACACCATTACAAGTTTGGCGAATTCTAAACCAATTTTTGGTCAATTGATACCTTTTAAGGCACTAGTACAATGGTGAATTGTGCGTTCAAGTGTTCACATCGGAGTGAAACGAATGTCGAAGAAATTACGTTCTACAGGCAGGGTCGGCCTTAGCCCTATAGGCGCCCTTTTAATGAAAAAGGGGGTGGTAAGAGAAAATCAGTTTTTTACAAATATATTTTTATTAAGGACTGCGTTGACAGTAAAAAGTATTAAGAATAAAAAGATTCGGAATTATTTTGAAAATAAATTAATTTCATTTTAAATTACCCTTCCGCGCCTTTTAATCAGCGAAATCTTGAATTAATTCTTCAATGCCCAAATATTCCGCTAAGTCATTTTCTATGGAGAAATTGCCAAATCGCTAAGCTTGTCTTGTAACATCGTGGTTCGTAAATATGTTTTTACCAACTTCAGTTCTGAAAAACTTCTCTCGTCACTGGCTACTGTGACAGGAATTGTCAATAAAATTCTTAAAGTAATCCAGACATTGGGATATACATTTTCCTGTATGAATCGCAATACTATATTGGGTGACGTAGTTGATTCCATTTCTGGGCGGAAAGCATTTATACTTATGTTCTTCGTGCAGCGCTTTTCCATCGATGTCGCAATCCCCTCCAACGGTCAATTTGATTGCTAAATCAGAACAACACTTCTAAGTTCTTCTGTATCTGGCAAATTTTTGAAGTCGAATAGAAAACCCCAAATACCAAAGAATTCATGAAATTGTACAAACTGTAACTGTATCAAGAAGCGAGTTGAAAAATTCAACTTCACACTTTTTTTGGGGAGTTTGAATTGGTTCATCTTGAGCTTATTTCATCGAATTGACGTTTAATGCACCGAATTCGTCCATGTTCCCTAAATACTGGCTCGAAATTAATTTCCTTGGCCGTTGAGAGGGCATTGACGAACCCATTCTTTCTGTAGTCATTCAGATATTTGCAACATTTATTAAAAAGTTCTTTAGCTTGTATAAGATTCGCACCCTCAGATTGTAGTGGTTTACTCACAACGTTGACTTGGAAAAGTATGTCGTACTATACGATTAAACTTCCAATGAAATCTTTCAACTGATTACAGAGTGTGACCGCCTCATGAGCAATGTTAGGATCGGATTTTTCAGCTCTATCTGCCAATGTAACGAACGCACCATGGACATCTTCAAGCTGGCATTTCACTGCTTTCACACTTTGAATCCTAGCTTCCCAACGGGCATCACTCAATTTCTTAAGAGTATATATTTTTACATGGCTCATTACAATTTGCCACCGTGCTGTCGACCCAGAAAATAAAGTAAAGAGTCTTTGAAGAATAAAGTGACCGATTGTACAGAAGAAGTAGCTGCATCAGCAAGAAGGAGGTTCTAACTATGACAACCAGATTGCACAAAAAATGTTAAAGGGTTTTGGTCCAAGATTCTTTTTTGTACAACACTGTATTTTCCTTTCATGTTAGAACCGTTGTCGTACCCTTGTCCCCTGCAGTCTGCTAATTTGGGTCCGTGTTTTCCCAGTACTTTCATAATAGACGCTGTAAGTCCTAGTCCAGTAGTGTCATCAATATTTAAGAACTGAATAAAATATTCTTGAATAGCTACGATGTCAGATACATCAACAATTCTAATGGTAATTGATAACTGTTCCACACTGCTATTTTCCGGAGTATAGTCGGCAATTATGGAATAATACTTGACAGTTCTTATCTTCTCCAAAATCCTGAAGGTAACTTTTTCTGCCATAAGATGGATAATCTCATTTTGAATCCGCTTTCCGCAATAATGATCTGAAATATCACCACTTAGTGCAAGTTTTAAGTATTCTTGCATAACCGGATCAAATTTGGCCACCATCTGCACCAATCCCAAAAATTTACCGTTATTTGGAGTATATAATCGGACGGAGGAGCCTCTGAATGCCATATTGTTCTCAGCAAGATATAAAGTAATGTGCAGAAACCTTGAAAGCACATTCCTCCAACGAACAACTTCTTTGCTGAGCAGCAGTTGTTCTTGTCGATCAATGATTTGACACGTTTCTCATTTTAGCCTCAATCCACTTACGATAACAATTCATGTGTGAAACACTTGTCTCGTGAATCTTGATAGCAGTAGAAAGAGTCCAACCGTTATATCCGTTAATGACGAAATTTGAAGAGGAAGCCGTTTCAAAAAGCAGAACACGCAGTCCCTAGATTTTTCGTAAAGGAGCCAACGGCGTGTGACGGTTTCGCCATTTCTCAGTTTTTTAAATAGTAACTGTCAGAGAAATGCCTCCCGTATTAATTTTCAGGATACTGTTGCAATCTAACCTGAGACGCTCCTTTAATAATAAGACGGCCAATAAATTTTTGGCGCAATACTCTAGGCCAAGAAGAAGGGTTCTGTAATAGGGTTCTTCATATTGACTATCTTATTCACCTTGAATTTCAATCACTCACTGTCACTATTTTGACTTTCTTCCACTTTCTATTGTATTAAATCTATTCATCATCTGTAGGCTTTTGATGTTTGGCATTTGTATATTCAGCATTCTCTATAGTCGACTTGGATGATGACGGTAATATGTCAAGATTTATATTCAAAGTGTCCTTATTTGTGGGGCTTCTGAATTAGTTAATGAAGGTGTAACTAGATTCTTGAGAATTGAATCATTTTTTTTGTATGCCTCTTCACATCCTTAAGCTTCTGCAGTTTTTGTTGTTTCCTTTTTCGGTTTCCATATCCTGACGATTTTGCTCTTTTATTCACGGTTCCATAAAAATAAAAAATATTGTATACAAAATGCAAGACTATCAACGAATCTTTTTATAATTATTGTAACATTGATCACTAATAAATTGATATGCTATTTATGCAACTGCAAGTAGTTCTGTATTCACGATTAAATGCGAGTAACGTAACACGCGACGATATTTGGAAAAAAATCGAATGACCGCACGGCCGGTAAACAGATGCACTGTGGAAACAGTGCAACACGAACCGCAAGGCGTTTGGACCTAGCCCATTTTACAATTGGAGGAGTTCACGGTGAACGTGATTCATTCCTAGGCGGCGGCGGCGTACGGCGTATGCAGTGTCGTGCAATTCGTCTACGTTTCGTTGTCAGTCGATTATGTGCCGCCCACTGGTGGGAAAATCGTGCGCACGTCAGGTGACTGACATGTGCGTCTATTACGCCTTCGGTGCCCTTGTGCGGGGAACAACCGCGCACTGCCCTAAGACCGGCTCTGTCCACAGGTGAGAATAAGGTGTACTGGCAACAATGTTCAAAAACATATGTTTAATACACAAAATCCGTTGAGGAATGGCTACCGAATGTCCCTTAAAGTTGGATAAAATATTCTTGTAAATTGTGGCATTATCTAAGAAGCAGGCGAGTATGTTAAACAACATTCTGTGCTTTTTAACCGAAAGCTCTAAAAATACTACTATTTTGGAGTGCTTTCGCATTCAACAGGGCTGTCGCTGTCTTTTTTAAGAATTTTGCAACAGTCCGAGTTAAATTTAATTTTCTACTTAAGATCATTTGGAATGTAGATTAAACGGACGTTAAAAAAATATTACATACACCCAAGTGATAACCGAAACAGCCTCAAACGCTGAGTAATTTCACCTGTTATACCTTCATTTCTATCGCTCTATACATTGGCGTGAAGATGAATACTTTTTCTACGGGGTAGTAAGTTGAGTATAATCGAGGTATGTCACCGTACAGCATAGTAGCAGTCGCAACTATTTGCTGGCTTAAAGGTAGTTTTCCGGATAGCGATCCTAACTTGTATAGAATTACGTTGGGCACGTGTAGGATAACTGGAAAGATGGCCGCGATTGTGGCAAGTAGGCTATGACTGTAATGAGTGAAAGGCAGCTTAATATTTTGCGGGTATCAGCGACAAAAAGCGAAAATGTTGTGGAGATGGATGAGTTAAACAGTATGAAATGGTATCCCCTCGAGTAATAGAAATCTAAAAGCATGATTGACTTTATCATTTATGATGAAGGACTTAAAAACTTGGTTAGGGACACAAAATTAATGTGTAGTCCGTAGTGTGGAATTGATCATTTTTTGATTGTATCTAGAGTGTGCTTAGAATCCAGGTGGATATGGAGAAAGAAGTTGGACGTAGTGCAAGCGACCACCATTAACGCAGAAAAACTGGTAGCTGACGATGTGGGAATGAGGTATGCAGAAGCTTTGAACACAGATTTGAATGTGAATCAAATGATAAGGAACTATAAAATGAAGGATGGTGACATTGAAGGTAAGAAGATGCACAAATACCTGAAAGAGCAACAGTGAGTAAGTAGAGAAGAGCGCTTGGTGGAGTGAAAATGAAAAAAGACAGTATGTAAGAAAAAAGACGCGTGAGACTATTAAGAGCTGGGAAGCATGTGTATCCCATGTCAGCGGAAGAGTACCACAACCATTACTATGGGCTCCTTAATATTAGCTCACCTATTTTTTGAGCTCGGTAAGAGCTGCCGTCGCCCTTTACTTATCCTTAATCCATTCTTATCCTATTTTTCCTCTCGCCCTCATTGTCTTCCTATCGGATTGAAATTTCAAAATTAAAAAAAAAGATGGCTATGGTTTCTAAGATAAAAAATACCGATCGGTTGCAAAATCCTCGTTCATCGAAAGTACTCACTTTCTGGTGCATTATTGTAACATCCGCGGTATTAGGTGTGTTCACCAACATCTCGACCAATGATCAACGGGCATTTTGTTTCTATCTGAAACTCAAGCCTGAAAACTTCGATTCACCTGACTTGCAATTTCCCCAATACAATCTTTTGATAAAAGGAGGAGTGTGTGCCTATCTCAAGGAGATAGCTTCGAAGAGGTTTTCTTGTTTAGGGAATAAGAAATTCGAGGTGATTTGATTCAAACATTTTGGTCTTAAATTTGTGAAACTTTACTGTTGCATGTATAGGTCTCCCAATGAAAGTAACTTTCAAGACTTCTTCGATTACCTTAGTTTGAAAGTTGACTATCTTCTGTCTCAGTTCCCATCTTGCGATACCTCAATTTTGGGAGATTTCAATGTTGGTAACTCTAATTGGCTTCATTCTTGATCTACTACTAACCCTGCTGGTTATATATGATCTCACACAAATGATTTCTGTACCCACAAGAATCCCTAACCATACTTCACATCTTCTAGACATTCTTACATTAGACTAACTTTTTTATAAAACTTCAGTTCTTTCCGCGCTAGGTCTTTTGACCACTCTGATAGAAATAACTTCTACTGTCCCTAATTCTTCTGTTGTTCACTACACTGATAGAACGTTGTGGAGTTTTAAGTCAGCTAAATGGAGTAATTTACGGGATTTATTTACAATCTTACCATGGCGTGAATGTTGTTTTAAGTCGTGTTGGTCTTCAGATATTGCTCTTTTAGTATCTGAAGTCATTCTCATGGGCATGGAGTTATATATTTTGATCGTTAGCTAAAGCCAAGTCAAATACGTGATCTGATCCAAGTTTGCAACATTACATTAGAGCAATCTGGTGCAACAGTTTCTTCAACGACAAATCCGATCCATTACTTTTCTGACAACAACCCACTTCATTGTAGTTCATCTCAGTTTACTCACAGTAGTAACTCACTTTGTTTCTCAAATCCAGACATTAAAGCTGAAATGGCCATTTCAATCAACAAAGACATTCAACATATCCTTAAATGAGGAAGTAATAATCTAGTTAAATTTAATGCTAACAAAACTCAGTGCTGTTTTGTGTCTGCCAAAAAAAAATCGGTCATTTCAGGTTGTAAGTGCGAATGGCTAGATCTCTAGTTTTCATGCTCTATTACTATGTTGGGAATTTCTGTATCTACCCATCTATCATGGCTTGACCATCTTTTATCAGCTACTAAGCAGTACTTTACGCTCTGATAACTGTTTCTGCTACATAAGGTCCAAATTCGACCTCGTCTAGAAAATAATCACTTCAGAGATGGTGCTCTCTACTGCATCCTTGTTATCGTTGATCGTTTTCAAAGAAGAGTGATTAGGCTTATAAAGACCGTCCTTAACTTTTGAGATACAGTCCCTTGAGCATAGAAGAATTATTTTAATTGTTTCTTTGTACTATCGGTATTACAGTGGCTGTTATGCTGCTGAATTACATTCTTTGATAGCATCTTGGGCCACCTTTGCTGGGAACACTCGGTTCGCTAAGTCACATCATCAATATGTAGTACAAATCTCAACTTGTCGTAACAAAGTGGCGTAATCTACATTCTTCTGCACGGGTTCTAAACTTTCGAATGATCCTCTAGTTCCTCTTTTCCTCTCACTTATAATATGCAAACATTTAAGGGAGTTCCTTAGTGCTTAGCCTGTTCAGGACCACAGTTATTAAGAAAAATGTATGGCAATGATTGCTACAAAATATGAGATTGAAAAACAGAGGTTATATAAAGTGTACAGATTAAGAAAGAAAGAGTGAACGAGGCAGTAATAGTGAATAAAGAGGAATTAAAGGCGGCATAAGGTGAGAAATTGCAGAATGATTTTGAGGGAAATAAGAAACATTTTTGGAAGTAGGCAAGAAATGCAAAACGTGGGCCAAGGCAGGACTCAACAGGAGAGCCGAACAGTATGAATGACGTATGGGATAGGTACGAATTCAGGGAATGCTGCCAGGAATATTTTGAAAGATTGTACGCAAATGAATGACTGAAGAGTTACAGGAGGATATTGTGGAGGATATAAGAAATGAAACAGGATGATATTGAGTTGACTGAGGTGAAGAAAACTCCACAAGTCGAAGAATCGTAAAGCTGCAGGTGTAATTGTGTGAATATTACTGGCAAAATGCTGAATTATGGATACGCAAATATTGAGGAAAAATTGTGTGACTATTTAATACATGTATTAAGCGTGTAAAAGTACTCGAAAAGGATAGCGTGTTTATCCTACATCATGGAGATTGTAGAGCAAGTTGATTAATGTTCACTACATATGGCAGAATGTATGAAAAATTAAGCGGCGACTCAATGCGGGGATGAGCATAGCTGCAAAACGAGCGATAGACAATAGCGTGTATGTGCCGTCAGTACTGTATGGAAGTAAGACTTGGGTAGGGGAGAAGGGGGCGTTGAAACTAATTTTATCAAACATTTATTCACACGGAAATATTTGATGAATAAAGAAGTGATTTGACGTACCCCACTAGTGGGGTTGTTTCAACCAAGGGATGGAGCAGTTATAACGATATCCATATATGTATATTAAAGAATTAAATTATCTATCAGACGAAACTATTAAAAGTATTTACAGTTTACGTTACTTTAAAAAATTGCAAAAATTATGTACCATTCCTGCACAGCGTCAGGACAGCAATCTTTTAAACGTCAAACCATCTAAATAATCAATGAAAAAGTTCCTGTAGAGTTTGCGTTGCGAATTCGAGCCTCGAAAATGTCTTTAACTTTTGCTTCGATGATGCCGGTGCAAGGAGGCGAGGGGAAGGGGGCACGAATGTTTCTCGGGCACATAGCGCGTCACATGCTAATCGCGGGCCTGCTTTGGGGATCTTCCAGCTCAGCGACAAGAGTATCTATTCCCCAAAAAATAATAATAAGATGCGTAATACGGGCTTACAGAACACCGGATCGTGTAGACTGTCGTTCATGAAATATAAAATCCTTCCGTTAATATCCATTTACATATTTACAGTTTTAACGCACGTCTGTAAGTGTAAAATACCTTTTAAAGCGTAATAGCGATACATATATACCAATTTTCACGAGTCAGAGCAGTTGGGTCATAACTAACTTTGTTTCATTACCAACTTTAGGACCCACCTATTCTACACGAGAGGATGTAGATAGAACTGATTTAGGTTGGCAATACTGTCCGTTATTGTCAAGCACTTCTGACATTAAACATGTGACAACATAACCTAAATTTTATTATTGTAATGAAATAAACATAACCCCTGAAGCTGAGATTTAACAGTTGTCCAACTTTTAATAACAATTTTCATTACCAAATTAACAAGAACACAACATATCACAATAATGCACATAAAATAACGAGGTGACAAACAAAAATGGTTACAGTTGTTCGAAATGAGATCCACCAACCTCTACACATAAAGCCACACGCTTTCGCAGATCTCTTTTCCATTCGATATTTGCAAAATTGTCATGAATGTTGGTAAATGCATCAAAAATTCCTTCAAACAATTCTTCTCTTGAACGTGGTTTACTCCGCCTGTACACTAACGACTTAGCATGGCCCCCCAGACAAAAGTCTAAAGTGTGAGATCTGGTGATATGGGTGGCCAATCTACAGATCCGTTTCTACCAATCCCTTAATACAATTAAGGGAACATCTTCAAGCAATGCTACTAAATCTTCTTCCATGAATGGTTTGTACATTTCGGAGTTTAAGTACCAATTCAAAATGTGGGGTCCAATGAGACTGTCTCCGATAATCCCAACCCAAACATTTACCATGAAGCGGTAACAGTAATTTCATGAAGATTTTCATTGTGACTATTGTTCACTCCATCCCGAGAAAAAATTACCTCATCACAAAAATGTGTAACAGGAATGTTATCATGTGTGATCATCCATTCACAAAACCGAAGTCTTCGAGCCAAATCGCCGAGAAGAAGGTGCTCAACGGTTTGAAGGTGATACGGATGCATTCCATTTTCGCGAAGAATTTTCGAGATCGTGTTCCTGCTTCTTCCAGTGGCTGCTTTTATTCGTCTAATGCTCGTTCGACTATCGATTTCAACTTCTCTCAGCACCTGTTCTGCAAGCGCATGTCGTGGGGAGCCTCAATCACTTCGATGTGTAAAAAACTTACTGTTTCTCGAAGGCAGTGAAAAGTCCGGGCTATCGTATTGTCAGTAGGAGCACGATTTTTGTACTCCGCTGCTGCTGCATAACAATTACCGTTAAACAAGCCGTACAGGAATACTATATCACTGTATTCCTCATTTGAAAATTGATAAGACATGATTTAATTGTAATTAATTTAATTCTAATTGTTACAAAGCAGATGATAAATTGTACTTACATTCAAATAATATTGGATACAAATGACATGAAACCTCAAATATGACACATTTTCTCAGTTTATTGTGGTAATACTTGCTAGGCAGCCAAAATTGTCTACCATTTTTACAGTGTGGATCCATTTTGAACAACTGTACCATTTTGTTTGTACCTCGTTATTTTATGTGATGTGTTCTTGTTAATTTGTTAATGAGAATTGATTAAAAGTTGTATTATGATAATTTTAAGACTTAAGCAGCTGTTAAGATATTCTTTACTTACTTTTACATTTTTCAACATATCTCCTTATTAATTCGGAAAGTACATAATCATTTTGCTTAACACTGTACAAATATACGTATACAATTTGCGGACACTCTCTCTCTCTCATTTGTATATATATATATATATATATATATATATATATATATATATATATATATATATATACTGAATCAAATTCATGTAACCTAGATTTGTTGAAATTTTGTGCCGTATTTTACATAAAACAATATGTGATTTGGTTTCACCGGAAATGACGCAAACGCTGAAAATTTAAATGGAACACCCTATATATTTTTAGACATTTGGATTCTAGGGCTTCAAATGCATACAGTTCATCTGTCAAATGTCAACTCAGGCGCCATTTTAATTTTATTTTTTTAAATATTTTTTAAATTTTAGATCATTATGACGTCATCTAAATTATAGATAAATGACGTACAATTGCCCCCACAATATTATTTTTCCTAATAATTAATTTTTGTGAAGTTTGTTAATGATCACATTTAAAAATTGCGGTTTTTTAACTAAAACTTACCGTTCCCAATCGCCCTGTATATCAAATAGCTCTTTCAAGTACCAGTAAAACGGCATGCATAGTATTTTCCTTAGTTCCTAAATAAAGCAGTCATTTTTAATTTTCTAATTTGTATTAACACAACATGCTCCTGAAACCGACTCTGTCAAAGTAAAATGGCGTTTGAGTTGACATTTGGCAGGTGAACTGTATGTATTTGAAGCCGTAGAATCCAAACATGCAAAAATATACATGTTCCATTTAAACTTTCAGCTTTCGTGTCATTTCCGGTGAAACCGGAAGTCTGTCACATTGTTTTTTTTTTGTAAAAAATCCCTAACTGGCTCTAATATAACCCATAAAAACTTGAACAAAAATCTAATCAACCGTTCAAAAGCTACAGGGGTGGCCCCTGTTTGATTTACATTTACACACACACACGCCACGCGCACCGCACGCACCGCGCACCGCACCGCGCACCCAGCGCACACGCGCAGCGCACCGCGCACGCACGCGCACCGCGCACCGCGCACCGCGCACGCGCACGCGCACCGCGCACGCGCACGCGCACGCACGCGCACGCGCACGCGCACGCGCAACGCGCACGCGCACGCGCCAGCGCGCACGCGCACGCGCACGCGACGCGCACGCGCACGCGCACGCGCACGCGCACGCGACACGCGCACGCAGCGCACGCGACACGCGCACGCGCACGACGCACGCGCAACGCGCACGCCCGTACGCGCACGCGCACGGCGCACGCACGCGCACGCAAACGCACGCGCACGCGCACGCACGAACGCACACGCACACGCAAAGCACCGCAACGACGCACACGCAGCACGCACACGCAAACACGCACACGCACACGCACACGCACACGCACACGCACACGCACACGCACACGCACACGCACACGCACACGCACACGCACACGCACACGCACACGCACACGCACACGCACACGCACACGCACACGACACACACGCACACGCACACGCACACGCACACGCACATACGCACACGCACACGCACACGCATAACACGCACTACGCATACGCACAACACACGCACACACGACAACGACACGCACACGCACACGCACACGCACACGCACACGCACACGCACACGACACACGCACACGCACACGCACACGCACACGCACACGCACAACGCACACGCACACGCACACGACACGCACACGCACACGCACACGACACACGCACACGCACACGCACACGCATCACGCACACGACTACATGCACACGCACACGCACACGACACACGCACACGACACGCATACGCACACCACACGCATACGCACACGCACACGCACACCACGCACATGCACACGCACACGCACACAACACGCAACGCTACACGCACACGCACACGCACACACACCAGCACAACACACGCAAAAAAAAAAACACGCACACGCACACCACACACACCACAGCACACACACCACACTACACACACACGCACAACACACACACACTACACACACACACCAACACACACACACACAACACACACCACACAAAAAAACAACAACATACACAACACACACACAACAACACACACACAACACACACAAAAACACACAATCAAATAAACAACAACAACACACACAACACAACACAACATACAACACACATATATCACACACACACACACACACACACATACACAAACACACACACACACATACACACACACATATATCACTAATACTATAACACACACATATACATCATATATATACATAACACATCACATACTACATACTACACATAATATACAATACACACATACTACATATACATACTACACACTATACATACACACACATACTACATACACACACATACTACACATCACACACTACACATACTACACACACACACACACACACACACACACACACACACACACACACACACACACACACACACACACACACACACACACACACACACACACACACACACACACACACACACACACACACACACACACACGATTTGAATATTTTACATAAGACATCGCACTGTCTTCAACTTCAGGATAAAAAGTTTAAATCCAGGCATTTACAGCGTAAAAAGTTTACCTTAGGTATATTTAGAAAAGTTTATTGCTGATGAATGCCGATTGAAAACAAATTATTGTACTTGCAGTGTGTGATTCAGTGTAATAGTTTAAGATTAGATACCATCCAATCATCAATTTTGTTACAGAATAATTTTTAAATGGCCCACACACGCCCACCACGACAGGCTGGAGTTTATGTGCAATATTTAATTGCCGCAAGAGCAGTGGCATAATTAAAAATTTGGACCCAGGTGCAAAATTTTGTAAATGTCCCTAACTTTATTGCAATACTAAAAAAGGTAGTTTCTAAAAAAAATGAGGGGCCCTGTAAGAAAGCAATTCCTTGCAATTCAATACGACGAAAAAAAATTGACTGAATTGACTGCAATGCGTCGTTTTGAGATCCCGTAATTCCGCCACTGCGCAAGAGCAACATGACTTTGATGGCTATCAAACTGCAGTAAATTCCTGTTTTTAACCCCATGTGTCTATCTGTGGCATCGTGGTTCCCAAATGGATGAACTGCTTTTGATGTAGTTGTTTTTGTTTGAAAGGTGACAGGCGTAAGTGTTCTTAGCTGTGATTCAAGAATTATGATATTGAATGTGACGCAATACATCAACATAATCATAATAAAAATAGTAACCTTTTTGTTTCCAAAAGAAAATTAGAAATTGTCTGGACAATGTCTATTGTATACAAGCACAGCATAAATTTGTGCAGAATAAAGTTTTAAAACTTAAAACAACAAACTTAATGTTGAGCCTTCAACATACAAATGTTTATAAACCTCAACAGTATGGACAATGTTTAACATGAGAATTTATTCAGGGACCTGAATTTCTTGATTTTCTAGATATGAAGTTTTATCCCAACCGAGTTTGGGCAGTTTTTTTTTAAGTTGAAATCTGTGCATTGCAGTGATAGTCATCTTTGTCCCTTGTATTGTACGTATTAGAATAATAGTAATATTCACGAGTCAGAGCAGTTGCGTCACTAATATTAGTAGTGTCAGAGGACGTCGATGTTGTCAGATTGTGAAAAATAACTGTTCGACAACTGTTAAATCTCAGCTTCAGGGGTTATGTTTATTTTATTACAATAATAAAATTTAAGCTATGTCTCGTGCACAATAGGTGGGTTCTAAAGGCGATAATGAAACAAAGTTAGTTATGACCCAACTGCTCGTGAAAATTGGTATATGTGTACCGCTATTACGCTTTAAAAGGTATTTACATTTGTAGACGTGTGTTAAAACTTCCAATATGTAAATGGACATTAACGGAAGGATTTTATATTTCATGTACGATAGTCTACACGATCCGGTGTTCTGTAAGCCTACTGCGCATTTTATTATTTTTTGGGGAATAGATACTCTTGTCGCTGAGCTGGAAGATCCCCAAAGCAGGCCCGCGGTTAGCATGTAACGCGCTATGTGCCCGAGAAACATTCGTGCCCCGTTCCCCTGGACCCTTCCACCGGCACCATCTAAGCAAAAGTTAAAGACATTTTCGAGGCGCGAATTCGCAACGTAAACTCTACAGGAACGTTTTAATTATTGTTTAGATGGTTTGACGTTTAAAAGTTTGTTGTCCTAACGCTGTGTAAGAATGGTACATAATTTTTTCAATTTTTTAAATTAGCGTAACTGTAAAATATTTTTAACAGTTTTATTTGATAGATAATTTAATTCTTTCAAGACAAGTTCCTGTAGAGTTTTTACCTAAAATAATTAGGGAAGCGGGAATTAGAGAGTTTATCATTTCCCATTGGATTTCCTATAGTGGGTCCGACTATTCACCACCCTGTATATACAACTATGTAGGAATTTTGAAGTAAATTAGCGATAATAGGTTAGGAGAGTCAATTTGGTTGTGAATAAGCTTATAAAGAAAAATTACGCCATCAAAAGACTTTAAGAGGCCATATAATCTGTGAAAATGTATTTTTTCTGTATCGTTCGATGGAGAACTAGACGTACAGAACAGTACATGGGCATTTTGGTTGAATTAAGCCTAATTATTAACTTAAAACAAAACTTCAAATTACTCAAAAAGCGAAAAAAATTAAAAGATCACTAAACTTCATAAGCGTACTTGTGTAAGACAAGCGAAGAAATGCAGACAGTACTATGTGCCTCTTTCTAAGACGGTGACTTCAATCGCTCATGCAAATATGAATATTATTGGTCAAAGAGTGACGTGCGTTTTCATCTTATAAAACACAACCATGCACAAACTTTGTTAAAATTAAAGTTTATAATTACACGTTTTGCATATTATAAAATAGTTTAGCTGGCCGCCTGCACTTTTTCCCATTTGCGCCGCGGTTTAAAATCTAATCTCTTCCTTGACCCCCTAAACCTCTGAGCCCTGAGCCTAGGCCTACCGGGCCCATTTACTAAAGAGGCCCTGCCCCAAAGGTAATTCCGTACCGCAATCTACAGACTTAAACATAGAAATAAGAAAGGACATAATTAATTCCAATAAAGTTTTCGATATTACGTATTTGGAAACAGTAACTATTAAGTTTCTTAATCAGGCATTCACAATGGCATTTCTATTTTAAATTTTGGTCTAAACCTGCTTCAAGAAGTTTACCAGTTAATTTGGTAGGAGTTTTAAAATCGTCTTGCCAACCTGAAAGATTATTTTGGTTTTTGCTATATTCTGAAGCAAAGGGAACAAGGTAAGCTTTACTAGAGTTCATGAACAATATATTACAGTTAAACCAGTTTTTTTAGGGTGGAAAGAGTCTCACAAGTATTTTCCCTCGCTTCGCGCATACTTTTCCCAGAAGGCAAAGCAGTTGTATCGTCAGCATACAGCACCAGCGAAATCAAGGACAAGAAATAACATTCATGAACAAAAGAAAAAGGATTGGTCTTAACACCGATCCTTATGGAACGCCAACATCAATAGAAAGAGGCAATGATATACATTTGGAAATGGTTTTGCTATTCCTATATCTTACTAGCGCTTGTTGACGTCTACCTGAAAAGTAAAATGAAACCCAATTGGCCCTTATCCCATAAAAATTTAATTTTTCCATCAATATAGTGTCACTTACGTAGCCGAAAGACTTACTTAGGACGCAAAAGGTTCCAATAGTATGTTCTTTTTCTTATCAAGAAGAGATATTATATTAGTAAGGAAAGAGTCAATTGCGATTGAGGAGAAGTGACCAGCTTGGAAGCCGTGTTGTTTATTCAGATGACTATTCAAGCTATTCAGCGTAGCGGATTCGAAAACTTTCGACAAATCGGAGCAAACTGAGATTGACCTGTAATTTTCCCAACCAGAGGTTGTACCTTTTTTATGTATGGGAAAAAAGGAAATGAAAGCAACGTGTTTCATTCCCTGCTCGAGCTATCCTCGCTCCTTCAGCCACAACAATGGATTCGCAATATATATATATATATATATATATATATATATATATATATATATATATATATATATATATATATATATTTAAATAAGACATTTTTTTTTGGAACTTGTGTAAATAAACGTACAAATTGAATTCAACGTTTCGGGAACGTCCTTTGTTCCCTTTGTCAAGAATTTATTTTGACAATTACAGAAATTGAAATAAGGTAACTATTTTGAACAAGTACAGAATATGAAACAAGGTAACTAATTTAAATTTAATCTGGACGGGTGTGTTTGACTTCGGGTACTGGGTCTAGTAGATGGTGTAGAAGGTGCAGAAGAATAATTGCAGCATAAGTGTTTGAAATTTCTGGGAGATTTGAAGTTGGTTGAAATTTCGAATCAACTTGTTTAATGATATTCTTCCAAATTTGTGGCATTCTAGAAGTGTCATCTCGTTTATTGAAGGCGTTTGGTCTTCTTTCAATTTCAACTGCTTCTCTAATAATTCTTTCTTGTAAGGTATATAGAGGTGCAATTAGACGGATATTGTTGGTGTTAATTTGGTGTCCTGTATCTAAATGATGTGCAGCTAAAGACGATGATGGATTGTGCTGCTTAATTGCTAGTTGGTGTTCATCGGCTCTCGCATATAATATTCTATTAGTTTGTCCGATATAAGTTCTTCGACAGTTGTTGCACGGTATCTCATACACTCCTTGGTTTTCATTAGGAATTTTGTCTTTGGGGTTTCTTAAAAGTTGGGACAAAGTTGAATGTGGTTTGAATACCGGTCTGAAGTCGTTTTTGGGAAATTTCTTTGCTATTCTGTCTGTAATTCCTTTTATATAAGGTAGAATAACAGGAATCTTGCGTTCATTGTTTGACAAGTTATTATTTCTTGGTCTTCTTACTTCGTTGGTAATTTTCAATATTTCTTGATCTTTGTATCCATTTTGAACTAGTATTTTATTAATAGTCTTCATCTCTTCCGTTTTAGAATTTTGGTCAGATAAGTGGTAAGAGCGGTATATCAAGGATTTCATAACGCTACGTAATTGACCAGGATGGTGATGCGAGAGAGAGTTCAAGTATCTATTCGTATGAGTTGGTTTTCGATAAACTTTGTGTGTAAATTTACCATTAGGAAGTCTTGTTATTAGGGTGTCCAAAAAAGGGAGTGAATTATTTTCTTCAACTTCCATAGTAAATTTGATGTTGTCGTGAATGTTGTTAATATGTCCCAGAAAACGGTTCAAGTTTCCTTTTCCATGGGGCCAAATTACAAATGTGTCGTCAACATAACGAAACCAACATTTAGGTTTTAAATCTGCAGAATTTAAAGCAGTGGTTTCAAAATGTTTCATATATACATTCGCAAAAGCTGGAGAGAGTGGCGAGCCCATAGGTGCTCCTTGAATTTGCTTGTAGAATTATCCCTTGTATGTAAAATAGGTTGAGTGCATGCAGTGGTTTATCAATTTGAGTATGTCTTGGTTTATTGAGTGTTTTTCTTCTAGAATTTTCATCGTGTCTTCAATAGGTATTTTGGTGAAAAGTGACGTTATGTCGAAGCTAACTAAAATGTCATTTGGAGCCAAGGGTACAATTTTGAGTTTGTGTAGAAAATCATAAGAGTTTTTGATGTAGGATACAGCATTTTCACAAATCGGTTGAATGACTTTTGCTAGATAACGAGCAAGGTCATGAGTCGGAGAATTGAATGCACTGACGATAGGGCGTAATGGCCAGTTTTCCTTATGTATTTTTGGGAGTCCGTATATTTTGGGGATTCTTGAACTCTTCTCTCTTGGAATTAGTTTCTGTAATTGTCAAAATAAATTCTTGACAAAGGGAACAAAGGACGTTCCCGAAACGTTAAATCAATCTGTACGTTTATTTACACAAGTTGCAAAGAAAAATGTCTTATTTAAACATTAATACTTGTGGAAATCTAAATAGAAACATAATATTCCTATACGGGAATATTATTATATATATATATATATATATATATATATATATATATATATATATATATATATATATATATTTGTAAGTAAAAAATCGATATCGGATACTTTCTGGTCGATTTTATAAATTTTCTAATTATTACTGTTTGGTAAAACCAAAATTTATCTGTAAAATAGTTAGGATTGTTATTTACTTCGGTTTACTCGTTAGTTATTTCTCTACCAAAATGATCTAAATTTTCTGTATTTACTGCCTTTACCATTTATTATAATTGAAATTATTTATTTGTGAGTATTTATATTTAGTTTATAAAATATAAACGTACTAGTGCCATCTATATGTGGGTTCAGCTGTAAATTCTTACATTTTATAGATACCTCTTTGTTAAATCACCACTAGTGATACCATTGAATAATTACATATTACTAAACATGCTTTACTGAAATACTTCTGTTTAATAATTTTAAAATTTGATAAAAATTTTTTTGTTGAATGCCTTGCTTCTAAGGTGTGATTTCTTAACGGCCATTTTTTGTGGTGTAAAATATATTTTAGACAATTTCTCTGGTTGCTGGTGTAAATCACCAATGTTTAGATGAGAATTTTTCAAAATAATATTTTTTCATTTGGTGAAGTAATATTAATCGCTAGCGGATTCGAAAACTTTCGACAAATCGGAAAACAGATTGATAATTTTAACCAGATTGTATTTTATGTATAAAAAAATGAAAGCAATTTTATTTGCTCGAGCTATCCTTCCCCTTAAAAAATATTAATATATATATATATATATATATATATATATATATATATATATATATATTTAAATAAGACATTTTTTTCTTTAAAACTTGTGTAAATAAACGTAAAATTAATTCAACGTTTCGGGAACGTCCTTTGTTCCCTTTGTCAAGAATTTATTTTGACAATTACAGAAATTGAAATAAGGTAACTATTTTTAACAAGTACAGAATATGAAACAAGGTAACTAATTTAAATTTAATCTGGACGGTGTGTTTGACTTCGGGTATTGGTCTAGTAATGGTAGAAGGTGCAGAAGAATATTGCAGCATAAGTGTTTGAAATTTCTGGAAGATTTGGAGTTGGTTGAAATTGAATCAACTTGTTTAATGATATTCTTCCAAATTTGTGGCATTCTAGAAGTGTCATCTCGTTTATTGAGGGCGTTTGGTCTTCTTTCAATTTCAACTGCTTCTCTAATAATTCTTTCTTGTAAGGTATATAGAGGTGCAATTAAACGGATATTGTTGGTGTTAATTTGGTGTCCTGTATCTAAA
Source organism: Vesta saturnalis (assembly GCA_036346205.1). Lineage (NCBI taxonomy): Eukaryota > Metazoa > Arthropoda > Insecta > Coleoptera > Lampyridae > Vesta > Vesta saturnalis. The sequence continues at coordinate 3,063,859 of JARFJB010000418.1, read as the reverse complement.
TGATGTGCAGCTAAAGACGATGATGGATTGTGCTGCTTAATTGCTAGTTGGTGTTCATCGGCTCTCGCATATAATATTCTGTTAGTTTGTCCGATATAAGTTCTTCGACAGTTGTTGCACGGTATCTCATACACTCCTTGGTTTTCATTAGGAATTTTGTCTTTGGGGTTTCTTAAAAGTTGGGACAAAGTTGAATGTGGTTTGAATACCGGTCTGAAGTCGTTTTTGGGAAATTTCTTTGCTATTCTGTCTGTAATTCCTTTTATATAAGGTAGAATAACAGGAATCTTGCGTTCATTGTTTGATAAGTTATTATTTCTTGGTCTTCGTATTTCGTTGGTAATTTTCAATATTTCTTGATCTTTGTATCCATTTTGAACTAGTATTTTATTAATAGTCTTCATCTCTTCCGTTTTAGAATTTTGGTCAGATAAGTGGTAAGAGCGGTATATCAAGGATTTCATAACGCTACGTAATTGACCAGGATGGTGATGCGAGAGAGAGTTCAAGTATCTATTCGTATGAGTTGGTTTTCGATAAACTTTGTGTGTAAATTTACCATTAGGAAGTCTTGTTATTAGGGTGTCCAAAAAAGGGAGTGAATTATTTTCTTCAACTTCCATAGTAAATTTGATGTTGTCGTGAATGTTGTTAATATGTCCTAGAAAACGGTTCAAGTTTCCTTTTCCATGGGGCCAAACTACAAATGTGTCGTCAACATAACGAAACCAACATTTAGGTTTTAAATCTGCAGAATTTAAAGCAGATGGTTTCAAAATGTTCCATATATACATTCGCAAAAGCTGGAGAGAGTGGCGAGCCCATAGGTGTTCCTTGAATTTGCTTGTAGAATTGTCCTTGTATGTAAAATAGGTTGAGTGCATGCAGTGGTTTATCAATTTGAGTATGTCTTGGTTTATTGAGTGTTTTTCTTCTAGAATTTTCATCGTGTCTTCAATACATATTTTGGTGAAAAGTGACGTTATGTCGAAGCTAACTAAAATGTCATTTGGGGCCAAGGGTACAATTTTGAGTTTGTGTAGAAAATCATAAGAGTTTTGATGTAGGATACAGCATTTTCACAAATCGGTTGAATACTTTGCTAGATAACGAGCAAGGTCATGAGTCGGAGAATTGAATGCACTGACGATAGGGCGTAATGGCCAGTTTTCCTTATGTATTTTTGGGAGTCCGTATATTTTGGGGATTCTTGAACTCTTCTCTTGAATTAGTTTCTGTAATTGTCAAAATAAATTTTGACAAAGGGAACAAAGGACGTTGAAACGTTAAATCAATCTGTACGTTTATTTCAAAGTTGCAAAGAAAAAATGTCTTATTTAAACATTAATACTTGTGGAAATCTAAATAGAAACATAATATTCTATACAGAAGAAAATATATATATATATATATATATATATATATATATATATATATATATATTTGTAAAAATCGATATGGATACTTTCTGGTGATTTTATAAATTTTCTAATTATTACTGTTTGGTAAACCAAAATTTATCTGTAGCCTAAATAGTTAGATTGTTATTACTTCGGTTTACTCTTGTTATTTCACCAAATGATCTAAATTTTCTGTATTTACTGCTTTACCATTTATTATAATTCAAATATTTATTTGTGGTATTTAATTTATTTATAAAATATAAACGTACTAGTGCCATTATATTTCAGCTGTAAATTTACATTTTATAGATATTTGTTAAATCACCACTAGTGATACCATTGAATAATTACATATTACTAAACATGCTTTACTGAAATACTTGTTTAATAATTTTAAAATTTGATAAAAATTTTTTTGTTGAATGCTGTTCTAAGGTGTGATTTCTAAGGCATTTTTGTGGTGTAAAATATATTTTAGACAATTTCTCTGGTTGCGGTAAATCACCAATGTTTAGATGAGAATTTTTCAAAATAATATTATTACGTACTAATAAACATTGTATTACTGAAATATGAATATGTAAACTTCCACCATTATCACAAATAATAAAATACTTATCATTTTGGGTTTTTTAATGATGTATTTTAAATTATACTTCTGACGAAGATAACTGTAAGTGTTATCGAAACGTTTGTATAATTTAAAATACACTATTAAAAATCCCAAAAAGATAAGTATTTTATTGTATTGTTGAATTTACTTTTGAACCTATTATTGGTTACACGCTGTCGTCCGCAGGAATAACTACAGTATCTACACAAAAGTGCCTTTAAATGAATCATATTATAAAATTTTTTTTAATACATTGGTTACCTTTATTGCAACTTGGGTGTCATTTTGACAGCCGAATTCATTTAAGTTTCGTAAAGATTTCATTGGTATAAAACTGTTATAAGTTGATCCAATCATTAACTTATATGTTGTGCACTTAATTTAATCAAATTCAGAGTGATTATCACTGAACTTTTCCATAATACACCCAGTGATGTCTTAATTCTAGCATCCATCTTTGATATTACTTCAGGAGCTAGTATTTATGCTATCGTTGCGCAGTAGCAGTAACGTAAAACATAAATTGTATATACCGGTTGTCGATGTTATATTATTTATACTATATGTGTTAGCTTTTAAGTTTAAAGTTTCTTTTATTGGGGATAAGAGTGGTCAGATCATTAATCTCTAATTGGAAATTGATTGGTCAATCGTATATCCATGTTAGTATATGAACTGAACAAGCTTCTCCGATTATCTAGGTATATTTGAATTCGTCATTGTTAAGGGGACATTGTGAAACGAAAGACAAGTTGAAGTGTTACCTTTCTAACGTAAACTATTCCGGTGATATATGTATATATAAATTTTTCTTTTCAGGGTTACGTTTTATGAAAGATCTTTCAGTGTAGCAGAGAAGGGTATTACGTTCTTTTATTAAATTAGCTAATTTCATTAAAGGTGAGTTTATCACCCGTAATATCTCGTGACTTGCCCTTGTCCCTAATCATTTAGAAAATATGTGTTAATTATGAAACATTAGTGTTTCACATTGTGCTAGTCAGATAAGGCTACACTTATCTTTGGGTTTGGAGAAAAATTGCATGTTGGAATGGGCATGCACTGTTGTTATTATATATAGGTATTAAAATTTATAAAGATTATTCATTTTTGGGAAATTTATAAATAAATTTACGTTTGTTAAGGGAATTATCGTTTATCTGTTCTTCCTATTTTTTGCAGAGACTCTCTTCCAAGAACTAATAATTTATCTTTGCTTCCCTTAAAGCTTGTGGCGCCTATTTCTTGTCTGTTCTCCTTATCTTTCTGCCTATCATGTCTTTCTCGTTTTATAACTAATCTAACCTACTGTTTACTCTTTATCAACACTTCAAAACACCCACGCTATCCGAGTGCTATGCTGTCTCAATATCAGTAATATCAAAGATGGATGCTAGAATTAAGACATCACTGGGTGTTTTATGGAAAAGTTCAGTGATAATCACTCTGAATTTGATTAAATTAAGTGCACAACATATAAGTTAATGATTGGATCAACTTATAACAGTTTTATACCAATGACATCTTTACGAAACTTAAATGGATTCGGCTATCAAGATGACAACCAAGTTGCAATAAAGGTAAACAATGTATTAAAAAAATTTTGCAATATGATTCATTTTGTGTAGATACTGTAGTTATCCCTGCGGACGGCAGCGTGTAACCGATAATAGGTTCAAAAGTAAATTCAATATAATAAATTATATCTTTTGGGTTTTATGGTGTATTTTAAATTATACCAACGTTTCGATAACACTTACAGTTATCTTCGTCAGTAGTATAATTTAAAATAGATCATTAAAAAACCCAAAATGAGAAGTACTTTATTATGTGTGATAATGGTGCAAGTTTACATATTCATATTTCAGCAATACAATGTTTATTAGTACGTAATGGAACAATCTAACCTTTTGATGGACGAGCACTGCAGTAATTAATACCGTTTAAATTCCATCCTCGTAATTGCAGTGCAGCTGCCAGTAATCACTTACGAGCAGTCCCAGTTAAGAGCACATCGTAGCAAAACCAAAACCGAGACGATAGGTGCACTAACGGATATTCAACGACTATGTAAAGTAAACGAAGATAATGACAGACTAGAAGAAAAGCAGAAAAAGCTAGTAATAAGGTAAGATATATGATAGCAATTTATTTCTAAAACGTTGTTTCACCTCTATAGATCGAAGACGAGCTATAAGTGATAATTTACCACCAACTGGTTAAATATACTTCTTTCAATTTAAATATCGTAGTTTAAGCCTAAAAAAGATTCTAATTATAGCGAGATTGAAGAAAACCGAGCCAAACTTGCCATGTGTGTGTAAGTAACATATTTTTTATATCCACATTACTAGCGATTAATATTACTTCACCAAATGAAGAAATATTATTTTGAAAAATTCTCATCTAAACAATGGTGATTTACACCCCGAAGAACAGCAATCAGAGAAATTTTCTGAAATATATTTTACACCACACAAAATGGCCGTTAAGAAATCACACTTTAGGAGCAAGGCATTCAACAAATTTTTTTTTTATCAAATTTTAAAATTGTTATTTCAGTAAAGCATGTTTAGTAATATGTAATTACTCAATGGTATCACCATCTAGTAGTGATTTAGCAAACAGGTATCTATAAAATGTAAGAATTTACAGCTAACCAGAACCCATGTATAGATGGCACTAGTACGTTTATCTTTTATGAACTAAATATAAATACCACAAATAAATAATTTAGCCAATTATAATAAATGGTAAAGGCAGTAAATACAGAAAATTTAGATCATTTTGGTAGAGAAATAACTAACGAGTAAACCGAAGTAAATAACAATCCTAGCTATTTAGGCTACAGATAAATTTTGGTTTTACCAAACAGTAATAATCAGAGAAAATTAAGTATCCGATATCGATTTTTGCACGTTACAATATATATATATATATATATATATATATATATATATATCCATTGTTGTGGCTGAAGGTACAACCTCTGGTAGGGAAAATTACAGGCCAATCTCAGTTTGCTCCGATTTGTCGAAAGTTTTCGAATCCGCTATGCTGAATAGCTTGAATAAACACGGTTTGCAAACTGGTCACTCCACCTCAATCGCAATTAACTCTTTCCTTAATAATATAATATATCTTCTTGATAAGAAAAAGAACATACTGCTGGAATCTTTTGCAACCTAAGTAAGTCTTTCGGCTACGTAAATCACACTATATTGATGAAAAATTAAATTTTTATGGCATAAGGGGTGTAGTCGCCAATTGGTTTTCATCTTACTTTTCAGGTAGACATCAGCAAGCGCTAGTAAGATATAGGAGTAGCAAAACCATTTCCAAATATATATCATTGCCTCTTTCTATTGATGTTGGCGTTCCATAGGGATCGGTGTTAAGACCAATCCTTTTTCTTTTGTTCATTAATGTTATTTGTTGTCCTTGAAAAAAATCCCAAACTGGCTCTAATATAACCCACCAAAACTTGAACAAAATCTAACAACCCGTTCAAAAGTTACAGAGGTGGCTCCTATTTGATTTACACCCGGTATATATATATATATATATATATATATATATATATATATATATATATATATATATATATATATATATATATATATATATATATATATATATATATATATATATATATATATATACATATCTGACGTATCTATGCATGGTGAGCTTTGAGGATGGGTGTTGTCAGGGTAGGATCGGAAGGTATGGAGGGAGAATATACTATCCCAGCATTCGCCTAAATAGCCGCACATGATGTGCGTATACGCAGTGATTAAGCCGCTATGTCTCTATGAGGAAAGCCCACTGAAAAATCCTCATGCAAAGTAGACGGTAACGGGGATCGATCCCATTACCTCCGGAATGTCAAGCAGAATGTGTTACTAGAGATCTAACTAGCTCAGTTGTGTATGGAATAAACATATGACATCTTCAACTATTTAGGAAAAATTTCTTGAAAGAAAGACAAGTTAACCAAACAAACTAATGGTTTTATAATAAATGGCAGACTCGATCGCAGAATATAAGTTGGAATCATCAGGTTCGAATGATTTTTTTTCAGACTTTTGAAGTCTCTAGAAGTTCTAACTCGCTGAAGGGTAACGGACACTTACTGTTACAAGTTTTATCTAGGTCTTGTAGATTAATGCGCGTAACATTACTTAAGTTTTGTGTTTATGGTTTTATAAATAACATTTGATATAAACTGTCGGCAACTGTTTTGTGATCATCCGTTACCTGTGTATATTAAGCGTAAAAAAGTTCGTTAAACATCCAATTAAAACGATTATCCTTGTTAAACCTGTATTTTTAGACGTAATAGTTATTTATGTATTTTTATGGTCCGAGTCGCTATTTCGAGCCCAAGTGCGAGGGCAAGGAAAGCGCCATAGGACAATAAAAACCAGTTATGCCAGAAATGCTTACAAAGTTTTATGCACGATTGAACGAGTAAAAAAGCAGGTATACAAAAGTGATAATTCACCGACATTTTGGTTTAGTTAGCTTAAACATAATAACTGAGATATTTCCAGAAATAAGACGAATGAAATTGAGGAATTCTACCATCTAGTGTAAATAACTAAGTGTAATAATTGCATTGTAAATATTTTTAAATAAACTCATAGTTTTGTGCTAATTGTTTTCAATTTTTAACGTTTCGCTATAGTCCGTGGGGTCATAATGAAGTCCTTGGGACGGTTACATAAAAGAAATTTGGTTATAATTATCATTACGATGTAATAGTGCATACACTTAGTTTATCTCGATTTCTTTTCAAAAAACCATGCAGTACGTGCTTTACTTCTGAGGAATACGGACGTGTTCCGAGCTGAGATTGTTACTGTTAAAACCACCAGTCATGAAACAATTAAAGTCCAATTTCTTTGGGCCGAACACTTTAAAACACTAATCAAAGAGCTTGATAGCAAAAATACACAGTACCACATTTAGGACAAAAAGCGAGGAAGCCTTTCGATTTGTCTTGGGAGACTTCACCACGATACAGATCATAAAGCATCGTATTACAAAAAAGGCACTACCATTGTTTTACATTGTCATTACTCCAATTGAAAATAACAAGCAGGTATATAACCTAAGACAACACAGGAAACAGCATCATTAAATGTGAACCGCCTCATGCCAAAAGGGTAGTCCCACAATGCATCAGATGCCAGGCTTATGGTCACACAAAATACATTGCCGTAAACAATTCAGATGCGTTAAATGCGTAGGCCAACATGAAACAAAGGTTTGCACTCCCAAAACACGAGATGACAAGGTAAAATGCGCCAATTGTTATGGTAACCATCCCGCCAATTACAGACGGTGCCATGTGCACAGACAACTCCAAAAAAAATATACCCTGCTCTAAGGGAAAAAGAAACACCCACCCACAGGCACAACTTACATCAACCCAATATATCCAATCAGGCAAGATTTGCGCAAATAGGACACAAAATAATCTAGCAATACCAATAATCAAACAACCTGCTAACAATATGAGCAAACTCGAAGAAATGATGAACAAGCTCATAGAACAAATGAGTACAATTTCAGTTACTTACCACTGTCATAAGCACACTAGCATGATGGAAGAACATCAACAATTCATAATAGCTATCTGGAATACCAATGGCCTTCAGCAACATCTCCAAGAACTTAATACATTCTTATATGATCAAAACATAGACATAATGATGATCTCTGAGACACATTATACAGATAAGTATTACCTGCGGATTCCAAAATACAAATTATACCATACAGAACACCTAAGTGACAAAGCACATGGAAGAACTGCCATTATCATACGAGATAGTATAGAACATTATGAAAGAGAAAAATGTATTAAAGATTATCTACAAGCCACCAGTGTAACTATTGAAGGAGAGCTTGAACCAATAACTATGTCTGCCATCTACTGCCCACCTAAACAATTCAACAAAAAAGAGCACTTTGAAGGATTCTTCAAAACATTAGGGAACAAATTCTTTGCAGCGAGAGACTACAAAGCAAAACATCCAACATGAGGTTCAAGCTTGACAACTCCAAATGACAGAGAACTACTCAAAGCAATGAAAAAAATAATTTGCAAAATTTATCTACTGGCGAACCAACGTATCGGCCGTCAGCTAGAAAAAATTTCTGATTCTATAGACTTTAACTGTATTGCAAAAGAAATTGACACTAAAAAATGTAACGCAGAAACCTGCCTCAATTTGTCATCAGACTGTGTAGTAATGCTAACCGTTCATTCACAGATCTTGAATAAAGAAAAACAACCCTCCTTGCACAACAATAAAACAGCTTTAAGGAAAAATTAGACTATCTAATTTCGCTAGGCCAACCATTAAATACCGAAGTGGACATAGAAGCAGCGGTGGAATACCTAACAAATAATATTGAAGAGGTTGCATGATTTGCTACATCTACCTTCGTAACACCTCTAGGGAAAAGTGAAATATCACCGGCTATTAAAGATAAAATTGTAACAAAAAGACACCTGCGGAAACAATGGTAAAGAGCCAGAACTACATAAAACAAAAGAAAGTTAAATAAAACCACTAAAGAACTGAAAAACTTGCTTAAAAAAGAACAGAACCACGGTATTCAAGAATACTTAGAAAGTCTTACGCCAACAGAAGCCCGTAGTACTCTCTCTGGAAATCCGTAAGAAGGCTCTAAATGACCCCAACACAATCCTCCAATTAAAAATGAGGACAATACCTGGGCCAGAAACGATAAAGAAGTTGATGCCTCCCTGAAGAGGATAACGAGATAATAGGCTCCTTAGATGTTCCATTTCAAATGGAATTGCCGCACTGTAAAGTTAAAATCAAAGAAATAAAACAGGTCAATATTAATATTGTCCATTCTTCTAGTAATTTTTGTTAATGTTCTTTTTCCTTTTTGATAACATAACACTTACCGTTGTTAATGTTTTTAATACGTAACTAACCATTTGTATTATGTCACATTCCATTTAGTTTTACTATTGACACACTGTCAATTAAATTTAGTTTCCTGCAAATTCCTATTGTTAGTTCTGTTTTTAACTTTATTATTTCACTCACGTTAGGTATGTTTCTTATTGTTATTTAATTTATAAATAATTTAATTATATTTATAGTAGCTTGTCTTGATAAAGGAATAAAGCATTCCGAAAGCTTGGCACATTAACAAAGGGTTTTTACTTTTGGCCTTCATAATTGACTGCATTCCCCAATAAACTTATCTTATATTCATTATCAGTCAAGATTACCCACTTACTTATATATATATATATATATATATATATATATATATATATATATATATATATATATACCGACAAACGAAAACTAGAGATTCTATGATTCAAAATAAGACAAAATGATCATAAACGCTTTTCTGAAAATGCTTTCTAACCGAGGTATAGGTTGATTAAAAAATACTTTTTTTAAGCTTTTTTTTTAAGATTCCTCGAAAACTACAAAAGATATTACACTGAGATTTGGTACACCTAAATGTCTAATTAAATACAATTAATCAAGTGAGTTTGAGTCAACTGACTCCATCCAGTGGCGTAGAATATTTTAAGTTAAACAGTTTAAGTAAAAAAAAACGCACGCCCCTGGTTTTTTTGAAGAAATATTTTTTTTATAGGTTCAACATTTAATTCTGCAAATAAAATCATACTTAGTGTTTTTTCGATTCGGCACCCCGTTTTTGAAATATTTTGCATTAACATAAACGACCACATTATTCAATAAAAATCAAAATTTTGTTTTATTTTACAAAAAAATAACGTAGTTAACTATTAGGTACATTATTAAAGAGATATTGAAGGAATTAACAACAAAATAATAATTATTTTTATACATATTGTTCAAAATGTTATCCTTCCTTTTGAATGCAAGCTTGTATTCTTCTTAGCAAATGAAACCTAACACGCTGAAAAATTTGTGGCATAGCCCTAATCTCATCGGATGCCATCTGTATGCGATTCCAAACTTGCTCTCGATTATCAATTTGAACAGAATAGACACGAGTTTTCAGATACCCTCACACAAAAAAAATCCAATGGGTTTAAATCTGGCCATCGTGCCGGCCACGGTACTTCACTTCCTCGTCCAATCCAGCGTCCAGGGAACCATGCATTTAAAAATTCTCTGACGTTTCGTGTAGAATGTGGTGGTGCACCATCAGGCATGAAATACATGTTCATTCTAACATCTAAGGGTACGTCGTCAAACAATTCTGGCAAATCTTCTCTCAAAAAATTTAAATAGAATTCGCCAGTAAGTCTTTGAGGAAAACGGATAGGTCCGATTAGGTGATCGTCTAGTATACCTATCCAAATATTTTCGCTAAATCTATGTTGGTGAGCTGTAACTACAGTTGGATGCTGATTTTCATCTAACCATTTGTGGAATTATGCAAGTTTATTATTCCATTTCGGGAAAAAATACACTCATCAGTGGTCAATAAGTTTCTAACAAATTGTACATCTTCAGCGTTTTTATTTAAAACCATTCGCAAAAATTCATTCGACGAGGATGGTCAGCAGGCAATAATGCATGCACTTTTTGTAGGTGAAAGGGATGTAAATTTTGTTCTCGTAAAACTTTCCAAGACTTGCTACACGACACACCAAGTTCTAAACCTAACTCACGCGTACTTATTGATGAATTTTCATAAACTCTATCTAAAATTTGTTCCTCAATTTCAACTGGTACACGAGCATTTCGTCCGGAATTGTTCTTTCCTTTTAAACTTCCATACTCTAACAAGTTACGATGAACGGTTCTAAACGTAGTATGATGTGGATGTCTTCTATTTGGAAATCTTTGTTCATAAAGTCGAGCAGCTGCACGAGCATTGTAATTAGTATTACCATAACATAAATGCATATCGACCAGTTCTCGTTTGGAATAATTCATTTTTTCACAGTAATTAGACAAAAACAATGAATTACAAAACACGCGTAAATGCAACTATTTTAGCAAACATACGATACGTAACTGTCAAATGCAAAGCAATCTCTGATTTATTTAATTTGGTTTTACTGAATAATGTAGTCGTTTATGTTAATGCAAAATATTTCAAAAAACGGGTGCCGAATCGAAAAAATACTAAGTATGATTTTATTTGCAGAATTAAATGTTGAATTTAATAAAAACATATTTCTTCAAAAAAAGCAGGGACGTGCGTTTTTCTTTTACTTAAAGTGATTAACTTAACATATTCTACGCCACTGGATGGAGCCAGTTGGCTCAAACTTACCTGATTAATTGTACTTAATTAGAAATTTAGGTGTACCAAATCTCAGTGCAATATCTTTTGTAGTTTTTGAGGAATCTTAAAAAACAATGATTTTTTAATCAACCTGTATCTCGGTTAGGAAGCATTTTCGGAAAAGCGTTTATGATAATTTTTGTCTTATTTTGAATCATAGAATCTCCAGTTTTCGTTTGTCGGTGATTTTAAAATACACCCTGTATATATACAATATGTCTCACTAAGTTGGAACCATATGGGAAACTTTTTTATTATTAATTTTAGGAAAAAAAGTTACTCTTTATAAAAAAAATATGAATTTTGCTCAAGAGTAAAGTACTTTTAAAATTAACAATATCGAAAAATGTTATTAAAAAAAGTTGATCAAATATCCAGTTATATCCATTTACATTGAAAAAATAGGTTTTGTGCTTGTTTAATATTGTTTCTATTTTGAATGAACATTTATCTCTTGTGATTATAAAAGTCATGATAACCTTCTCTTGATGTTTTCAAACAATTTTGCAATTTAAACACGTAATGAATGCATATGCATTTATTTAATTTAATTTAAAAATAAAAAAATACATAAAAATAATAATTTGTGCAACTAACGTAATATTAATTCTAGAAATAAATAGAAACTTAATTTTCACTCATTCCACTAATGCCTCCACATATCCACCGTCTCGTTCAATGCATGTATTCGTTCTATTGATAAATTCACGTAATACATTTCTGATCATTTCTGGAGAAATTTCCTGGCGTATTTCTCAAATTATTCTTTCTAAATGGTCAACATCTTGAAATGGCCCTTCCTGGTAAACTTTTTGTTTCAAGTAGACCCATTTGAAGTAATCAAGGGGGGTAAGATCAGGGGATCTAGTAGGCCAAAAAAGATCAGAATATCTGTGGATAACGTTTCCATGGAACATATGTTCAAGATATTCCCTAACATTCAATGTACTGTGACATGAGGCACCATCTTGTTGGTACCAAATACACTGTCGTTCTTGTAAGGGTAGTTCGTCTATGAAGTCATAAATGTGAGTTTGTAATAACTGTAAATAATTTTCGGCATTCATGGTTTGGCGAAAAAAAGAAGGTCCTATTAATTTGTTTTTATAAATGCCACACCACACGTTAGTCTTGAAGGAATATTGGTCATGAGACTTTATTACAAAATTGGGATTTTCATCAGACCACCAGCGACAATGTTGTGACGCGACAGTTCCATTAGACGAGAATGTTGCCTCACCAGAAAAAATAATACGTCTCATAAAAAAAGGGTCATCTTCTAACTCTCCTTGGATGAGACAGCAAAAATCAAAGCTCTTATCATAGTCTCTTTCTTTCAATGTGTGCACTATTTTTGGTTTGAATGCTCTGTATTTATTCAGTTTTAAAATTCTTGCCACTGTATCTTTACTTACATTCTTTTGCATCAACGATTTCCTTTTGCGTAATGACATTTTTGGATTGGCTGCAACAGACAGCATTACTTCAAACTGCGTATTATCATCGGCAACTAATTGTCGGCGTTTTACGTCAAACCTATTCTTAATACTTCCAGTATTTTGAAAATATTGATTTATTCATTATTTTCGTAACAGTTGAATGGGTAATATTTTTATTGGGATGTCTATTATTAAAATAATTGCGACTTCTATGGGTTTTATAATTTTCTCCACAATCAAGACGATTTCTATTTTCTCTTCACTACTTAATAACGCTACCATATTTATTGGTTAAATTCTAACGCGTTTTGACTGTAACTGTCAAACATTTGTTGCTATCAAACATTCATTAGTTTGTCAGTGCATCCTAGATTACACATAACTACTGTAACATTTGCAATGTTATTGTACCTAGAAATACATTTCAAAAATGAATAAATTTTTTCAATGTAAATGGATGTAATTACAAATTTGAACGTAGTTTTTAGTTCTGATCAACTTTTTTTAATAACATTTTTCAATATTGTCAATTTTAAAGGTACTTTACTCTTGAGTGAAATTCATATTTTATATATATATATATATATATATATATATATATATATATATATATATATATATATTTGGCCGTATACCAAAGTAGACTAAAATATTTTCAAGATGACGACACTTCCGATTATACCGGAAATTGAAGTTTACCCTCTTATTTTAAATGAGGCACCCCATATATTATCTCATTTTTAGATTCTATCAAAACTTTAAGACATACTTTATGTATAATGTTCTATATCTAACTTTAGTCGTTTTTGAGATATTTAATATTTTACGTTAAAAATGAAGTTTGCAGACCCTAAAATAATTAATAATATTTCGTATAAGAAAGCCTTTATTATTCAATTTGAGATGGATTCCTTGTAGAAAGGGACCTATTTTCATATACTGAGTGGATATTTTGATTTTAAATTAATACAGGGTGACCAAAATTAAGCACAAAAATTAAGTTATAAAAAACGTAAAAAGTAATTTTTTTAAAATGGAAACCCCCTAATTTTATAATGCTGTCTTATTTAGCATTAAAAATAAGGGTGACTTTGTGTAAAGTTGTCTATTACAAAAATGTGTAGTTTTCGAAATATTAGCAACTAAAGATTTTTTTATTATGAAAATGCTATGTTTTATAAGTTTTGTTAGTTAGCTATGACAGCTGCCATGACGACATTAAAAAACAATCAATTTCAATTGAAATGTCATTATTCTTAGTTATTTGATATTAAGTACTAATTAATAATCATGCCGGGACGATTAAACTACACGCGAGAAGATTATTTAAATTTATTCAGTATCCACGGTGAATGTTTTGCCAAAATTCTTTGTATTGAACTTCTTGAGATTCCGGTATGGGCAACTACTTCTCTTATTGCAGACATAGGATATGCCTACAAAATATCCCATACTTGTAATTTCCACAATTTCATCGTTGACAATTGGTTTTCTTTGATTAATTTTTGCCTAAACGGTGTCATAGTTTTTGAAATTCTCAATTTGTCTTATACTGCACCGTGACTGTTTCTGTCTGTCTGGATATCTTTCAGCGAATATCTCGCAGGTTCTTGTTAAAACTTTGTTACATTCACCGTAGATAATAAATAAAATTAAATAAATAATAAATTTGACCAGTCTGAAAACAGTAACATAACAGTTATCTGTTGAAATTAACAGATACGCAATTATAATTCACTGTTTTATAAGGTATTATTTCATAAAATGCAGATTAACATATGATTTCAAACACCTTGAAAAGTGTAATTTGAACTGATTCGCAATAATGCAAATTCAAGAACAAAACAATCACTAAGTGATTTATCTTGACTTTACTGACAATAATGTCACTATTATTCAAATTAATTGCTTCCTTTACATTGACTTTCCTGGCAATAATTAAAACATTTTTATTTCTATTTTAGTCTGATATTTAATTACTCGCAAACCTCAAATATGATCAAAAGAATTGAGGCTCTAGTGGTAGGTACGGCTGGATGAGGTTAAGTGTTGCATCATGTGAGGCAGGTAAACAAAGAAACTACTCAAATTAAAATTAACGAGCTTTGCGCAATGGTGGTTCAGCCCGTTAATATACTATTGTGGGAAAGAACCACCAATAAAACCCACTTTATTCATAAATAAGTAATTACACAAGTACTTTAATAAATCAAAAAACACAAAAAACAATGAAAGGGTTAAATATATAAAAAACACCATTAAATCAGGTTAAAGTGTGTACAAAATTATAACATTAAAAAAAATAACAAGCAGTTTAGCTATACATAAACACAATTTAAAAAAAAACGATGTAGTCACACCCACAATTGTGTCATAAATAAATCAGAATAAAAATCGTAATACCAAACATGTGGCCCTTTAAATCCAATGATGCCGGTCTTTAAGTAAACATAAAACAATAAAGCAAATTACGGTACATATAAAATACAACAACAGTAAAATTGCACAGGCGATAATAAGGTAAAGGCAAGGACAAAAGAAAGTAGACAAGGAATTTACACGAACACAATCGTTTAGTGACTACTAAAGCACAATATACATACGTACAGTTACAATTAATTACATATAAAAAGAAATTAGTTCGCAGGCAAACAATTCTACTTAAACAAACTGGCAAAAAGAACTCATTAAAACAAAGCCTTACAAAGGTAAGTTGTAAATAAATCTTAACATCGTGACCAATATATAAGTTTGAGTGCGTTAGAAAAATACAGCGTCCCTTTCTCAGGTTACACGTTTACCTAAACAATAAAACTAAAATTCGAAGTGTTTAATGGTCATCTGGACTCGGCAATTGCCTATTTACAATTTATAACCAAGCTTTATCCTGTACCCATTCGTTCAAACCAATAATTCAGTTACAAAAAAAATAAAATACCTGATACGGAGATCGGAAGCAAATGTTTTCTATGTCGGATAAATAACAAAAAATTAATTTTATATGTTGGAAATTAGATCACAGAACGATTCGTCAAACGAAAAAATATAAATCAAACTCTCGGTCTCAGTAAAGAAATTAATTTTGTTATCCCGGGTAAGTGGAACAAATTAAATTATATTTCTCGGACAAAATAATACTAAAAAAAATGGGTGGTTACGGTGCGAGGGCTAAGCTTCTAATTTATTCGGACAGCTGAAAAAAAAGCGCACTATAGTGCTTGGCGATGTTAATTAATAAAATAATTTTTCATACACGGTTAGCTATCACTGAAAAAAATTGTAGTGGTAAAACAAAATTAAAAACTCCAGTGATTAAAATAATTAACAGAAAAGGAAAAATATATATAATTGTCAACGGCGACCAAAACCAAAACTACATTAAAAAAATATAAACTAAAAATGCCGTTTGTCTAAACATGCAGTAAATTAATAAACTAATTAACCCTTGTAATCGGTTAGAGACGGCCTAACGGTATAACTAAAATAAATGTTATGATCTGACAACTTAAATAACAGATCGTACAAGATCCAAAATTATAAAATAAAATCAGAAAAAAATATTGGTAATTAATAATCGGCTACTTGCTGTTAATAAAAAATTATTTTAGTCGAAATAAAATTAATAACTGCAAAGAAACTCGTTGATAACACGCTTATCGGATAATTGCACACGTGCAAATACAACTTTACTTAAATATGTTTTCCATAAATGGAATAGCTGTACATATAAGGTTTACTACTTGTATCTTGTTTAAAAAAAAAACAACGGAATAGCGGACGGGAATTTATCAACATATCAACAGTAGTAGATAACTCAAATTAATTTACTTAATCAATAGACGCACTCGAATAGATCAGGCACGCACACGCACTCACAAAACTCGTAATAATAATAATTTTTGATTGATTAACGCTTCTATCGCGGTAACAATTGCGATTTGAACATGTTTATTATAATAATAAAATTTTCGCGGTCCGCTACCTACATGCTCAAAAGCATCACCATTACCTTGACTATATTTCAAAATACTTTGTTTAAAATATTTATCAACATTGCTGGTGTAATAGATGCGAATTCTTCACGGATTTGCTCCTTCAGGGTCTCCGTGGTGGTTGGCGGAGTTTCATATACAATATCTTTCACATAACTCCATAGGAAAAAGTCAGGATTTCTTAGATCTGGAGATCTTATCGGAGACGCAATTGGTCCAAATCGACCGATCCACGTATTCTCAAATATTTCATCTAAATAATTCCGGACAATACGGCTAGTGTGGATGGGGGCCCCATCTTGCTGAAACCACATAGCTTCTCTAAGATTTTATGGAACATCTGTTAATACGTCTGGTAATGTTTGCAGTAAATTTAAGTAGTCGTTATTGTTTATAATCCTTCAAAGAAAACAGGGCCTATAACATGATGTCCTAGTATTCTCGCCCAGCTATGTTGGCGATCTACAGGCCGGCTAAAATGGGGACTTAATTGACCATACAGGTGCGTGTTGTGTCGATTACTCACAGAAGTGCTGTGAAATTTGAATCGTCTGCGAGCATTACATTCAGGAAAAATCTTCCGTTTTCCTGCAACATTAACAATGGCCAGTTACGAAATTCCAATCGGTGTTGCTTATCATCCTCACTAATTAATTGGTGCGTTGTTATATCGTATCGGTGGTACCTGTTTTCCCTTAATATGCGGCCAACTGTGCGCGTACTACGTACGCTCTAGAATGTGCCCTAATTTTCTTTGACTTCTACTCGACAGCTCAATTACTCCCAATATAGTAGTTTAGAGTCGTTTCTTCATTTCTAGCAGATTTTTGTCTTGCATCTTTCTCATACGTAACGCTACGAGTAAACCGCTCGATTACAGTTGTAAGAGTTCTTACTGATGGGCGTCCATTTTGAGGGTACCGCGCACAATAAAGTCTTCGTGCCAATAAAACATTTCGATTGGCTTCGCAGAAAATACCATATCTACTAATTCTCCTTCATCAAAGTGTACCGGCATTATAAACAACATAAGATGTTCAAACGTTTGATACGTATTAATGATGCGTTAACTGCATTTGGTTTGTTAAGTTTGATTTATGCGCTTTTTTTTCATGGGTACTGCTATTATGATAAATTTTATTGCGGGTAAATGGTTTTAGGAAAATTAAAACAATTTTAGTTTAATTCATTCTAGACTTTTTTTTATGATTGTGGACTTGAACAGGCTAAATTTAGTCTATCGTGCTAAAGCACCTACGAACACTTAGGAGGATGGACAGAGGTATAATGAATTGCCAATAGATGCCTATGAACAGCTACCTTAAATTTTCTCATATCATAAGTGAGAGGAAAACAGGAACTAGGGAGATCATTCCAGAGTTTAGAAGCTGTGTAGAAAAATATGGATTGCGCCCGTTTGGTACGACAAGTAGAGATTTGTACTGCATACTGATGATGTGAATGAGCGAACCGAGTGTTTCTCGCAAATCTAGCCCGAGATGGTATCAAAGAATATAATTCAGCAGGACAATAGCCGTTGTAATAACGATAATATAAAGAAAGAACTGAAACCGTCCTCCTATGCTCAAGGCACTGCATGTGAGAAGTTAAGGACGGGTCATTCATAAGCCTAATCGCTCTCTTTTAAATACGATCAACGATATCGAGAGCGTATTGGGGAGCACTAACCCAGAGGTGAGAATTATATTCCAGATGTGGCCGAATTTGGGGCTTATACAGCAGAAGGAGTTATCGAGAAGTAAAGTACTGCTTAGATCTGTACAAAAAGCGTATTTTACGAGCAGCGGTTTTGGTAGCTGACAGAAGATGGTCAACCCATGAGAGATTTGAAAATACAGTCATACCCAACAGAGTAATAGTCTGAAAACTTAAGAACTGAGCCATTCATACTTACAACAGGAAATGATCGATCTTTTTTGGCGGGCACAAGGCAACGCTGAGTTTTGTTAGCATTAAATTTAACTAGATTATTGCTTCCCCATTCGAGAATACGTTAAATGTCTTTGTTGATTGAATTTGCTATTTCAGCTTTAATTTCTTGATTTGACATAGAAGGTGGATTATCACTATAAGTAGACTGAGATGAACTACAGTGAAGAGTGGTATCGTCAGCAAAGCAATAGATGGGGTTAGTTGTTGAAGAAATAAGGTCATTTATGTACAGCAGAAAAGGTGTAGGTGCTATAACGGATCCCTGTGGTACGCCCGCTTTAACGCTAACTTCTTTTGAAAAAAGCCATCAACAACGACACGTATTCGTCTTTTATCAAGGAAACTAGAAACCCAGTTGATGAGCGTATCATTTAACCCAAACGAGGTAAGTTTGACAAGTAAACACATGCCATACTTCGTCAAATGCCATTGAGATATCTAAAGCGACTACAACTGTTTCACCGGACTGCTCTACTGTATTGTTCCAAACTTGGGTCACATATGAAAGAAGATCGCCTGTTGATCCACTTTGCCTAAACCCATATTGGTGGTCACTAAGGAGTTTGTTAGTTTCAAGGAACGTACGACTAATACAACTTTTTACAAAAATTGGTACGATAGGTACCTCACCAAATAAGAGTGTTCAACCTGTCTTAAATATTTTGCAGACAGTATCATATTAAATTTATATTTTTATATCTATTAAAATTTTGTTTATGAAATTACGTTCTCACTCACATTCTTTCAATTTTCTTTCGAATAATGTAATAATATACAGGGTGTTGTGTTTAAAATAAGACAGTTATTTACATTTAAAACAAAAAAAATATAAATTCATATTTCTAGTACAACCTGTATAAAAATTAAACCTCATAATATTTCTTAAACGATCAATGCCTGCACTAGTTACATGCGAAGTTACAAATTCATAGATTTCTTGGTAACTTCGAAATACTTTTGTGACTTGCGGATATATGTAGATCGATGCCGCCCAATCACGCGATTTTTTGTTTCACGCGTGCGAAGCACTTAAAAATGTGACGTTCTAATGTGGGATAATAATAATAGGAACAAAAACAAAAACTACTGTAACCTAACAGAATTAGATTAGAGAACACAAAACTACAGTAACCTAACAAAAATAGATTAGATAATAAAAACTACTGTAACCTACAATAAAAAAAAGTGCACGAGGCGGGAATCGAACTAATATCAACCGCGTGGCAGGCAACCAATGTACCACAGGACCATCAGCGCTTCACCAGTTTGCCGTTGAATCTGTTATGTAAACTATATGACACTATACATTCTAAGCCTATTTCCTATTGATCCGCATTTTTCTACGTATATCCGCAAATCATTTTTGAACTACGACGAAAAGTGATATTTTTGATCTAAAAATATATAAAAAACGGTTAGGTTTAGATATATAACATGTTGAATAGAAAGTGGTTGCTTTTCAGAGTAGAAACGAAATCAACGATAAAAATTATACCATTCCATTTAAAGTAAGATAGGCTATGTACCGCTGTTACGGAATACTCTATATATGCGAAAATATTTTTAGGTTATAGAGCGCTTGAATTCAAGCAACTCTTGCATAAAACATTTTTTCTCCTGTACACAGTTTAGCCGCAAATTTGCTTTGTTGTACTAATACCATACCCTGTATATTTCCAAGCGAAACGTTCAGAACTGTAATATTTGAGGAAACTTGTATAACAGGAAACTAGGATAGAATGAATGTGATGATATAATTAGAATTATACCACTTTCCCTAATGAGACATTCAAAAACTGTAATATTGGGCAAACTTGTATAATTGGAAACTGGTCTAGAAAGTGGCATTATCACTTCCATTATACCAGTTTCCTTCTACACCACATTGGCAAGTCAAATTTTGAGTAGTTTGATGCATTATAATTATAATTGTATTAGTCACTGTAAAGTACATTTCGACTACACTTACTAAAATTTTACTGTTTTATCAGTCTCAAATTCAAACTTTTCTCTAACACAAAATTGATTCTAACTAAAAATGAAATTTCAACATACTGATATCATCAAGGGTCTTAAAAGAAGTAAGTCACCTGCGATAAGACCTCAGTGTACTACTTTACTCTCGAGTGTACAAATATAAATAAAAAATAACAGTGTTTCAGCAAAAAATTTCATGTCATGGAAGATGTGAAATAAACATCTTTACAATAGCCTTAAATCATAAATTTATTTATTTATTGTGGGCTGTACCAAACAGTTTTAGTTGATATACAATTTAAATCCCACAAATATGCATATTTTTTCGATCACTTAAAGTGCTGATTATTAGCTAACACACTGTATATTTATGCATCTATTATACCTTTTCAAAATTACAAGAAACAGAACTTGTCTCCACATATAAACCCACAATGTCTGAGTGCACTATCTCAGTATGAAACAGCTTTAGTCGACACATCACTTGTATACCGTTTGAATAAAATTAATGCATATTTTGCTTTGTTACGTAACAATGCTAAATATTACCAAACACTATATAAGTATCGCCCAATACAGCATATCAATCTCATGGTATAAACAAACATGCTGTATAATGTCCAACACAACATATCAAAACTAATAAAATACATAAGAGTTATAAGCCAATAGCTACAAAGAAGTTGAAGTGTGTCAAAAGTGCACAAGTAACAACTATTTTTAGTGTTTGTTAAAGATTTCATTAAGACAGCTGTAACTTTGTATAGGTGTGTTAATCCAAATAACGTATACATTACATTTTATACATAAAAATAAAGGCTTATGTGGGTATGTGTGTGTATCTGTACTGTATGGGCTCTTATACTGTTGAGATGGTTGCAATAAAACGTTGGCAAGTTGTTGTGTACATACCAGAGTATCTGAAGTAGTACAATACATAATTAAACAAAAAATCTTATTCCACGAGGGGCATAGCAACACATGCAGGGTTAATTTAAAACTTTAATAAAGACCAAAACATGTGTTGGTAAATTCCCTAATAATTTTTTGTTCAATCATTTTCCAATAGATGCCACTAAAGGCAGTTTTTTTAAAATCTATTTTTATAACTTTTCTTTGAAGAAAAATTAACAATAAAAATAGAACTAAACCTATTCTTTTAATTTTGCATGTAAAATGGAATGTAAAAAGTGATGACAACTAATTATCAAATCAGCACTTTTGTTAATAATTCAGATTATGTACTGCAGGTTTAACACATAATCGATATATTAAAATTTCATGTTTATTTAGTAAATACTAAATTACTATGTAGTGCTTAGCTTTAATATGTAGCAAGTTAATAGTTGCTGAACTCACTAAAAGTTATATTCGTAACACAAGTACATTTCATAGCATGCTAGCAATGTTAAATGTGTTACTAATTTTAACATCATAATTTTAAGGTAATTTAATCGACTAATTCAACTTCTGATTCTTCAATGTGAACAAATGTTCAACAATGAGCCATTCACAACAATCTACTTCACATATTACTTATTAAAACGAAATATACGCAATTCCACGAAAAAACCAATGTACGTCATAAATTTATTTAGCTAGTTCCACCAAATTATTCATGCTACTATTTCAGTATGTCCCTATTACCCAGAAGGAAACAATCTAGAATGTTGGGACTACTTACATAAATTAATGACATGCAGCTGAACTTACATAAAATGTCCTATAGCTATATTAGTCAGTGCAATACAAATTTGGAATAAATTCATTTAACGGTGACAGTAACATTATCGCCTTTTATAATTTTAACTCTTTTAGTAACTAACATTATTCAAACTCTTCACATATACATGAAGTTCTGCATTTGGTCCATACATAACATATACCTAAATAAATTTTAGGGCAATCACCACAGTAATAAGAGTATAACTGGATCCTAAAATAACAGAGAATAAGTTTAATTAAAGAAATTTGTAGTTTGATTAATAATAATTATTATTAAACAAACATCACCATAAAATTCATGATATAGAACATATTATACTACAGCAAGGTCTCTACGTCAAAGTTTCGTAACTTTCAACTTTAATCTGAACCATGCATATTACAATTGCCTATCCATTTGTATCTGATTATGATGTTGGAATGAATGAAAAGACAAATCTCATTGATAACTGCTTCACACCTATAATGATACAAAACCTAACAGACATACTCATTGCAAAAGGCATTCCGACTGTAATCTACCTCATAGCATAAAATGGACGCATACCTTTACACTGGTCTAGAACACCTAAAAAAGTACAATGTAAGATTTAAAAGTAATGACCACTTATCAGCTAGTTCGAATTCTTCCCATAGGGTATATGATTCCTCCATGGGTACTGAACAATACTACATTTAACTGTACCAGTGATTGCCCTTCTAGGAGAATAAGATTAATAAAATATTGTGGTAGGCATATTCTATAAAAATTATGATTTAGATTCTTGATTAAAAGTAGTATTATGAGATTGACGTTCATGTTTTATTTTTAAGCAGACTTTTGACAGCAAGTTATTAATTTGTAATTTTGCATATCAATAGTAGGTCAAATGTACTGTAGTAGATCAAATAATATTTAGGTATAGCAAGACCTTCTGCAAAAAGCTATAATATTTACAGTTGTGTGAATTTTACAGTACAACAGTATCTCATCATTAGCTGTATTCTTAACGCACAAGACTTGTATTAAATTTTTGTGCCAACAACAAATGCGAAAATGAAACATAAATATAATAAAGACGTCTATTTAATTGCGTTAACATCATACTTTCATTGTTGGCTTAGCTGACTGCATTTTGACAACTTTCAATTCAGTTTTGTTGATAGTGAAAACTCAAATTAATCAAAGATATTATTGTACAGATTATAAAATTAGTAAAAATGTCTGACAGCGACAGTTTAGAATTGACACCACCGAATATAAAAGAGCTGGCAGAAAGTGTGACTTCGGAACTGCTGCCCCACAAATCATCACTGTTCAAGTTATCGAGAGATGGCGGTACCTTACAATTTTAACTAAAAATGTAAAAATAACGTTTTGGACATTTATTTAATCAGAAAAGGTGTAAAGTAAAGTTTCCTTAAACATATTTTATTATTTTATGCTTCATATATTTTTCTATGTTTCTGAAAGCTTACAGTTTACTGGCCATTTTACTACATTGTAGCGGTGTTTTTACAATAGTGTGCGTAAAAATGAAGTTACGCTTGGCGTTCACAAGATTGTAACGTCAATTTTACGTTTCAGGAGGCCAACAATATATTTACACATTTTTATAGAATTGATGGTTATTCACACAAACCACCAATCCGCCAAGCCCCTTAGACGATTTACATAACTTGACATAACTTTATTGCGATTAAGTTAAATATTCCAAAGGATAGATGACACTGAGAAGCGCATACTATCTGCTTTACCGATCACAAATCACTCAACTCATTGGTGGTTTGTGTTACCGGTACAGCGGTTGCTAATCATTGCCATTACTGTCAAGTCGTCTATGTGCTCTTTGTTTGAGTGTAATATTTTGTCGAGTACTTTGCTTAGTGCTTTGTGTTGTTCTGGTTTACTAAACATGATAGAAGTTAGATAATAGTTATTAATGATACTAGTTTGATATGAACGTCATAATGAAACGCGTGTAAAGTTAAACCACGAGGCGTTAGCCGAGTGGTTTATTTACACAAGTTTCATTACGAAGTTCATATCGAACGTGTATCATTCAAAATTTAATCTACGCCAGTCCAAATAGATTTTCTTTGCATAGATTCGATTTGTTTATAATATCAGAAACGTTTTGGTAAATAAAATTCAAAATTATTAAGTGCCCATATTAATCGATGTTATAGTAACCGCGCTTGTTGATTGTTTCAATTTTTACGTTGACAACGTCATTATTTGCGTTCAATTTTGTGCTTTACATGAGTTTCACGCACTGATGGACTGAATTTAACAAATTGTACAGACTTTATAATTAATGTTTACAATAAATAAATGTTGGTAAAGATTTTATAATGAAGTAAAAGTTGTAACTAACTTTCTTTTGCCTGTTTTTATTTTAAAATTTACGTGTATTATGAGTTCATAATGGCACTGGGTGAAGATTAAATGTTGTGTATCCAATTGTACAAATATTCCAAGGTCGTCGTAAAAAGTTTAAAATGTAGCATTTATATTATTACATCATTATAAAATATTCTGTATAATATTAATGTATTTTGTATTCTAATAATTAACTACACAACTTAAATGTATTTTTTGTGTTTGATTTCCCATTGGTTCGTGTTTATAATTTCTGAGAAAATCATTTCTCTATAGAAAAAATTATACGCTTCCAGAAAATTCAACGTTAATTACCAATGCTATTATATATACTTTTTTAACTTATAGTAAATAAAGTAGCTTTTACCAAAGAGTATATAATTATACTCTATACCTTTACTAAACACGATCTCAAAGAAGAAATTGTTTTAAAATTCCGCCTATAGTTAGTATTCCAGAAACCAGAGGCGCTGTAACCAAAATTATATACGTGCTGAAGCAGAGAAATGTTATCCCTACTACTACGTACGTAGGGATAACATTTCTCTGGCGTCAAGTTTCTAAAGGGTTTGAGTGATTTGTGGTTATTCAGATATTTGAACTAACACTTAAATTCTACCTTAGGAATTTTTTACCGCTAAATAATGCGTCGTATCAAAAAATTGCATAGGTCATAATTAATCTATATGTTTAAGGTCTGTGTGGTGGTATTTTTATTTCTTTGAAATATACAACCGTTTCAGAAATATTTGATAAAAATCAAAAACAGTTCCTAATAAACCCAAAATCTAATCAGCTCCAGGAGAAATGAAAACAAGCTTAAATGCAAAATATTAAATACGTACGTATTTTCGTTCTGGAGTTATTGTTTATTATTACAGCCGCACACTCAAACATCATGACAAAACTTGCCAAACGTTGTAAAATGAGCTAATAAGTCGATTTAGCGATAGCGAAAAAAAGTCGATTTCATAACTTTCTATATACATGTAGGTTGGAAGGTAAAAATCAATATTGCACCATCCGCAAAATAGCAATTTATCTAAATCTTAACTGGCATTAAGTTACAAGTGTTAGAAATATAGTAAGTGCCTGAATATCCAGTAGAACTAACGCATTTAGCGTGATAAGTTTGAATGCAGTTTTTGTATTGTATGCCAGGGCTAAATTTATTTAAATTAAATGTGCAAATATAACATAAACCATAACTATTTTGCACATTCTTAGTCAAAACTATGTTTGATATTACCACTATCTTCGGTTTTGACCATCTTGAGATATCTAAATAAAAAAAAATGGAGGTAGGTAATTTCAAACCAAGTTAAAATATCTGGTGTGAAACACCACACGACCTTCCAACCTACAAAATGGAAATTAAAAGAAATGAAATAATTTTAATAACATTTTTTTAGGATAATTATGCAAGCTCTTCTATAATAAGTTCATTACGAAAATATGCAACATTGTAAACACAAAACAATAATCTGTTAAACAGAGGTTTAAAACTTCATGTCAGAGGTAAATCTAGATGCGAACTTAAAATTTAAAAGAAATAATTTTAATTATAATTTTTAGGATAAATATGCAAGCTCTATTTATGTTCATAACGAAAACAGGCAACATTGTAAAAACAAAAAATAATCTATGTCAGAAAGAAGTTTAAAACTTTATCTCAGATAGAGATTTCTCTGGAAAATAAATTTACTTTATTAAAGTATCCTATATTCATATTCAGGTAAGTCCCATCAGTTTTAAATGAAATAACAATGGATAATTTAGACAAATTAGAACAATATTTGGTCATAAACTTGCTGAATTTTCTGAAACAATGGAATATGAAATACTGAAATCGACTGCAAATTACTCTTATGGCATACTAACAATTTTGGACTTTGTACCCACATCAAATTTATTATAACTTTGTTTTTGATTTTTTTGTAATTTACTTAGTTTTTCTCTACCATACCAACACTAAGTTGCAATAGCGCAGATTATTAGAAAATTTGAACACTGTACCGCAGATGTCAGGATTAAAAAAGAGTAAAATTGTCTGTCTTTATTAAATGTTTCCCTTTACGCGACAATGCCCCCCTTAAGTTAAAAAATAAATCCAATCCTGCCCGCTTCTATAAGACATATCTATAATACAGTTTAACCATTTTCATTCATATTTAATTCATTTTTAGACTTACCTTGCATTATATTAAGACACTTTGTAATGCAAAGTTATTTAAAAGTAAATTTTTGTTAAAAAATATGTTTCCATTTTTTCTTATAAAATTAATCGTTATTCAGATAATGAAAAAAATTGAACTAACACTTAAATTCTACCTTAGGAATTTTTTTGCCGCTAAATTACGGGTCTTATCAAAAAATTGCATAGAACATAATTAATCGATATGTTTAAGGTCCATATCCAGGTATTTTTATATTTTTGAAATATGCAGCTGTTTTAGGAATATTTGATAAAAACCAAAAACTGACCTATTAAACCGCCCCTCTTCGCCGCTGGATCTCTCCCAAAATCTAATCAGCTTCAAACCAAATGGAAAAAAGCTTAAATACAAAATTTTAAGTACGTAGGTATTTTCGAGGATACTAACATACATCCACACAGACATCATGGCCGATCTTGGCGAAAGTTTGCTAAAAGTTGTAGAATGAGCTAATAAGCCTATTTAGCGATAGTGAAAAAGAAGTCGATTGCATAACCTTCTGTACCTGCATATGTATATGTAGGTTGGAGGGTAAAAGGGGTTACCCACCAGCAAGTTCAGTATCAGGGTCGTGACGAGAGCTAGCATCAAGGGGAAGTGGACGCATTGTGCATTATAACCACTAGTTGATTATAACACAAGTAAGTTTTTGCAAGTACGTATTGTTGTTGGTATCTTTGTGACAAATTATTTGGTACACCGACATAGTCGATGGAATTGAAGAAAACCTTTGTGGATTTAATTTTTAACCCGCATTATTTCTGAAGAATGCACTTCATACAGTTTAACCTTGCTTTGACCGAGTTTACTACAAATTCCGTTGCTGAAGCAATATCATGATCTCTTTTGCCTAAATAGTTTGTCTTTTTTTAGAGAACCTCCAACGCCATCCATTGGACCTTGTTCGTGACCTCTCTTGCTATAGTTCCAAGATATCCCGCTATCCAGTCTCTTAAGTATTCCTAGGTAGGCCAAACTTAGCCTGCTCACGTCCACAATTATTAAAAACAAATATTCGCTCCACGTTGAGGAATACTGTAGGAATTTTTTTCATCCAAAAGAATATGTTAGTCCTGTTACGGTCCTGCTAGGGACGAAGGGCCGTCGGAAAAGGGACCACACACCTTGTATCTAGAAACTTCAACGCTATACCACGTACAACTTTTTCTAGGTGATCTCATACTCCATATGCTTGATGGTCCACACAATCTCTGGCCGTACAGAAACACTGACTTTTTACAGCATTATATTCATAATAATAGTACAGTACAGTCTGCTGCTCAGATGCATCTTTCGTTACATAGTTTTCGGTCTGAATCAATAGTTCGCGTGAGTTAGCGTTTCTTTCCTTCACCTGAGTTGCTTAAATTGATGATGCATTGAAAATAGATGTTTCTTAAATTCAGTTACCTGTAAATTGAAGAGATTAATTGACTCTTTCATTATTTGTCACTTTTCGACTTTTGCAGTTCCTTTGTTGATTCGTAAAGTGCCCTTAACACTTTCACTGCTGACTATTCTAGAAAATACCTCCCTGGTGCGCATGCACTTTTTTGCATACTTTGTATGCAAAGGAATCTCCTCTACTATGAAATACTATAAATATATTTTCACCAACAATGTTTGCATGTCACACATTCGTGACATGCGCATGTCACAATCAATTTTGTTGTTAGGTGCTAATTGTCACGGATCCGTGTCATGGGTTGTCTCCTGCGTTTTCAGGTTTTATTAAGGTATATTGCAGTACTGAAGGTAAATCAAGACACTCAAGTAAATATAACTTTATTGGCACAAAATACTAAGTAAAACATACACAAATTCACAGATAAATATATATTTTCACATTCTTGTTTGTGGTATTGCACGGAGCATACCTGGGACACAAATCAGGTGTTTCGGCACATTTCGCAATGGTAGTACTCATTTTCCGAACTTTTGTTTTATGGCATTGTCTGCATCTTTCGCTCGTCTGACTTCGTTAACATTTTGTGGGATAATGCGCTTGAATTTTGGACCTACTGGTAGGTACTACGTTTTCTTTTACATCCAAGGGAGCTTCAATTACAGATAATCGGAAATCATATAGAGATAGCTTCCCTGAATATTTATTGAAAAGGAAGAATGAGTTTAGAAGCATCAGTTGGATGAAATGTATCCCTAATTTCTTGTACCAACGAAGGGTCTTTCTCTCACAGGGGTAATAGGCATCCATCTGATCCTGGTGATCCACTCCACTCATGTATTTATTGTACTCCAAAACTGGCAAAGGTTTCAACTTCGCAATCCCTCTCCTACCCACATGTTCGATTATCTCATTTTTATATTCTGTAGAGATGTAAAGAACATCGTGCTTATCCTTCCATTTTGCGATCATTATATTATTGGAAAATTTTGCTATAGTTTCTCCTTTTCCCAATTTTGTTGAGACTACAGACTTACAATTGTGTTTTCTTAGTTTCCTGAGAGTTTCTTGCAGTATGTGCCACGTCTAAGAAGTTCTTCAGCTAAATTGTAGGTATTTTAGAAGTTGTCCATGAACAACGAGTGGCCTACATCAAGGTTTTCTTGCATTTGGTCTAGCACAACTTGAGAAGAATGTCCTTCCACCTTGGCTAAAAACAGCCCCAGTATATACAGATATATTCAAAATAACACTATTTGGCTGTGTGAGCATATATAATTTAATCCTGTAATGGTGCCGCTTATTTTTTATGTACTGCCGGAAAATCAAGCGACCACGCCACAAACCATGGATTCGTCCAATGAAAGTTGCTTGTTCGGGTAGTATATTTCATTCATTTTTGTATTGAAAAAGCTTAGAACCGGTCGTATTTTATCGAGCCTATCAGTGGAAATATCTCCTTGTCTGGAATTAGTCGAAAAGTGCAAACAGCGCATTATTGATAAAAATCTATCACGACTCATGTGTTCTGAAAAGCATTTTAGGTTGAATAGGTGATGACGCTTCCAGTAATCTTGCAATCGGTTTAGCTTTATCGTTCCAGTATGGAAAACGAGTCCAACAAACTTGAAATATTTATATTTTGTCAAAGACTTCCATCTCGTAATTCTAGAAGTGTCCGTTACGCCTTCAGACATCAATAACCTCTTCTGCATATTTATTTATTTCTTCAACAACCATATCCAAAAAAATGTCATCCATAATCATACGGAAATAATTTATAGGATTCAGATCTGGTTTTAAACCTAAAAGGCCATTCCTTTTTGAAATGGTATGGTTTGCAGTAGTCCGTCATCTTTCCAGTCAGGATTTAAATTTGCCGCAACTCAGTAGCTGGTGCTGCCTCCGGCGTTGTAGATTCTTCCACCGGCGTTGTCGGTGCTGCGGGAATTGCGGTCTCGTCATCTACAATAACAAATCATACTCAACACATCTCGAAGACTGTAAAATCATAAAAAATCGCGAGATAATACAAATGTTATTCGTGTAGGTTCGTACCTGTCTGTCTCATCCTCAGAATCCGTTTCACTCTGATGTATATAATTATCATCCGATGATTCATCTTCGGATTCACTAAACGACATAATAATGCAATTTATAACCTTCGTTAGATAGTTTATTACGATCTTTAATGTTACTTTCTCTTTTTACTAGTGGATTTTGTCCAAGCGTTATCCGCCATTATAATTTCACAAATTGGGATAATCCGAAAACGGCGTGCACAGTATGAATTTATAACGTTATTGACGCTGACACACCAAACGTTAACCCTGCCAGCTAACGTTGTACTAAAGCCATTGAGTTGCATATACTGAATGTCACGGATCCGTCACATGCGAATTATTATAATGCTCATGTCCCGGATCCGTGACATGCATAGAATGTGTTAATAGTGTTTTCTTCAATAACAATTTTTCACTGGTGAAATTTTATAGTGTGAGTTAGGTTAAATTGCTTTTCAGAAAAATTTTAGGACATTTTTACCAGAAATTGAATAAAGGCCCATCATACAGTTATAACTCTTCTCGTTGCAGAGAATACCATTGATTATTTTGCTGAGGTTTGGGGATTCAGAATGTTTGGTAAGAAAGGTTTATACAAAAATTCTCAGCTAAGAATTTCTTACGGGGGTTTAATAGACTGGCCTGTAAAAACCTTTTCTGTTTCTTTAGTTTTCCTTTTTTAACGTATTCTTTTTTTCCGGCACACATTCTTATTTTTCTCTCGTATTCACAAAGGTTTAAACTATTTCTCAATTTCTGATCTATTTCATATGATGTTATTTCTTTTGCATTTCCTATTAGCCGATATTTTTTTAACATGGGGCCCCTTAAGTTTTTTCGAAAAAATTGCCTTTCTCTGCATTTTCTGTGGTCATGTACTGGTGTCCTTTAATACTTCTCCATAAAGCAAATGCCGTTTTACTTGCTCAGAAACAGAAAAACCTTTTGTTAACTGATTTATTTTAATATTTGGCGATTCTTGTTCCTTAGCCCTTCTAACCTGAAGTGTATAAAGTATCTTTTATACTTTTCCACATTTTTTTGAATTGTAATATTTTTCTCTCAGCGGATTTTGGCTTTCGGTACGCCTTCGCTTTATCTCGCTTAACGCGTTTTCAACTTTTTTGGTAACTGACACCTTTACTTGTTGATTTGCATCAGAATTATCTATGTGAGACTGTGGGAAAGTTCCTGCCCCCAAAAACTTAATTTCTTGCTTTTTACTTTTTTTCGAACTTTATTTTCTACTGAAGCAAGTTTCCATCTATTTCGTTTTGCTTTCTACACTCTATTAGAATATTTGTATATTGATTTAACTTTTCCTTCCTCTTTCTTTGTTCGCATCTTTCGCGGTATTGTTTTCTTTTTATTTCCAATTGCTCTTCTGTATGTTTTGCTCTAAACTTCAGGACTCTTCTCTCGTTTTGTTCTCTTTTTTTGTTGATGTTTACATCGCAATCTTTATTATTTTCCTTCCTATTTTTTCCCTATTACCTTTTGCCACTTTCTTTTCGTTATTCGCTTCTATTGACTTTATCTTGCGTTAAAGAAATGTAAAATATTTAATAACTTTAAGAATTAATATCATTTGGAAATGTTTCATCATTTCGGAACTGTACACAGTTACCGAAATGATCATTACCGGAATGACGAGCCCAGCATTTTTGGTACAAAGCCCATCTCTAATTTTTCAATAACTTTGACAGGCAGTGAGGTTGTGTAGTAGGCCAATAGGCGCTATGTAAAATGTATTGAAAATCAATTTCGAGTTTCAAATATTACCGGATTTATAGTTAATAAAAGTATGCCTAATTTCTGGACCAATTGTACTTAACTACTATTAGGCTTGCGTAATTAGGGAAAAACTTACTTCATATGATCTCACACATACCACCAACGGATAACCAACACCATTTTAAACTTTGTAAAATCGAGATGTGCATATCGGAAAATGCGTCAAAATGTAACATTTCCGGCATAAGTGTAATTTAAATTTTTGTGTTTGTATCTAAAAAGTTTTAATGTGGATCGGTAAATAATGTTGATACTTAAGTAATTTATGGCCACAAGTTTTTGATCCCGGGAAATGCCTATCTGATGATAAAACATTACAAGTTTGCAAAACACTACTTTTGAAGCTACCGGAGTGACGTTGACTGCATATTTTGAAAGGTACGTCTAAAAGTGTATTATTCTTTTTTATTAGTAGAACACGGACACAACTTTCACTTTTGACCTTGATAATTCCCCAAGGCCGGCCACGTGATTTACCTCGGTTTGACCTTGACGCCCACGTGTTGGTCGTATTTTTGACCTTGAGGTTGACCTCGGACCAGGCCTTGGAGTTGACCTTGAGTTTAACCTTAGGAGTGACCTCGTGCGTAGCCTAACGGCCTAACCTACTAGGCGGTAAATTTGAATAAGGGTACCCTAATGCTATGTCATAAGACAGGCCTTCGGAACTTGTGTTAGTCTGCGTCCCTTGTCGTGGCCCCTTGTGGAAATAGTATTATAATAACTAATACTTCTCATAAGACAGCTATAAGAACCTGTGTTAGGGTCTGTGCCCTCTTGTCGTTGCCCCCTCGTTACGAAACTTGAATTTGTTTGTAGGGCCATCTAGTGGTGTATCGACTAATGCATATTTTCTGTAATAAAGATGGCGCCACCTAGCGGTATATTTCGAGGACTAATTAGGGTTTGTTTGTGGCACCATCTAGTGGTGTATGGATTAATGAAAATTTTCTGTAATAGAAGTTGATCATGCACGCCTCTCTCGTTTCTCTCGGCTCTTGTTACGGAACTCTTAATTAAAACAACTAAACTACTAAAAACGCTTTTATTTATCAGAGTAGAATGGTTGAAAAACAAGAATTATACAGTAACTTGATTATATCATCATTTATAACTAAACATGTAGTGAAAAACTTATTTGCTAAATCAAGCATTGGTAAATTTTCTATTCTAAAATACAAAAAAATTATCGTGTAAAGTCCACATACATCCGAATGGTTAATCCTGCAGCATCGTTTTGTTGCAGCGGAACCATATAGAATTCTTCTCAAGGAAACGTAAATGGCAACCTAGCGGGTGTCGTCCAAAGGAATCAAAATATTCCCCGTTACCATTCTCGTCAATGTAGATAGCAGTTCAATGCTGATCTCGTTTGTTTGCTGGGTCCGTATTTACAATAATTGCACAAGGTCTAGGTGCGTGCCTCGGTAGCTGATTAGAAGCACATACAAGTCGAAACACATGGGGATCGATTTCAAACATGTCAACACTTGTACCGCATACATCTTTGGAGTTGGTATGCGCCCAGTCTTGCAGTAGTAATGCGTTTTCCAGAGCGCACATAGGCTCCTCGATATTATGGTTTAAACAACTATACGCCTTTGCTTCCTTTTTCAATTTTTAATCGACGGACAACTAACCTCATCCAAGTTTAGTATTGGTTTGTTAAGGCATCTTTGTTTTTCACTACCCTTAACGTGAATTTTGTTAAACGGTAGCAGAGTTCTTATCAGCTCCTCTTGGAAATCGTTGTAGGGCACATACCCTGACCGCCATTTCAAGCCGTGATATTTATCCTCTAAATCCCTTGACATAGGTTTTGATATAAAATAATCTCGAGGTGACTTTATCAGCATCAGTAGTAACGAACCATGATCTGTAATCACGGCAATCTATTTCGGTCTGAATTCGTTATCAATACCCTAAACCCTTGTACGTCCAAGTATGCGTCCATCTTCTTTCAGCTGTTGTTGTACACTGAAGCTTGCGATCTAGAGTTGTCCCTTTTAACAGGTGAAATCCACGACCACATTCCGATGTTTATCGATCTCAATCACGTTATCGAATTCGGCGTACACCAAACAGTTAACGGTTTCTACGAGCGCTTCATCAAGCCGACTTCTAGGCAAAGGGAACCGTTTCTAACTAAATTCCAGTGCGTGCTAGCGTTTGCAGACCAGTCAGGGGTTAGGTCGAAGGCCATTAAACAGTAGCCGTTGGGGTAATCGCTTCTCGATATATCGTTGCCCGCATTCAAAAATGAATACCCGTACCGGAGAATAAGGTGTAATATGCCCTTACATATAAACCATTAACTATAAAGTCTGATTGTAAGACCTCGAAAGAATTTATTGGCCGTGAATATTTAATGACATGTAGTTAATATTGCTGTGATGAAAATTGAATGGATTTGAGCAGTAATCACCGTTGAAGGCTTTATGTGCGGCAAAACCTACGATGCATTGTTTAGGTAACTGACCCAGGAAGATATTATCCAATGCTTTTCGCTTTAGCGTGTGCAATTAGAATGGTGGGGTTGATTCGCATACGTCTCACCAGTAAATTAACGTCAATAATTCGCGCCTTGTAAGTTGAACCGTACGCGGCCATTAGACTAAAATTATCTCTTGATATCTTTAGCTTTTAATTCAACACCACTTATGAGAAACTATTCCTGATTAAACAAATCCGAGTGCACGTGACTAATCATCTCAATTTGCTTGCTGGTCGCTGCAAGTACTTGACGTTTTGAGAAACCGTTATTTGCGGGCCCTAGTGTATTCATCTGCCCGGCTGTATCATTGTGCCATAAGGTACAACCTAGATGTGAACTCTTGGCCTCCTTTCCATAATTTGCAACGTTTCGATATATGACCGGTAGGCGTAGTGTTGTTTGGTTGTGACACCATCTTCTAAGTAAACCTCCACTTGTGAGAAAAGCGAATGCATCCAATTGTTTACCGGTTCTACAACATCCGCGTCAGTAAGTGCTGTATCATCTTGCTTTAGAACTTTAGCTGTGATGTACAACATGGTCTGGCTTAAATCTATGTAATCGTTTCCATTTCCGGGCACTACAAACTCTATTGGGGCATCATCACTAAGAGCTGATAAGGGCTTGTAAAGTATCCATTCACCACTCTCGGTACTTATCTGCGTCGACGACGAAACGGAACAAATCCAATTTGTACTTGACTTCACATGATCGGACATGTAGAAAAGCCATTATCTTGAAAATATATCGCCGTAAGTAGGTTTCTTGTTCTTAGCAACAGCTCTCGCTAGAGACTGGTTATTATCGGTCAGACGTACTCTTTTATACCTCGAAACCTCCATCATTTTATCGATTTTCTCATCGGCTTTACGTTTAAAATTCCTTCCTGCCTTGTGAAATCTTTCTTGAAACGATTCCTTAACAGGTCGATCCTCTATGACGTCACCAAGAATATTGGTACCCGTTCTGAGAGCTTATTTTCCAATAGCCTTTGCACCAGGCTTAAATAACGGTGTTTTACTTTTAAATATACCACCTAGCCAGCTTCCTATCCCGTGGCCACGGGATATGGTGCGCCTCTGTAGATGGAGCCGATACCGTTACTGGCCTGATTCATACAATATTGTTGATAATGACAAACCATTATTGCACTTTATTAAAGTGTAGCTTCAGACACGACGTCCCAAACTCAAATGCATTGCTACACCCGTATCTGTTTTATATTAATCTCGATGTTTTCAAATTCCCCGGTCCTCACGGGCATGTAGTGTGCAGGCCAAAACACCACATCCTTTATGACCCCGTAATCGTAGTTTTCAGAAGTAATATTTATTATACGCATAACCGGAGATGAAACATCACCCACAATTTGCGGTTTAACGATGTCGCAATAAACAAACACCTGCGTTGATAATCCTATACTAGCGGGGTGCGGGGTATTGGTTCCATAGCTATGTTTTGATACGGCCGATAACCAACTGTAAGGCTAAAGTTGTGAGAATCTGAATAGGAGAGGAGGTTTTAATTTCGTAGTGACACGCTTAGTTAGATTATGGTATTCGATTGTTAGCAATTTATTTATTAGCTTATGGTTATTTAGCTCGCTGGCAATTTCTTCAATGTTGGCATAATTCCCGAGGCGAAACGTAACACATACCATTCGTCCTCAATATAAATGGCTTTCGTTGTCGTGTTGAAAATGTGATGCAGCCTTTTTAATATTGTCTCTAACACACCATCTTCTCCTGCTGGTGGATCCATTCTATAATAAATTAAATTGTCTGTATCCACCCACTTGACCAGATATTGTTTATGTCGTCCGCGTCCCTTCTCTGCTAAAATCTTATTGACTTTGAACAGTGTGTCTTTATTAACCGTAACAACTTGCAATTCCTCCTCGTAAAAGGTACTCCAACAGGATCGTTATTAAAATCGATTATTCGGTAAACTGGAGTCTTCTTTTATCACTGCACTTATTGTAAAACTTCCTCGCTCAAGTCGTTCATATCCCTTCTCAAAGGTGTACTTAATTCTGGATTCTAACATGTTCACGGGCTTTATATTTAGGACTGCCTAAGCCTTTCGCATACAGATTATTCCACACTTCCATAATGTTTTCATCGTTTACAGCCGCAGGGCCATCTTTATACTTGAATGAGGGCTACTGTTGTAAGCAGTCGCAAGTTTTTGGAGTACATCAATATAGCTATAGGAATTTTCGTAGGTAAATAACGCCACATCTTTGTTTTCAATGTTTTATTAAATCCTTCAACTACAGATGCTTTTACATCAGGGTTATTTGTTACATAGTAATTGATATTATATAAAGCTATTATACCCGAAAACCCTGCCGGATGCGCAGGATCATAGTAAACAGCACCCATGTTATGTTCTCCACGTATCCCAATCTAGTGAAAGTCTTCTTCGAAAGGACCTTCTCGGGATTTTCCTCGATTCACTATTGGCATCGTAATTCTCACCTATAGATGTGAGACTCGGTTTAATGTTAGGTGATACAGCAGCATCACGTCTTCGAGTATTTCCGATAAACCCTCGTGGTATATTTATTTCTCTAATGTACGTCGCCAACTGTAGTTTTGTAGTTTTTCGCTGTTTTAACGCTTCGTGAACCAGTTCGATAATGTTGGAATGAGGTATGACCTCACCTTTTATTGTGGCAGTACCCTTTTGTCCCAAAATACATCACCACCCGTATTCAGTATACCTAAGGAATCAGCACCTTTCTTCCTATACAAAACAGGCAGTGTTGATACTGTCTCGTCTCCTGCCAGATCTTTGCGTTTCGGTAAATCTCTAATATCATCATCACTGCTGATTGTTATACTAGCGGATTGACGTAACTGATTGGAAAAGTGTAGATATCTTTGAAGAACCTGATTGTACTGCTGCCATTTGTCATGGTCAGTCATTTTGGTTTTTCAAACTTTATCCATGTCGTTACCCAACTGCTTTAATATGTTGTTTTGCGTGACATCTGGCGCTTGCAGACGCTGTATAAAATTCATAGGTAGAATAATCATCTTCAGATTGTGGTCCAGCTTGGATTTCTATGATAACAACCCTTTGTAAAAATATCAACCACCGAACCATTGGTTTCGCCCATTAGATCGTCAATTATTATTAAGACCGGTTTTTCACCGTCAAACTGCTCCATGTCCGGTAATCCTTTCTGAAATTCCACTGAGAGATCTTTGAATACTGGTTGCCATTCGCCGTAAAACCAGATAATTTTTTCAAAAGCTGTATCGCAGACAGTTTCGATATTTTTTAGAAAATCAACGATAAAATACGATTTTCCACATCCCGATGACCCCGCTAGTATTGCAGAAAAGGGAAGCTTAAACTGACCTTCCATTTCGAAACGCTAATCGATACTAAAGAGTATTCCGTTATCATCACAACTTAAATACTAGGTGAACAAAATCTGCAATCACAGGTATATTCTACTCTGTTTTATCGTGCTTATCTTTTAACATCAAAATAATCCTATTTGTTGTTGTCTTTTAAATACTTACTAAAAACCAACACGTGTATCGTACATTAACAATAATAGTTTGATGTATATCTCATTTATGTCTAATTACTTGCTTACTTAATTGCTACTCATTTATTTACTTTAAAAGTAATCTGTGTGCGTGTGTGTGTGTAATTGAGCATACAAATAAATCTGGCATATTTTTTTCTGATGTTGACCGATTAGATAGAGAATCTGCCTGTATAAAAAAGCACCATGGCATTAGGGTATAAATGATTACTGTTTCACCTAATATTTAATTTAGACCTTAATGTATTTTGCAGCAGCAAAATTTTAAAATATTTGTAACACGATGTCAACTGCTGATTGCTACTTTCCATTCATAATGAAATTGTATAACTGTCTAATTATAACTGCATTCCATAAAAACAGTTTTAACATGTAGGTGAAATCATTTTAAATGTATGGTGTAAATAACAAGTATCGTTTTATATAAATTCATAGGTCGCTCTAAGTAGTATTCAAAAGGGAAAGGCAAATACGAGTTGCAGTAATTGTGATAGAGATAATTAGGTTTGTATTACATTATACAAATTACTTAATGATGGGAGAAACCAATAGCCAGTTTTATATCAACTATTCATAAGTAAAAACACAAAACTGGTTTAGTGAACTGTATAAAATATTTCAATATTTAGTTTAGTTCTCCAACGCAGTTATTATTGGAACAGCCGAAAGAAACACATTATTATTTTTATATGTATTTTACTTGATATTGTTCACAAAAAATGCCAATAAAGATTTTAATATGTTATTATAGGAGGAGTATGCCATAAACCAACCAACTCAGCTCTGCATCAGCTCTTATTCTACAGACTCGATCTCTACTCATTTATTTAGTTAATTAGATAAAGGTGAGTCACGCTATTTTTTTTTAAATTAATTGGTAGCATTATGCGGTACGTTTTTGTTGGTTTTAAACTTCGTATCTATTGATTCGTATATAATAATAATAAAGCGTTAAAACCTTTTGTCTTTTATTTCCGTTATAGCAATTTGGTATTTTGAACTGTGACTGATTTTGAGCAAGCAAGCTGTAATTAATTAAACCAAATCAGTATTTTTGAACTGTAAGCTGGTTTCCGCAAACTGTAAGGTATGACCTGGTTTTATTGAGATTGATCTGATTGATTGGTTTGTTTGAGAAAGAGCCGAGAGAAACGAGAGAAGGGTGCATGATCAATTTCTATTTCAGAAAATGTTCATTAGACTACACACCACTAGATGGCGCCACAAACAAACCCTAATTAAATGAGAGTCTGGCCAAAGACGCTATTTTATATCACAATCAATTTAATTTTGAATATTGGTTTATGTGGTGACGTCTATTTTATTTTGATATCTTGATTTGTTCACAAGGTTAAGGACTTTTCTAAATAAAACTATTGTATTTAAAGGCCGTTAAATGCAATAATTTTATTTAGAAAAGTCTTAACCTAATTTTAAATTTACACACGAATTCACTACGATGCAAATTAAAAACCAAATGTAGATTGAAAATGGACAAAAAAATTGATCTTTTCATAATTATTTTATTATGGAATGCATTGCCATTATTTTGCTAGTATGAGACATTTTCCGTATTTTATTTTTCCTACAACAAATTTTTAAGCGGAACCTAGAAACCTGTTCATTAATTTTTTCCACAATTGTGACAGCTTAAAATGCAATGGGATCTTTAATTTGTTTAATGATATTTTGATGTTTCCGAAAAACATCTTAAATTGATAAAATTGGTGTCAACGTGTTAAAATAACCTCACTCTTAACTGTCACTGTTTTATTCAAATAAACAGTAAAAAATAAAAAATGGTACGTATTTGTATCGTTTCAGTTAGGCAACGACACATACAACTGAAAATGCAAATGAAAACCTCTTTTCTTGTACGGATAAATATTTTTGCCTTAGCCGACGCGATAAAAATTTAAATTGTGATATAAAATGGCGGCACCAATCAAAACTTGGCAACGCTTTGGCCAGACTCTTACTTAAGGGTCTCTAACCCTAATTAGTGTCAGAAATAAACAGCTAGGCGACGCTACCTTTATTACAGAGAGGGCGAAGGCCTATACTTGTCTTACAGGGGCCTCTTATTAGAATAAAATTTCCTGTCAAGGGGGACACGACAGGAGGTCCTACACCTATTTTATAAGGTTAGAGCTCCCATACCATCGCACGAAGAGGCCGCGACAAGGGGGCGAAGGCCCAAGAGCAAGTTCCTACACTTGTCCTGTACGGTTAGGGCCCCCATGCCATTTCCAATCAGGGGACCACGACAAGGGGCGAAGGTCCGAGGGCAAGTTCCTATACCTGTCTTACAGGATACCATTAAGGCCTTAATCAACAAGATGACCGACAAAAAATGGCCTACAAAATGTTCAACAAAAAATGGGTGACAAAAATACGCCTCCCACTTAGGCGTATAAAAAGCGGAGGGGAAGGTGTCCCAGGGGGCAGAGCTTGTGACATAAAACAGTGGAGGGGATGGTATCGGTGTTCTACTTTTATTATTATAATCAAAACCTTAGGTGTTAGGGTACTACAACTCAAAATTTACAATTCTTTTATATACAATTTCTATAACTAACTTAATTACATTTAAATTTCTCCTGCTTGCCTCAGCCCTTCTTTCGTTATAAATTCTTTGGATTGTAGGTTTCCTGTTCTGACTGCGTGTCTTGAGTTTTCATACATAGGTACTTTTAATGCAATTTATAAGCTTTCCATTTATCTTCCTCGACTTCAGGCTATTCCGCACTGTTACTCTTGGTACGCTGTCAAATGCCTTCACAATGTCTACGAAGACTGCATGTATTTTGTTCTCATTAAACTTTTCTATTAGTTGTTTTAGCAAGAATATATTGTCCTGTATTCTCTTCCTTTACTGAACGCACATTGTGAATCATCTAATCCATTTTCAAATTCTGGATTTAATTTCATCTCCAGAACTCTTTCATACAATTTTGCTGCTATCGATAATAGGGTAATTGCTCTATAATTAAAGTAGTCTCTTCGGTCTTCTTTCTTATAAATGGAAGAATTACACCTAATTCCCATTCGTTAGGAATTCGCTCTTCTTGCACGCTTTATTAAACATTTTAGTGATCACTTCCAGTCCTTCCATTCTCAAATTTATGACCAGTTCTGCTGCTATTCCATCGTTATCCGCTGCTTTTCCTCTTCAATTTTTTACCTCTTCTTTCACTTTCTCTAATTCTATTCGTACTT
The DNA here is from genome assembly GCA_036346205.1 of Vesta saturnalis. NCBI lineage: Eukaryota > Metazoa > Arthropoda > Insecta > Coleoptera > Lampyridae > Vesta > Vesta saturnalis. The sequence continues at coordinate 3,022,339 of JARFJB010000418.1, read as the reverse complement.
GGCTTACATCTTCCTCTCTATTACCTATACTAATTTTTTCATTCATTTTTACAATTACAAATAATAAATAATCAACATTTAGTAATAAAAACTAATTTTACTCAATTACCACTTTGAGCAGACAATCGTCTTAAAGATTTATTGGGACTAGCTCCAAGATAAACTTATTGTCTGCATCCGAAAACATGACACTAACAAATATAACCTAAAAATTATTCTTATTTTATTTTTATTCTAAACAGAGCTCTGTATTTATTTATTACCAGATAAATCAATCAATTATGTGCAGTATTATAAGTGTTTTGTAACTGTGGTTTCCTATTAGTGGAGTTTATCGGCCTATTTCCACAGTTTTTTTGTAACTGTGGTTTCCTATTAGTGGAGTTTATAGGCCTATTTCCACAGTTTCTTTGTAAGTGTGGTCTCCTATTAGTGGAGTTTATCGGCCTATTTCCACAGTTTTAGTGGAGTTTATCGGTCTATTTCCACAGTTTTAGTGGAGTGTATCGGCCTATTTACACAGTTTTAGTGGAGTTTATCGGCCTATTTTTACAGTTTGGTGGAGTTTATCGGCCTATTTCCACAGCACTTATAATACAGAATTAGTTACTCGGTACGACGGCGAAGTCAAAAAACTGTGGAAATAGGCCGATACACTCCACTAATTATGTGCAGTCTTTGTTTTAAAAGAGACAGATTTTACGTGAATTACAGGAACAATAAAAAAACAAATAAAACGACATGAACAGGAAGAAGCAAATTATGACAGTTCATACATACGTATTTACGTACGCTCATGACCCCAGTGGATGAAAGTTTTGATAAACAACTTGCACTTTCCAGTGTTATAATATAGTTTTGATAACAATATGACCATAGCTGAGTTATAAACCCTACAATCAATCTGGATTACGCATTATTTCAATTACTGTGTCTTGTTTTCACTGTGTTGATAGTATGTTTTCAAAATACTCCTTGATCTTTCTATGATTTCCTCTTCATCCCCTAACAATCTTCTATCTTTTGTTCTAATTTTGCCTAGCTTGTCGGCAGTAGTGAACTCAATATCTTATAAAATAATGTTTGATTTCCAAATCTGTCGTCTTCTGACTTTTTTCCAAACTCTTCCCATGATATACCATCTCTTTTATCTTGTTTCTTTGTATTCTATATTTGTTATAATTTTCAGCCGTTCTGCTGCCTAAATACCATTTCTATTTCTGTTTGTTGTCCTTGATTTCCTTCCTTAAGTTATCGTTCCACCGTTTGTTTTTTCATCTCTATACTTTTTGTTTTTCCACATACTTCACTGATTGTTGTAGTTAGTGATACTTTCCAAGTATCTTCCAATTCTGTTGTTAATTTGGTTCATCTCGTCCTCTATTTTTTCTTTGTAAGTTCCGGTCGTCTCTTTATTTTTATGAGGACTAGGTAGTGGTCTGAGTATATTTCCGGGCCTCTTTTAACTCTTGTGTCTCTTACTTCGTTTATATAATGTCTATTTATAATTATATAATCAATTATTGATTTCTCACCGCTGCTCACCATTTCCCTTATTTACGTCGGTATTTCTTTTTGTTTGTAGAATCCGTTCGTTATTGTCAAATTGTTAATTATGCAAAAATCTATCAATCTTTTATGGTTGTTGTTCTTTTTGTCTTCAGTATGACACCCTGTTAGCTCATCCCTTCTTCCTACCTGTCCGTTCATATTACCGACTATTAATATCTTTCCCTTACATTCTTCTACCGTCATTGCTAATTGATCTCAAAATTCCCCTTTACAACTTACTAAATCAATTTCTATCTTTAGTATTCTCGACGATATTCCATACTACTTATTTATATATTTTCCATTTTCTTTTTTTATTATATATCCTACCCCTTCTTTTGCACTATATTTATTATCAATTCCGCTGAAAATTAGAATATTTCCTTCATCCATTTCTACTTCTCCCATCCCTTTCTTTTTGGTTTCGATTATACTTAGAAAAGCTGAACTACTCTCCTAAATTCTTATTCCAGCTCCTTCTCTTTACCACTTATGCTCTTGATATTACATGTACCAATTTTCCATAATGCCTCTTTATCGTTTCCCCCTTTGTAAATTCCAACCTACATACTATTCATATGTAGGTATAGAAGGTTGTGCAATCGACTTTTTTTTCACTATCGCTAAATCGACTTATTAACTCATTTTACAACTTTTGGCCAAGTTTTGCCAAGATCGGCCACATGCCTGGATGTCCGTGTGTGTACGTGCGCGCGCGTGTGAGTGTTTGTGTGTGCGTATGTGGGTTGTGTGTGTGTTGTTTGTATATATATATATATATATATATATATATATATATATATATATATATATGTGTGTGTGTATGGGTGTGTGCGTGTGTGCGTGTACGTGGGTGCGTGTGTGTGCGTATGTGTGTGTCGCCCGCGTGCGTGCGTAGAGTGCGCGCTGCGTGCGCGTTTTATTAAATCTTTCAATCTCTACATTCTGATTGTTTATTACGAGAAATCTGAAATTGTATTATAATAAGGGGGCCTAATGCTGACTTATAAGACAGAAAGCAAGTTACGAACTCCTACGCCAGTCTTATAAGTTAGCATTAGACCCCCTTATTATAATAAAAGTTCAAATTTCCCCTCATGGATTGCTCCACATACAAATTCAGAATTTTGGTCGAGGTGCGAGCGCCTGAGAGTAAGTTGCTAAGCCCTACATCTGTCTTACAAGTTAGCATTATACCCCGTATTACAATAAAATTCAAATTTCTCGCAATAAGTAATCAGAGTGTAAACACAAGGGAGCTAAGACCCGAAAGCAAGTTGCGAAGCCCTATGTCTGTTTTATAAGTAAGCACTAGGCCCCCCTTATCATAATACAAGTCCAAATTTCACCTCATAGATGACGCACAAACAAATTTTTGGCCGAGGGGGTGCGGGCCTGAGAGTAAGGTGCTAAGTGCATCTGTATTACTATTTAGCATTATACTCCTTATTACAATACAAATTCATATTTCCAGCCATAACATGCAGAGACTTAAATACAAGTTCAAATTTTCCACCAATGCGGCCTCGACAAGAGGGCAAAACCCCTTATAATACAAATTCAAATTTTTCGCCAAGGATACCACCACAATACACGAAGGCCCACGAACAAGTACCAATTACGACAAGGAGCGAAGAACCTAGAACAACTTGCGACGTCCTACATCTGTCTTACAATCTCGGTTATGTTCGGGGAGGGTCTGAGTGGAGTCGCCGATATCCTCCCGTAACAAAATTTTACCTGTATGAATAATATAAAGTGCTTAAAGCCCTCCAAGTTAATTGAATTCGAATTATATGATGTACAAGTTCTTTGCGAGTGACAAAAAATCCCGCCGATTATTTTAAAAAACAGATTGTTTGTGACGTCACCTAGTGATTTATTTTTAAACTAGAGAATATTTTCTACAATATAACTTGATCTCTCTCTCTCTCTCTTTTATCCTCCCCTCGTCTCTATCGCCTCGCTCGTTTCTTGCATTATTAGGTTAGACCGAATTACGTAGAATATTAGGTTAGATTAATAAACAAACACGGTTTTAGGTTAGGTGTTAATGCGCACGTGCGGGATCATATCACAATTTTTAAAAAACCTAAAATAGAATCAGTTCATAAGAATTTTCATGGTTAGCGGTTTCAAGGATCCCTGTAAAAGGCCTGCTTGGGAGCGCGCGATTCAGTTCAGCAGAAATGACGAAAGTAGTACGCACGATACAAGGGGGAAGTAAAGAAAAGGTATTAAGCATAGACGAGAGAAAGAAGAGGCTAGGCGAGCTGCTAAGGAAAATAATCGAAATAATGAAACTAGATTTAGTGTTTTATGAAATATACAGGATGATGAACAGACTTTAGCTCAGCAATACATCAAGGAGCGTAATGAAGCAACGGATAATTAGTGTAGATAATGAATTATAAGTGTGAAAGGTGAAAATGAAGTGGTAATATATTGTTAATTTTGATATGTATTTAGCAAATATTACGTCTAGATCATAAATATTCAGCAAAAAGTGCGATGTAAAGGCGCTTTTAATATGTTTTAAATATGTGTATGTAATTATGAATAAAGTAATTTGAAATGCACACACGTACAATATTAAACGAGATGAGAGTGCGTCGTTTAACGCACCCTCATCTCGTGCCGCTGCAGCGCGACGTCCCCCTCGACGCTCAAGCCGGCGATATATCTTAAAAACCATGCATTTATTAATCTAGTCTTGGTTGATTTTGTAAATAAGTTTTTCACTGCATGTCTAGTTATAAACGATGAGATAATCAAATTACTGTATAATGCTTGTTTTTCAAACATTCTACTCTGACAAATAAAAGCGTTCTTAGTAGTTGTTTTAATTAAGAGTTCCGTAAAAAGACAGAAAAATTTTCGGTGAAAAAAAATTTGCAGTGACAGGTATATTCCACTCTGTTTTATCGTGCTTATCTTTTAACATCAAGATAATCCTATTTGTTGTGTTTTAAATATTTGTGTGCGTGTGAGTGGGTGCGTGCGTGCGTGCGTGAGTGCGTGTGTGTGTAATTGAATAAGTGCTGACCGCTTAGATAGAGAATATGCCTATATAAAAAGAAAGCGCTATTGCATCGGGATAGAAATGATTATTATTTCACCTAATATTTAATTTCGAGCTTAATGTATTTTGCATTAGCAAAATTTTAAAATATTTGTAAACCCATTAATTAACGCCATGTCGACGGCTGATTGCTACTTTCCAATTAATATAAATGCAGTTGTACAACTGTTTAATAATAATAAACACAGACTAAGAAGCCCGCGAACAGATTCTCGTCTTACAAGACTAGGCCCCCTTATTAGAATGCAACCCCTAATGCATGAATAAATTAGGTCACAATCTGTAGATGGGATTAAAAGAAATGTAATAATAATTTTAATAACAATTGTGCAATTTCCTTTGATAAAAACGGGCCCTAATTAATAAAAGATTAAATCTTTTTATTCTCAGGTGAAAAAATACGATCCCCATGTGGGCATATAAAAAAATGGTGACCAAAAGTGTCCCAGGTCACAAAAATCAAAGATGACGGCAAGTGTCCCAGAGGGCGGAGCTTGTGACGTAAAAATGTGACAGTAGTGCCCCTGTTCTACTTGAATGTATAAAAAATAGGTTGCATACTTATCCTAAAAGAATTGAAATTAAAATTATTTTATTTCTTTTAATTACAGTTAGAATCTAGATGTCTATTAACCTCTGCGTGTCATGAAGTTTTTGCGTTTACAATGTTGCCTATTTTTGTAATGTGCTTATTATAAAAGATGTTGCATAGTTATCCTAAAAAAATGTTATTAAAGTTATTTCATTTCTTTTAATTTCTATTTTGTAGGTTGGAAGATCGTGTGGTGTTCCACACCAGGCATTTTCTTACTGTTTTCATTATCTCTACTTATATCCCGTCCTTTTCCTGGTTGTTTTATAATTTTATTTCTGTTAATTTTTCCTTTTGGTGTCATTTCCATTTCTATTGCCTTTGATGTTTCCTTTTTGCTATCCGTATCTAAATTAATTAGTTTTTGTGTTCTCGCGGTCCTTGTGATTTATCGTAACTGTTCTTCTAGCGAGTCCCCTATAGGTAATCTCTCGCTTACTGTTCTTTACTGTTTACTATTCTTACTCTTCCCTCTTCTTTTCCTTTTGCTGTTGTATTTCCATTTTTATTTATTCGAGTCCCTGTAATTTGTTATTTATCATTCGTTTATTGTATTTAATCACCGCTTTTTATCCTCTTTGCCTCGCCTCCCTCATTATTGGTATTAATTTCTTGCGCTTTTCCTGTACTTCTTTCGAAAAATCTTCCTTTCTCCATATCTCCGTATCCTTTAATAATTTTGCTTCCTTTAGTATTTCAATTTTCTTAAAATATTTATTTAATTTAATGATTTTCTTCCTACATTGTACTTCTCTAGTCTAGCATAATCACTAGAGATATTTTTTCTCATATTTTACTCAGTTCTTCTCTTTCTGTGTCTTGTATCATTCCTATTAACAGATTATTTTTTCTAGCTTCTTTTTCTAAGTGTTCAATTCTTATTTCCTGTTTTCCTATTGTCTCCTTCAACTGTTTATTTCCTAATTTAATTGCGTTCGCGTCCTTAGCTCTCTGTTCTAGCTTGGTATCAATTCCATTCAATTTGCTGCTTATTTGTGTTAATAACTCTTCAATATTTTCCAGCGGTTTTGGTTGTAAATCTGCACACTGAGGTGTATGATGTGTTGCCTATCATCTAAAATTCGGCGTTGCTCCCTAATAGTATCGCAATTTCTTATTAGTTGTTTGTTACATACAATTTTAAGCCTTAGTACTTATCTTTACAACCTCTACCAGATTTGTTTATAGTAAATTAAACTCTCACAAAAGAAAAGCGTAAAAGTTTATTTATAATCTATAATTTTAAAGTTGGACGCCGTAGACCCTATGTTATGATATCAGTTCTCATAACTTCAGCGAAAGTTTAGGCCTTCAATTTAACGCGAAATTCAATGAGACTCAATTCCGCCCGTTATATGTTAATCGCCCTATACAAAAGGAGGGTGGAAGGATATTGCCTAGGGCGCCAGAACTGTTTGCGCAGGCGCTGATTTTATATACAGGTTATTTGATTCTGGTTAGATCGCGCGGTGCAAATTTTTTTAATATGTTTTAAATAATTTATTGTATCTAACAAAGCATAAAAATAATCAATAGGTTTTCTAAAATACGTATGAATTGATTTATCTTACTTTTATCTCTCTCTTCAATTTATTGATAAGCAAACACGCGATAATCATTGTTCTATTTGTTGAGCGAACACTCATCTCTGATATTTGGACATGTCTAGTGAAATTCGAATTTACCTCGACAGGTTGTATCCTAATTATACAGCAGGAGAGACAATTAGTGGTAGAGTCGAATGCAGATTTATTACAGCAAATAAAATTAGAGGTGGGCAATACATATTAAAAGTACTTATTATAATTTGTGTAGCAATTTTTGTTAAGTTTAAGGGAAAATGTTCAACTGAATGGATAGAAAGCGAATCCTACTATGATCACTCTTCCGAAGAAAATAAGACCAGGGACGTTACTTATTCAGGGCAGGAAGTATATTTAAATCGAGAATTTAATATCTCAGGTAGATATGGATGTTTTTAACAGTTTTCAATAATTCATGGTTTACGTTATAAGGTCAAAACAATCAAACGTTTCCACCAGGAAAGCATAGTTTTCCATTTGAATACCAATTGCCCGAAAAAATACCCACCTCGTATGAAAGTACCCATGCAAAAGTGAGGTACACAATTAAAGCAAAAATTGATCGTCCTTGGAAGTATAATGTAGAGTCATCAGCCAAGTTTAACGTGACAGCATCTCTTGATTTGAACGCTATACCTAGAGTTAGAGTAAGGTTTTTCCCTTTGTTAATTTCAAACGTTTTAAATTATTTATGATTTTAGGAACCCGTACAGAGGTCTGTTGATAAAACGTTATGTTCTTGTTGGTGTAATAATGATACTTTAACATTCACTTTCACTTTACCAACTGTGGGCTATATTCCTGGGCAAGATGTAAAAGTTGGTGTTTATGTTGAAAATTTGACGAATGTTAGTGTTGAAAGAGTCAAGTTTAAAATAACCAAGGTAAAAGTAGGTCTTTATTATAAAAAATTTCTATTTTGAAATTCAGCACACAGAATACATAGCAACTTCTCCATCAAGACAAAAGAAATATAAAAGTGAGATTGTTGCAGAAGTGTTTGATGGGAGAATAGGTGCGCATGGTGAGAAATCATGGACTGCCAGTTTACCTTTACTACTTTCCAAATCATTCCCTAATATGAATCATTGTAAGCTAATAAACATAACATATCGTTTAAAGGTAAATAACACATTTATAAGTACTTATTGACGATTCCATGTATTGCAGGGGGTCGCAGAGATACCGTTTCCTCATAAAAATTTATCAGATTATGTACCGCTTATTATTGGTACCATTCCCCTTACTGGAGCAAATCTGAACGTTAATTTAGGACCACCACCTGAAAATGAGAGAACACTGCGAGTAGTACCAACTGCGCCCCCTTATAATACCTCACTCAATACATTTGGAGAGAGAAGTAATTATGTGGCATATGACAACTCTACAATTTCTTTGAGTGATGAATCTGGTTAGTATTTTCTTTTGTACGAAATGGGGCGTTTTGGCGCAGACGACTCGGCACTGCGATTTCGATATCAATGAGACGGTACGGTATACTCTGATTCAGACGATTCCTTCATGTCTTGAGTTCAAAAAACTGTGGCAGGACCTGTAACAAACAAAATACACGCACCTACTACACAAAAAATCAAAATCACCGAACGCGTTTCAATAGGTAAGCTATCATCATCAGCGGTCGACAATGATGAACTAAATAAATATCTAGTATATGTTCCATTAGCGAGTTACTTATCTGGTGAAAGTTATGAAAGTTTAATGAGCTCTGAGTAGTCGAAAGGTCCTTGATCGTCATTATTTTGTTTATTTTTGAAGATCTCTAAATTTTGATAGCAATCAAATTCGTGCTTGTTACAACACGTTTGATTAAAGATACGTTATCTGCTACATGATTTTTATCAGACGTATGTAGGGCTACGGCAGGCTTGTCCCACCGTTTGTATTTCATATGAGTTAAATTTTCTTTAAAGTGATTTTTGATAGCTTTTTTAGTTTGCCCCACATATATTTGTACACAATTTTTACAATTAATTTTATAAATCTTCGACCTATCCTGCTTATCCACTTGATCTTTTGAATTGCCTAAAAGGGTTTACAAAATATTATCTGAAGTAGTGACCATTTTAAAATTAATTGTGGAAAAGATTCTGGTAACCAGAAATGGTAGTAAACTAGATATAGATATTTATCTCAAGGAAACTAGCACTAAAGATTCATAACCAATGACTCCAATCACTATAAGCAACCTACACTCGCGGTTTGTAATTTTTTGGTTCATAGATTGCTTAACTTTCCTCTTTCAGTTCAAAATTATAATAAAGAATTGCGAACTATTAAAGAAATTGATGCATACAATGGGTTTTCAGATGAAGTGATTATGAATATAGCTAGGAAACAAACACGTATGATGAGGGTTAAGAATGTAACTAGATTAAAGCAATGCTAGAGAACAAATAAAAACAAAATAAGTAAAATTATCATTCTATCCTGCTGAAAGGCCTATCTAAAATCTAATCCAAAATTAATTTGAAAATAGTCACTACTTCAAATAATAGTTTGCAAACTCTTTTAGGCAATCCAAAAGATTGTGTGAATAAGTAGCATAGGTCGGGAATTTATAAAATTAATTGTAAAAATTGGGAACAAATATATGTAGGTCAAACTAAACGACCTATCAAAAATCATTTTAAAGAACATTTAGCTCACATTAATACAAACTTTAGGACAAGTCTTCCGTAAGTTTGATAAATATCATGTAGTCATAAGGTATCTTTAATCAAACATGTTAAGAATAAGCATGAACTTGATTGCTATGAAAGGTTAGAGATCTTCAAAAACAAACAAATTCTTTCACCAGACAAGCAACGAAGTGTTCGTCCTAGTCAACAGCTGATGATGATAGCTTAGCTATTGAAACGCGTTCTGTGTTTTTTTGTGCGATACGTGAATGTGTTTTGTTTGTTATAGGTCTTGAGTTTTCTGCACGTAAAGATTCCAGCATAAGATGATTCGTTCCAATGAATGCACATATTAATTTGATCTATAGGAGTGTTTCACCACCCACCATTACGGCGATATCTTGTTTTTTACATATTACAATAAAACCGCTCTTGATTACTATGAGTAAATTCTATTTCTTCTAAGCAATTCAATTACACAAGAAGAAAGTACAGCTTAATTCGCTTAAGTGTAAAGCAATCACGAATCAATAGTATCAAATAATGTCGAACCGTACCGGAGTTGACGCGTCGCGGTGTCTATATTGTCTAATGCTTAATCGTCTTTCTCTCGAAACACCACAGTGCCAGAAAGCCTCAGCGATGTAAGATCAATATTGGCAGTACCGAAACGCAGACGCCCAAATGTCCCGCACTATTATTGTAATATGACAGTTACTTTAACTATTTTTTAGTTCTACCTACTTACAATGAAGCAGTTGAAAGTATAGTAGGGACAAAAATGTGAATATAGAATTTAACAAATAGTATTACCTTAAATAATTATTCTCTCAAAGTGCTGTTGATGCAGCTCATTGATTTGAGACAACCTAGATCCAGATCAAAGTATATTGATACTTTAACGTAGTTGCGGTTATTCTTAATTGTACGAGTTAGGTTACGCCAATACGGCGGATTTATTCACATTAAATACACTGCAAAGTATTTACAATCTAAGTTTATTTGCTTCCGCGCGATAACGTGAACGAATGAGGCGTAGATTATTAACGGAGGTCAGTTCTAGTGCAAGCTGGAGCGTTGTACAATGGATCAAGCTTCCAGACCTGAGGTGGTGTTTGCTTCTGCGTCGAAAGCGGAAGTGGTTTGATGGTAACTGGAACGATCGAACGGCAACGGAATCGGCAGAGTACGTTATACCGATTTGTACGTATCCATTTGAGCGTGGATGTCGATAGAGGCATTTATGCTTCTTCGAGTTCTGTGTTTTAATCGGCGTTGCGATGACGCCGTAAGCTATTTAAGTACACTGATTTCTTTTGGACTATAGAACCGCCAGAAGTGATCTGATTGTAATTGTAAGAAACCTAGAATTAAATGCTACTTGCTAAAAAAAAAAGGAATGGTCACGTATTTCTTTCCTTCCCCAAGGTGGAGGGCAGGCTGTTTGCGCTCTCCGAGCTCCTTCAGCCACAATAATGTATTCCCAGCATGCATACATACATTACGTATATATGCATGGTGGAATTAAGGATGGGCATGGTCAGGATAGGATCGGTAGGAACGCAGTTAGAGTTCTGAGGGGGAAAATAATACTCCAGCATTCGCCTAAGTAGCTGCACATGGTGTGAATATACGAAGTGACATGCGGCTACATGTGTATGAGGAGAAACCCATTACCTCCCGAATGCTGTGCTTTTAATATTCACATCGTTCGGCCTTTTGGATACCAGGGGGACTACCCAGTAACTATCGGATAGGGGTGCTATCTTTAGTTGGATCATGAGCTAAAACATGGATCGTGCTGCTTCTAGCATATCTGGGACAGGCCACAAGGTTTGTGGGTCACTGGGGGGGGGGGCGTCGTTTGAGGCACCAAATATATAGCGAGTGTTGTGTTTGGGTAGCTGTAAGATTTCCACTGACTGAATTATGCCTGAAAATTGGCAAGGTAACCTGTGCAGGTGATATCTTCTGTCACGGTTCTCATATTTACTTGGATTCTGTCCGCATTTCTTCCCGTCCTGATTGCATTTGCAGATCTATTACTATGCGCTGTTTTAAGCCGTAGTATGCGAGGAAGTCTGCTCCGATGATTGGCTTATGTATACCGGTGATCATGAATCTTCATAGAAATTGTCATATATAATACCACTAATGCGTCCAAAATTATAGATAATCCGGGTAAAAGCGGTGTTGCCTGGAAACTGCAAGAGTTGGTTTTCTTTTGATTAAAATTTAAAGAAGCCCAACTCCGAAGGAGGAGGGCTCTTTTAACCAACAGAGAAAACCAACGAATGCGGTTTCCTTAAGGAAACCACGTTTTTTCCAGGAGTATCTGACTAATTTTGATGCACGCATGGCATTCAGTAGAATATTTCCAGAATAGCATTATATAAAAAGGTTAAAACATTTAATAAATGAACAAAACCTTTATTTAATTAATTAAAAATTTACATTTTTTAAAAACAACAAAACTTTTTAATTACTAAGCATGTAACAAAATTTAGAAAACGAACAATACTTGCGTCCAAATAAATGCCTGATTTTTCACTGTTATTCTTTGGAACACTCTTTTGAATATTGCTATCAATGGTTTCTCACGAAATTTTACGGGATCGTTTCATTTCTACAATAAACTGAACTTTTTAAGGCGGCTCTGTGTTTGACATATGCTTCTTGTTCATGACAATAATAGTTCTGTTACCATGATAGGTGAGTATGACGCCACTGCAGTTAAATTACCGATGTAATTCCTAACGTTTAATGAAATTATCGCTGTAATCCTAACGAAGTTGCATTGCCGTATAGAAATAAATTATTCACGAGGGAAATATTCTGCGTAATTTCAGGTTAAGATTCAGGTTCAGCATGCAGTACGCCTTGATAGGCTTTCTGTTGGCCAAGTATAAGGCAGGGTCAGATATCAACCCCCCCCCCCGCCATTGTGTTTATTTAATTTTAGGAAACATTAAGTTTTGTGCGTCCGTGTTTACGCAGAATTCCAGTTTCGTGTTTTGGTCTATTACGAAGAATCGACAGGGTTCGTTGCCCATGTAGATTATCGTCGTTAACGAGGGACTGCGTCATTTGCCTATCATAGTTTGCGGGGCAGTTTGCACTGGAGAGCATCTTCCCCGAATGTGTATTGGTACCAACAGGTATCGTGATGGGGGTTGTTCCTGGATGTGTGAAGTGTAAACGTTGTCAGCTCGGTAATATCGTCAATGTTGGATCCTTTTTAAGTGGATGGGATAGCTTTAATGTTGGAACATGTTAGAATATATTTGAGAAGGTCCAGCGAAACTGTTGCTCCTATATTTAAGAAGTATAGTAAGAGCTGGACAACTTGCAGTTGCAAGTTCGTTCCGTTCTAAGAGTAGCTTCATCTTGTGTTCTTGGCCGATACCACGCTCTTTTTTGAGTTTCTCTTATTTTTCTGTCGGGAGGGAATTTGTTAGGTGTCTCTGACGTTTGAAGCATGCTTGAGATCTAAGTTGCTTGCGAAAAAGCTGTATCGTGTGTACGTTAAGGGTGCCTCTAATTCGAAAATGCACTGAGTTGTTGCATTGATGGAGTGTATTGTAGTAGAAACGCGAAAGATGATCCGGTTCTAAATATAATAAGCGTAGAACTGAATGATGCTAGCTACAACTGTTGTTGCCTAAAACGTTGGTCGAATGCGTGGGAGTAAACAGGGGGCGAGAGTCGAAGTCCTAGTAGGCGTTTGTTGATTCGAGTGACTCAAGTACGGTCGACGTTACTGATGTGTCTTACGAAACACCACAGTACTGTACCCATCTCATGTACCTTTTTTTAGGATAACATTTTTTTTAAGTAAGCAAACTTTACAGAAAACAATAAAAAGAAAGACACACAATTTCGGCATCAAGATTCCGGTTGATGGTTACGCTTAGACGACAGGGGAATCTTTTAAAAGTTTATCTTATAACACACGAATTGCAGCTTGTACAATTTCCAAATTTGTACCAGATGTTTTAGGAGCAATATATGAAACACTAAAAGGAAGTTATTTAAGAGTAAGTTGTTAAATGCTAAAAGTAAAAGAATGGGAGGAAATGGCTACGGAATTTGGTAAAAACTGGAATATTCCAAATACAATAGGGCCAGTGGTTAGCAAGCATATTGTTTTCAGAGCACCCAGAAGTGCTGGATCACATTACTATAATTACAAAGGCACGCATAGTATTGCACTGTTAGCAATAGTGGATGCTAATTATAAATAAATATATATATATATATATATATATATATATATATATATAGATGTCGGTACAAATAGAAGAGTCAGTGATGGAGGTAAAAGTAAAATCAAAATTAAGGTGTATGATGGTTGTGATTTTGCAGTTTCGCTTAATAGCGAAACACTAAATTTGCCAAACGACAAACCCCTTTTGGGAATGCACTAACTTTTGCCACATGTTATCTTGGCCGATTCAGCGTTCCTGTTGCAAAGGCATATTATGAAGCCATTTCCTTTTAAAAATACGACGAAAGAGAGAATTTTCAATTACCGGTTAAGTCGTGGTAGACGTGTTGTTGAAAATGCCTTTGGCATTCTTGCAAATAGGTTTTGTGTTCTATTAACACCCATAAACCTGTGTTGTTTTAATAACACACGTTTTTGCGCTCTACACGATTTTATAAAACTAGAAACCCCCAGCAGTGGTTTATAATGAAGTAGACCAAGAAGGTAATGATGGTCAAGTACAAAATGGATCATAGCGAAATAATATAGAAAATCTTGACAGTACTCATGTAAGACGAGGTCGACCTAACAATGAAAGTTTGCAGATACATGAAGAAATTAAAATGTATTTTAACAATCAGGGGAAACTGTCATGGCAATATAAAATGATTTAAATATATCAATTTATGTATATATATATATATATATATATATATATATATATATATATATATATATATATACATACATACGTACATATAATACCTATATCTTACAAATCTAATCTTCATCTTCTTCCTCTTCTAATAACATATTATTTATAATTTTCTGAATCTCCCACTTATATTTCCGAAGAGATTTCTTTTTCAAGTTTAGCATTTCATGTCCTGTGAAAGAACAAAAGCATGCAATTTCAGGTGGGAGGACAGATTTTTCATTCATAATATTTTAAACTGCCACTGATACAATATCAGTTACCGAGTTGCCTTTTCTTTTCAAAATTTTTTTTGGCGTTTTTTCAATAGGCCTTTTTTTATTTAAATGATCTGATTTTGAAGATGATGATGTTATGCTAACTGTTGGTGACAGCACACCATCATCATCCACATTGTAAAATTCTACATCATCGCTATTAGCAAACTGAAACAATATAAACATTATAATCAAAATAACAATACTTACAATTTCAACATTCATATTGTCATGATTATTATCTTGAGTTTCACTATCATGAACATCACCGTGAATACTATTTTGTGATAAATTTGATTCCTCTTTATCCTTTTTACCAACTTGGTTGAACAATATCATTGGCACCCGACCCACTTGGTAGTGTTTTCTGACAGTTTTTATAAACTTCTAAAAACTGAGTCCTCAAATTATTAATTTTTTTCATAACTTCGTCTGTGGAGAAGGTAATTTTAAACATTGTTTCCAAATCTGATTTTATCACGTCCAATGCCTTCTGCCGCATAATCTTGTCGTGGTAGTTTGGTGACGTGCTCTAAAATTACTATGTGCTGCATGAGAGAAAATTAAAAGTACCTATGCTATAATTTCACTTAAAATTCTTACCTTATATAGAACTGGCTGCAATTCGTATAGTGTAACCATGGTTCTTGTTATTTCGGAAGTCCGCTTTGACTGCTTTGCCTTTTTACAGCTCATTCTAAAGTTCCTGTTCACGAACAGCTGCCACACAACAAGCAAGAATTTAAATAACTGGCGGTTGGCATTACCGAAATTCGTATCAGTGCGCAAGTCTAGTTTTCAATCTTGGAAAGAAAATAGGTTCGGTTCTAGTTTGTAAACTCGTTTCTAGTTTGAAAACTTGGACGGAATATTTTTGCATTACATTATCAAAGTTTCCAGAAGTGCATCTAGTTTAGGAACTTGTGAAAGTTTCTAGACGAAAATAGTATAATGTAATTCAAGCTTTAGCCTGATGATGACAATATATATCGAAACTTGTCGGTATATGTGTAAAATGTAAGATTTAACATTTAATAAAGGATTGTGTGGGGAAGGTTTTGTGTACCTGATTGTATATTTGACTTTATTATCCCATTATAAGTTTTGTAATTATACATGTACGAACAGATATAATTTTAAAGCAGGCGGTGGTTTATTTTACTTTTTGAGTACACAGCAATGGAGTGCAACGAAAAGGAAATTCTGAACAATGCACGGTCTCCTGTGTTTAATAAAATGAGTAAATGCGTTAGATACGAAGCTTTCACAGACAAAACAGTTAAGCTACTACACTATGGTGTAGTAGATTTCGTCCATGATGAATATATAGAAGTGGGATAAGGTGTAAATTGAATGAACCAATCCACGTCTGTAAGCACTGTAGCCTTTTCTGAACTAAACATTTTGTTCATCTATTGCCGAAACACATACTTCGTTGTTTTTGTTCCAATAAATAGATTCAATACATTCAATCTTTTTCCCAACGCAATGGGTGTATTAAATTTTTTTTTAGTATCTAGCATTTCCCATTTTTTTCCAACAAAATTGGTGCACAAATGTGAATTTTTGACATACACAACCTCAAATGATGACGAACGAGGTAAAAAAAACAGTTTTTTAAGGCAATAACCCCAGCATTTTCAAAATGAATTTGGTGTATAAACCAAGATTATGGCCATTAATCCCCAATTGAGACTAACACAAAAAACCATAAACATTAGTTCTTGAAGGTGCTAGTTCCTATTCATAATCTTGGGCCATTGCAATCGCAGACTTATAGGCAGGTGCGCTATCCTGATGGGACAGCACTATCTTCTTTACTAAGTTAGGCTACTTTTCTACGATTTTGTCACTAAGTTAGTGCAACGAATTGGCATAATATTCGCCATTTATTGCTTCTCTATTTCTAAATAGTGCGCCAATGATAACTCCATAAGGATCCAAAAAAACAGTTGCCATAAGTTTCCCTGCTGACAAAATCGTTTTTGCCTTCTTTAGTAGCGGAGAACTTCTGTGCGTCTATTTTTGGGCTGTTGTTTGGTTTCGGGAGTATAATTGCAGATCAGGTTTCATCGCCGGTTATGAAACGGCACAAAAAGTGCCTCAGTTTGTGGCGAAAACGTGACAACAGGACGCGAGAAACACACATACGATTCATTTTTTTGCGCCAGTGTGAGCAACGCGGTACCCAACGAGTTTTTTTCATCCCCAATTCTTCAGTTAAAATTCTGGGCATTCTGTCATTTAAAATACCCACTATGTTTGCTATTTCGCGCACTTTCACTGGAGGGTCATCCAATAGAATAAGGTGGACTTTTTCAATTATATCCGGGTAACTATAAGTTTTTAACGTCCATTATGGGATCCTACAGTTGTGCTCATACGACCCGCTTAAATTCGGCAATCCATTGAAAACGAAGGAGCAGATTTCAATAGATTTAAATCCAGCTCTACTTCAATTTCGGTTTATGGCAAGTCTTTCAAATGAAAGTACTTTATCACTGCTCGCAACCCAGTTTTTTCCCTTGTTTACAGAATCACACAAGACGTCCGCTTTGGCGTACTGTTAAAAATAGACTAATTGAGAGATCGCTCTGTACAATCATATTTAACCACTAAAAAGATGAAAAATTTTGAAACACTAGATCTGTGGAAGGACTTGTAACAATCAAAATACACTCAGCACCACATACGGTGGACCGTTGATGATGATATCTCAACTATTGAAACGCGTTCGGTCTTTTTTAGTTTTTGTGTGGTATGTGGCTGTGTTTTAATTGTTACAATAAAAATGGTTATATAGAATCATAAAGAAGATTCCTTCAAATTCGAGTCATCTCTGTGTGACGTCACGTAGTTATCGAACAATCCTCGGAGACTAACTTATGTACAAAACTATTTACCGAAACAAACAAATTGATACTATTGCACGTATACAGATCAATAGGCATGGTTTGGGAGCACTTAATTATAATTATGTATAACTTAATTAGCATGTTTATATGGAAAATATTATACAGAACTAAACTCATTTTTATAAATTGTATTTGACCGACGGTTCTGTACTGAATTGTCAAATTCCGTTGACTGTGACTAAAGGTGTTGAGTGAAATAGAATAATTTCTTCAATGACTATCAATCTTATTGCATCGGATTAAATTTTATACATATTTTATATAACTAATTTAAATAACAATCTAATTTTTGTAAAGTAATGTATAGATTATCTGCTAATGGCCCCATTTAGGAATCCGTCTTGAGATAAGCAATAAGTCTAGCATATCTGTGTAATTAGAAAAACAAAGACTACTCTTATTTTTAATTAAAACCAAATGGACGCTTCTGTGTACGAGTGGGATGTTGGACTTCCTAACCAGTCCTCTAGCAACTACACACTGAGGTCATATACATGTGTGTGTGGGGGTGTTGTGTGGTATGTGCTGTGTGCAGGTGGGTGGGTGTGGTGGTGTGCGTGCGTGGTGTGGGTGCGTGTGTGTGTGCGTGCGTGGAGTGCGTGCGGGCTGTCGTGTGTGTGTGGTGTGTGTGGTGGTCGGGGTGGGGGGTGGTGTGAGTGTGTGTGTGTGTGTGTGAGTGGTGGTGTGTGTGTGTGTATGTGTGTTGTGTGTGGTGTGTGTGTGTGCGCGTGTGCGCGTGTGTCGTATGTGTGCTTGCGTGGTGGTGCTTGCGTGGGTGCTTCGTGCGTTCGTGCGTGTGGATGATGTGCGTGTGGTGGAGCGCGGGGGGGGTGGGCGTGCATGCGTGTGCGGGCTCGCGGGCGTGAGTGGGCGTGGTGTGCGCTTTGCGCGTGTGTGTGGTGGTGGTGAGTGGTGGTGTGTGTGTGTGTGTGTGGTGTGTGTGTGTGTGTGTGTGTGTGTGTGTGTGTGTGTGTGTGTGTGTGTGTGTGTGTGTGTGTGTGTGTGTGCGTGTGTGCGTGTGTGCGGTGTCGTGGGGTGCGTGTGCCTGTGCGCGTGAGTGCGAGTGTGCGTGTGCTTGCGTCATGCGTGGTGGTGTGCGTGCGTGTGAGAATGTGTACGTGTGTGCGTGTGTGTATGTGTGTGGTGCGGCGCGTGCGGGCGGGCGTGCGTGGGTGCGGTGCGGGCGTGCGCTTGGTGTGGTGGGTGGTGCGCGTGTGCATGTGCGCGCGTGTGTGTGTGTGTGAGTGGTGTGTGTGTGTGCGTGCGTGGTGGTGTGGTGCGTGGCGTCGTGGTGGTGCGTATGTGTGCGCGTGTGTCGGTGCGTGCGTGAGTGTGGGCGTGCGAGGGTAGGTGCGTGCGTGGGTGGGCGCGTGCGTGGGTGGGTGCGTGTACGCTTGTGCGCGTGTGTGAGTGAGTGAGTGTGTGTGTGCGTCTGTGTGCGTGTATGTGTGTCGTGTTTGTGCGTGAGTGGGTGGGTGGTGCGTGCGAGTGCTTGTGTGCGTGCGTGTGTATGTGGGTGCGTGCGTGCTGGCTCGCGGGGGTGAGTGCAGGCGTGCGTCGTGCGTGGGTGCGTGCGTGCGTGCGAGTGCGTGCGAGTGCGCGCGATCGCGCGTGTATGTGCGTGCGTGTGTGTGTGTATCACTGTGACAATGATTTTATATGAGCTGTTCGTTAACACAATCATTTACACATTTCCCAAACCTGTTCCGAAAATGTAGTTTAAACTTACAAAATACGAATTATTAGTAAAATAAAATATTTATCTTATTTTTTGTCAATTCTATCTAATTTTGTGAAACAAATATACACTTTTAGTATTAGTTAGAAAAATAACTACTTTGCAGTAGCACTGTTTTTTCAAAATGGTTCTGTCAGCTTATGCAAGGTGTAGACGCTTTTTACTTTCCAACCTACATATACGAGTACATATATAGGCATACAAGGTTATGCAATCGACCTTTTTTTCACTATCGCTAAATCGACTTACTAGCTCACTTTACAACTTTAGTCCAAGTTTCGCCAAGATCGGCCACCATGGCTGGATGTGTGTGAGTGAGGTGTGTTGTGTGTAGTGTGAGGGTGTGTTGTGTGTGAGGGTGTGGTTGTATGGGTGCGTGTGTGACTGTGTGTGTGTGTGTGTGTGTGTGTGTGTGTGTGTGTGTGTGTGTGTGTGTGTGTGTGTGTGTGTATCAGTCTGTATGTGTGGATGTATGTTAGTATCCACGGTAACTCCAGAACGAAAATACCTACGTACTTAAAATTTTGTGTTAAAGCTTTTTCATTTGGCTGATTAGATTTTGGGAGAAATCCAGCGGCCTAGAGGGGGGGTTATTAAGGTCAGTTTTACTTTTTAACAAATATTTCTAAAACAGCTGCATAATTAAATTATACAAAAATACCTAAATATAGACCTTACAAATATCGATTAATTATGTTCTATGCAATTTTGTGATATGACGCGCAATTTAGCGGCAAACATTCCTAAGGTCGAGTTTAAGTGTTTTTTTCATTATCTGAGTAACGATTAATTTTATGAGAAAAGTGTAGACGTATTTTTTAAATGAAAACTAGAGAGATGAGGGATGTGAGAGAAGGAGAGAAACGAGGGAAATGAGAGAGGCGAGAGATGAGAGAAACAAGAGGGACGAGAGAGTCGAGGGGGCGGGGGAGACGAGAGAGACGCGAGCGATACGTGAGAAAAGGGAAAGGCCAGAGAAACGAGAGAGATGAGGAATATGAGAGAAGCGAGATAAACGATAGTTTCCCGCCATAGGCGACAAGATGGTCGCAAAATCATAATGGCCGATAAAACAAGATGGCCGTCAATCTACAGCTACAAAATGACCTACAATCCACACCCACAAAATGGCCGGCACCAATCAGAGACCAGGGGGCGGAGTCTATAGACCAATCAGAAACCAGGGGCGTGGCCTACCCTCAGGCCCTTTAATCAGGACACCAAATATGCGCGCATTTGCCTTCCCTTTAGGGGTTGAACTGCCAAAAAGGTATTAATTAGGGGTGAAAAATGTCACGTGACCATCCCCGCGGAAGTCACGTGACCGTCCCACAAAACACTGGGGGTGGACTGGCAAAAGGCTCTTAATACTGCCAAAAAGGCCTTCATTAGGGATGAAAATACCGTTTAGGGGATGAAAATTCCAATAAGGGGTTGAAAATCGCTCCCGAAATAAAGCCGACCCCACCCTCAAAGACAGCCAAAAGGTCAGTAATTAGGGGTAAAAAATACCATCAAGGGGTTGAAAATTCCGTCTAGGGATTGAAAAAGGCCCCCGAAAAGAAGCCGTCAATAGAGGGGAGAGAAACGGTCATGACCACGTGGACGTGGCTTACCCTACTCCACTTGGCCCTCAAGGGCCCCGTTCTACTCACGTTACTGATTTCTAGTGCCGCGATTAACGTGTTAATAATTTGAAACCAAACATTTTTTACCTACCTTTTGTTATAAACATTCAAATTCATTTAATTTATGTAAATTTAGTCTATCGTTATCTTATAATTAATCAGTGAGTAATTACTTATCATTTTCCGCCTAATTTTACCATGAAGACACGCCTTAAAATATAAACCACAAGCATTCATTGTTTGTGAACATTCAGTCTTATTTCAGAAATTTCTAACTTCTAATTTCTCATGCCTAAACAGATTCAAATTTACCTTGACCATATTAATTATTTTCCGGGAGAGGTAATTACTGGTAAAGTTGCATGTAACTTTGATGGAGAAAGAAAAATTCAAGGTTTGTATACACCAACATACATGTATACATATATATGCTTATTACAATTTGTGTAGAAATTCTTGTGAAGTTTAAAGGTATATGTTTAACTTCGTGGACAGAAAATGAGTCTCATTATTCTCATCACTCGAAGACACGTTCAATCACTAATGTTACTTCTAATGGGCAAGAATTATATTTTGAGCAAGAATTTAATATATCAGGTATAGGTGGCATTCTTAAACCAATTTTTAATTTTTCATTTGTTTTTTGTGTAAGGTCAAAATGGTCTTACTCTCATACGAGGTGAACATGTTTTCCCATTTTCTTATCAATTGCCTATAACAATACCTTCATCTTATGAGGACAAAAGTAACGAAGCAAATGTTAGATACTCAATAAAAGCCACTATTATTCGTTCATGGAAATTTAATATAGAATCATTCGCAATGTTTAATGTGATATCACCTCTAGATCTAAACACCATTCCTAGAATTAGAGTAAAGCTTTGATCATTTGCTAATTTAGTGTGATTAAATTCTGTTTAATTTTAGGAGCCTGTCCAGAGGTCAGTTGATAAAACATTATGTTCTTGTTCACCTGATGATCAATGTGTTACATTCACTTATAATTTACAAACTGCAGTATTTATTCCTGGACAAGATGTGAAAATCAGTGTTCACGTTGTGAATTTAACTAACAATGTTATTAGAATTAATTTTAAAATTACAAAGGTAAAGGTAACAATAATTTTCTACATTTATGGAAATATTATTATAAGTTAACAGAATATATTGCAACTTACCCATTACGGAAAACAAAACGCAAACATGAAATTATTGCAGAGTTGTGTGATAAAGAGTGTGTACATGGTGAGAAATCATGGGAACACATTTTAAATTTACCACTTTCTACAGCATTCCCTAATATGTGTGATTGTAGTTTAATAAACATAACATATCGGTTAAAGGTAATTTATAAATGTACAATTAAATCTTCACAATTGCATGTTTTGCAGGGGACAGTTGAAATACCATATCCACATACTAACTTATCAGCTGATGTGCCATTATTCATAGGTAATATTCCTCTTATCAAAGAACATAAGAATGCAAATTTACTACCAACATCCCAGGCACCTCCTTTAGATAGTGTATTACTTGCTACATTTGAAAATGACAGCAATCATGTGGTTGTGCATACAAACCCTAGTGGGGAATGTGGTATGTTAAACGTTTATGGTATGAAATAATTATTTTAACTGTTTTTTTAGCTGTATCTCATTCAAATGAGGATGTAATTAAAACAAAAGTATGATATTTAAATATATACAAATATTTTTTGTTAAAATGATAATAATTTTGCTTCAAAGAACTTAAATTTTGATTGAAAAATAATTTAAACTTTGCACGATACAAATAGTATTCTGCATATTAAGAACTATAATTTTCTAATGGCAGAGTGTGAGATTAATATGAAGTTTCTTACATTATTTATTTGTACTGTGTATCTTTTGTATTAAAGCATTACTACCTGACCTTTAATGTATTTAAATTTATGAACCTAATAATAGGTATAACCTTGATAATTTATAATTCCCATTTACAAAACAGATTTCACACATTTAATAGTCTTTTACAAAGTAGTGTACACAGCTCATCTGAAATGTTATTAAGCCCTTATTGAACAGAAGAATAAATTCTTATTTGGTATTGTAACAATTACAGGCATTCAGGTATAATTAATTATAAAAGTAGACACTGGGCCTTTTCATATACACCTAAATTCTCAAAGACTTATTGCTAAAATTCGAAAGTGGTGAGCTGTTACAAAGGTATTCTCTTTTGTGTAACAAATAGACAGGTTTGGTAATAGTGCATGTTTTAGTTGTCTTAATTAAGAAGCAGTTGATAAGCAGATAGTTACAGTAAATGTAAAAAAAACGATAAATATAAAAACTAAAGCATCCCTGAAATTAGAAAAAAAATGAAATCGACATATATTTTACAACCGATGGCTGCGCCTACAATGAAAATTTAAGATCATCATTAAATTTCATTTAATATGGTTTATTAAACATTTATTTACAAATTCATCTAAAAAAAAAGAGTTATTATGTATAATTTACTGCGTTTTTTCCATCACTCAACTCACATCAAGTTGAGAATATTAACTGAGTAAATCTTATAAATAAGCTGAGATGAAAAAGAACGGGTTTACATAACCGTTTTTTTCATCTTATGACCTAACCTAATATTTCAAATCAAGTGTTTTGCAATTGTACATACCAATGATGAATATGGAGAATTTACTTGTGGTAAGTAGTTGGTAGCTATTTCTGTCCTATAAATGAAAACATGATGTTTTAAAATAAGAATTTATGGAAGAAGACAGTGACTCGGATTGGGAAGAACATTTTAGATCAAAGTCACAGTTAGTAGAAAGTGATTCAAGTACACACTCATCAGATGAGACTGATATATGTAATGTAAAGAAATGACGTATACTTTCTAAGGTAACTAACTATATAGAAAGAACTGTGACAGATTTTGACAATATTCAATTTTAACAATATTTTAGACTAAGCAAGACATCATATTACATTAACTTTAGTGTTTTTGTATAACATTGTCAAATATACTATTAGGGCTTATTTCAAATGCGAACATTTTACCGAATCATACACATGGTAGAGGAAAGGTAACACCAGAAAAAGGATTTTTGATGACTGTGGTATTTGGGTAACACAGAGTCTTGAGCCAAATTTCAGACAGGTTCAATATTTCTAAAAGTTGTGCTCATAGAATTGTATAAAAATTATCAAGTACTTCGTCATAAATAGTAAGCAATACATATACTGACTTAGTGCAGAAGAATCAGTTGATGTACTAAATGGTCTTAAAAAAATTCAAAATATCAGTGGAGTACTAGGTGCAATAAATGGTAGTCACATTAAAATACCTAGACCCAATTCAAGTTTTTCCAGTAGCAATTCATTTCTAATATCCTGATTTTCTTTATTTTCTTGTCGCCTTAATGTAATCTCTTATTCTTTTTTTCATAATATCGCATACATACTTTCAGATATTCTGCTGTTGCACTTGTTTTTTTCAATTGTTTTCTGAGAATGGATGTAACATTCCTGTAACAGTCTGGAATTCATTATTAAATATTTCTGATTGCATACTACTTTCTTCTTGTGGTACTGTATACACATCTAATGTATGGACTACTGTTGATCAGTTGATTACCCAGAAAATCATTCATTTGGTCAAAAAATAAAAATCGTATGGGTCCTCTACCTGTTTTATTTTTATTATCAGTGTGAATCTTGTATGTGCGAAGTAAATTTTGTCATTTCTTATGGCACTCTATAGAATTCATCTTTACAAGAATAAAAATTTGTTAATGTAAAAAATAGTAGTAAATTATGTATAGAAATTATAAACTAAAACAAATCACAATAATGTAATTAATTAACAAGGATAATTACACTAATGTAAGTAAATTAATCATAAAAAGGTAACACTTACCTTAATTTGTTGGCTTGACAATTCTGTGGAAATTATTTCCCACACATGCTTACGACGTTTTGGATGATGTAAATCATCATAATGTGATTCCAACGCAGATATTAATTTTAAAGTATGATTATACGTCCAATACTTTTTCATTTCTAGTAAAAGGTGCATAATTATACTTTAAACATAACTAATACTTACTCATATTAAGCCACCCCGACGTATTTTCTGAATGCACTCTATCACCTGAACATCTTTCTGTGACAACACAATTGGATATACCAAATAAAGGTTAATTATCTGTTTCTTGTATATCTTCTTTTCTTGTAGTAGTATCCACCAAAAATTCTGCGCTTTGTGATGTAGAAGCACTACCTTGATAATGAATTATAGCATGGTTGAGTAATGTGGAGGCAAACTTCAAATCTGAAATGTACAGTTTAATGTAAGATAGGTATAAAATTAATAAAGTACAAAATTTACCTTCACGAGCCTTTTTGGCATCTTCACTGCTTACGCAAAAGGAATATTTTGTAATTGTTATTGAGTCTAACAAGGTTATTTCTTCCGTTTGCGGATTCATGTTTAGTAAAAACATACGAGTAAAAATTATAAACATAACATAACCTAAAAGTGAGTAAAAAATCTCATTTATGCCAACCTCTAGCGGGCGTGCTTTAGGGGAAAAGGGGGATTTGAGAATCTCATATAAAACTCAGAATAATATTTCTAAAAGAACGGTTTCTTGTCAAATTTATTTTGAGATCTCGGATAAAAAGAACGCACAATTCTGATAAGAGGTTACGTCATTGAGTACATAATATACTCAAAGGTTACGTTACATAATCTCTCATTACCACATGAAATCGTGACCGTTGCCAATCTTTGATTCTAAAAGTATCTAAATGAAAAGTAGTTCACTAGAAACGTAAAACCCAAAGATTAACTCCCTAGTCTTTGGTAAAACCGTTGTTAATGTCATTTTTTTTTTATTTGCCCCCTAGATTTGTGAGTTATTTTTACAAAGTTGGTATAATATTCTTCATTATCGTCAAATTTGATTAATTTATTTTCACATGATTGAAATATGTTCCCTTTTTTGTTAAGTATTAAAAATGAGGATTTTTTGTATTTTAATATTGTTGAAAATAAATGTTTTTTAGTTGTATCAAATAGTTTTGTGAAATTTAATGAAAATCTTTTATTTCAAGTGAAAGACACCCCAGAATAAATTTATAGGTAAGTTATAATACGGCGGAACCCTACTTCTTCACTCAAAATTCAATAGGCTCCTTCTATTGTTATACAGCGATCCG
Source organism: Vesta saturnalis (assembly GCA_036346205.1). Taxonomy (NCBI): domain Eukaryota; kingdom Metazoa; phylum Arthropoda; class Insecta; order Coleoptera; family Lampyridae; genus Vesta; species Vesta saturnalis. The sequence goes on along the minus strand of JARFJB010000418.1, from coordinate 2,996,222 downwards.
TGGTTATAGCAGCGCCGGGAGAGGGGTCTCATAGCGGACTGGAGAATGGGGATATAATTATTACTGTGAAATGCATCTGTTTCCCTTTATCTTAGTGCGAAGTTCCCACTTAAAGAAAGACGGGTTATATGATATAAGTCTGCTATATATTCTAATGCAGGACTTAAAACGTATGGCGATTCTAAAGTCAAAGCGCATGACGCTGTCAGATATCTTCTTGGCTATTTAACCTCAAATTATTCTTCGTATTTCGATTCGTATAATCGCATCGTGTTTTGTAGTTATAATAATTTATCTTTCGCTTCGTAATTTATTAGTTTCCATTGCATTTGTAAACAACAGTTTTTTCAAAACTATTATTATTAATATTCACTATTACGAGGTAAGTTTATAATGCAAAATGTATTTCCAATTGATTGAATGGCTTTATTTATTTTGCAGCAAATAATGATGTCATTAAAAGGTAAATTTTGAAAACCAAACTCAAGTAATGTTAATGAATATACTACATTATTACGAGATGGAAAGCGATAACGGGGGCGAAGTTTACCTTTAACTTCCATTATCCAGGAAGGCTAACAATTTTCACTATTTCAATTTGACAGCGCGGCTTGAATTTGAAAATAACCTAGAAACATTGACGATGTTTTGTTGGTATTCATAATTACTAACTATATGAACCTCAACCAATAACGACATACGTTTTTAAAATCTTAAACCATGCTTTACTAAAAGATGAGTCATAAGATACTTCTCGCCGGCCCGACCATACCATTCATTTCAATTAAATGTGGCAACTGGTCAAATAATTTTGACATAAATAAAAAAAAATAGATTATACATAATTATTCCATCTAGTAGTGCAGATAAGGGCTGCGACATCTTGATTAATTTAAGTATTAGAGAAATGTTACACTATATTAAGAAACTAGTTTCATAAAATACGTTTTTAACGCACGAGTCCAAGTTTAGCTGCGTAGCCGGAAGGACGGGTAAGTGGAATACTTAACTTTATCATCATATGGACAAAGTTTTTATTTTATTTGAATTGATTATTAGTTTTCTTGTTAATGCACAACGACACTTTAGTTAACTTCTGTGTTTATCAAATGTGCTTCAATAGAAATTACAGTAGCTTGCTCTGTAAACATTACGCCTTTCCTACTGGTTGGGTAAAATCTTTCTTTAGTGGACATAAGATAAGAATTATAGTCAAAAGGTGTCAAAAATTTATTAAAATTAAAAATTGTTTCACGGACTTCACACATTTAAGCTCTACATATACATAGTCTGCTACATTATAGGACGTCCCATTTTGAACATCAAACCCATTCCTTCCTTCTTCATTGGAGTCACCAAGCTTATCCTGTGGATGAACTATCTTCACAGAATTCTTCTTCGACATCTAATTCTGAAGATGTAATGCCACTCTTTTGTGTTTTATTTTTGCGGCAAACAATCGTCTTCTACGAATAGGTCTGCTTGCTTTTTCTTTTTCTTTTTGCTCCAGTTAGATTCTGTCACCATTGCGGTTCCTCCTTTTCTCGTTTTTGTTAAGTAGCACGTGGAAGTGTTTTTGGAAGTGGTGTAATGTCAAATCGAAGTGCACAGCTGGGAAAGAGGAGTGGCAACCAATGGGTGGCTGTTTGCTTCAATAAGTTTCAATTTATTAACTGGTTGAGGAGGAGAACGTTCAGAAGAAGTAAAACTAGGGATATTTCTGATATGGGGCAATGGTTGTTCTCGAACTGTGACATCAGCCGTTGCGAAATCTTCATTCTCAAAGATGTGCCGATCGAAGGATCAAATGTCTGTTGCTTTGAACGCTAATATTTCTGCTGAGTTACCGCTTTTATAAATGCCTTTCCAAAGGGAGGACAACGTCATGCAATGTAACAACATTTTCACTATTGCTTCTGAGACAGCACTTTACTTCCTGGGAATAAAATGTGCTGAGGGCAAACATGACGCCAACATCGAGAGGTTGGAGTATGAGCGGGAATTACCAAGAAGTGACGGTAGTGTTCGTTGCATTTGTGACAAATTCACATTTTTATGTGCGTGGCATGTCCGTCGATGATGAGTTAAACAGGATCGTCCCGTGAGTGTTTTGTGTGCGCGATAAAATGGTATATGAACTGTTTAAATATTTCCATCTGCATGCATCCGAAAGGGTGCGGTACCACAATGTTAATACAGGCAACCCTATTTCAAATACGGGATTCTGCCTCTTACGAGATAAAACCAGAAGTGATGGTACAGAAATGCCAGTGGCACTCATAGCAACTTCAACTGCGATCAGAACACTACGCTTTGCCGAAGATATAGCTCGAACATGCTACCCTTGACCGATAGAATTTTTAACTATTTATTTGGAACGGTAAAAATTCCTTTTTCGTCACAATGGAATATACGGTGTTGCTTGAATTGGAATTTTTTCATAACTTTATTCCAAAATGTCAAAAAAAAATTTCAACTGCAACCCGGTTGAATCCTACAGCTCGAGCAAATGAAGTGTTCTCGGGTTGGCGAAAATAAAGTTTGGGATGCCTGCCTTTGAAGTTATATAAAAGGTCTTTACCAGACATTTTTTTTTTCACAAGAAAATCGGTGTGGTATTTTATTTTGCTCCGCGTACTGATCGACTAGACGTTTGAATTCGTCGTTGGTTAAGTCAAAAAAACGCTTTTCCATTCCTACTAAATAACATCAAATCTACTCCTTTTCTTCGGCACTGAAAGTATTCGTGCAACGTCCAAGTTTTTTTTTTTTTGATGCATCTTCAACGGACTCTGCGAAATAAGCTTCCTACTGGAACATTGAATTGTTTCTCCGCTTTGCCAAAAGAGAGTTTGTTATTTTGTACAGCTTGTATTGCTTGCTCCATGGATATCGTGTTCCAAAACACTTCAGTTGAAGTTTTAACCCTTTTCCGGGACATGATTCTAAAACAAAATTACTTCATTATTGTAATTAAACTTACAAACAATAACAATATTTTGTTTCGGGTAAAGTGGGATAACATTTTACTATACCTAACACATGCCATTCCACTTTACTCGAAAAAAAAAACAATTTAGTAAAACCACTACAAAACATTAAAAATTATGAAAAATAGTGCCGGCAAGTGACCAATAGCAAATTTAATAAACTCGCCTCTTCAGAAAGTTTCATCCCACAAAAAAATTCCAATAAATAGAGCTTCCACAGAATTTTAAGTTTGATTGATTACAAAATGTAGGCGTGAAACACACTTTATGCGATCAACAAGTGAACCAGGTGAGAGTACCGCCACGATACTTTATAGTAACAGTGTATCCAACTACACAAACACGAAAATTACGCGGGAAATATTCGAGTTTCAGCCGAAAATTTTGAATAAAACAGCTATTCCAGTTTACTCTACTATTCCACGATACCTTTCCTTCCCCTATCATAATTTTGAATATAGGTTGGCAACAATGATATTTGCCCGTTTAAGTTCGATTCAAGTATAGGTTACTAGAAAAACACCCGTACATCGCAACGGGATGGTATACCAACAGACACTAATAGAAACCTAATGGGTGTAACTTGGGGGTTGAATTATAAATCCTATTGCCCACCCTCTTTGCAATATGGTTTTGAAACGCCTTCTACACATACTCCCGAATTCACGTTAAATTTAAATTTCAAAGATCTCTAAGATGCTTTTGCTATAAGTCTCAAGGAAGCCAACCATCCTCATCTCACCCCATTTCCTCACCCTTAATGTTTTCCTGAACTGAATTCGTGAACTCTATAATGGTCTTCATTTTCGTTGTAAAACGCTGCTTGGTTTGGTGCCCAACATGATATTTTACAATGTTTTAAACTTTCAACCCTTACAATTACCCTTGAGTGATGATTAATTTCATAATTGCTATTTTCTATCCTCGTAATACTTCACACGATATACTTGGTTCAGAAAACTTAATTTACTTCATTCTTCATCCCTCCTGTTTCAACCTGTTAGGGGATGATTTTGGGAAAAAATAAATACATGATTATTTCTTAACGAACATTTAAATATCAATTTTCATGTTTCTGGGATTAACGGCTTCTAAGATAAATTCACCTTCTTTAACCAACTCTCCTTCTTTTGAAACCCAATCTTATCCCCCTGGGGTAAAATTTCAAAAACGATCCGTGTGATTATTAATGAAAATTGATTACCCAATTTTCAGATCTCCAACTGCCCGGGTATACGAAGAAGCCTACTTTTTCAACCCTTAATTTCTACCCTTTAGAGGTTGAGTTTAAAAAAATGTTTCCCTTAGTATTCGCCTACGTGGTAAGGAGTACATGTTACTCAAGGTTGAAGCTTCTAGACAGAACGGTCTAACCTGGGCGTGGATTGATGAATGAGTCAGTCAAAGAGTCAGTGAGTGAGGACAATGCATTTTATTAATATAGATTAAATCTTTCATTTGCTACTAAAACATAATAAACAACCTTAAATATATATAAAATCAATGAAAAAAAAAAGTTATAGTTTGCTAGAGCTAGAATAAAATAACATTATATGTAACTTCAATAATGTACACAACAAATATACAGAAAATAAAGTTAGATGAAGGTTATACTTTACACAAAAAAATATGAATGGCATAATCTAAGGGGATATTAACACCTTATCTTGAAACACTTAATAAAACGGGAAAATCGTCCATATTCCGTTTTGAGTAACGCAACCATTACACTACATTAATAAGGAATCGTTTAATATAACGATAGATTATGGTTATTTCCACATACAGATAAATTGTTCAGATTTGTAACGGGTTCAAACGACATTAAAACATCGCGCGACGAATAACTGAAAGGGCCGAGTAGCTCGTAAGGTGTATTTTATTCAAATTTTGTAGTTACGATAAAACAGCAAGTCTGATGAGATAATGTTTTGACACCACCCTGTCTTAATCCGGGTAAACTGTACGCAAACAAAAAGGGGTGCACTAGCTTAAACACAAAAAAATACTTGAACCTACCTTTTTTCTCGCAATCAACGGTTCCCTGCGTCGATTCTGAAACTTCAAGTTTAAAATTCTTACTAAATTCCCTCTTGAATATTGTTGTTAGATTAAAACGTAGAAGTTTCTCCGCTATTGAAATCAACTTTAGTATGCTCTCTGCTTCACATAATTAAAAATTCCTTTCTTTTGCACCTATGAAACCGCTTTAAAGCTCAAGATTGGTGGCACATATCCTTTTACTTAAATATAAATATTTACTTATACGCCACTCGAACAATACGCCACCAGCACTCAATATTAAACAAAAGAAATTTACTTACAATATAAGCAAATAAGTTCAAAAATCTTGTTTAATACCAAACAACTTTTATTTTTAGTGTACACCAAATTAACAATAGACATTTGAATAGCTTTGCCTTACGCTTTCAGGATGCCAAGGCAGAAACAGTAAAGGGGTGCTCCCTATCGACACGATAGCTGGCCGATATTTACAATTATATTTCTCACAACACCCAAAATTCTACTAATTAGCCGATAGCTGGATACAATTGCCGTCAGCAAGGCTTTGCATAATATTCTTGGGTGCATTAAAGTTACATCCAATAATAATAACCAACACGTGTGCTCAGCTGATACTCCTAAACGCTCACGTTTGTCAACCAAACCCTCAAAATTATTAAAATCCGCATCAAAGCCGTTCGCGAAAGAGGATAACAACACCTCTAAATTTCACTACTCCACACGTTACTCAGATATACACAACCATACGGGAGGTTAACTTAATGCTCGGCACTTAATTACTGATCTCCTGTTGCAATTCTTCCAGACTTTGTCATTTTAAACTTCACAAAACATAACCAATCACGGAGCTAAAATTACTTCAAACCGTACGCGAAACAACTTATGCAGGCTACACGCAAAAAAATTGTAACCTGATATGTTTTCGTCGTCCTTGTACTTTGGAAAATCAACCCTACTTTAACGTATTATAAAAACTACAGTCGTCTACTGTTAACTTTCTTGCTTAATATAAGTTCTCGGTATTACGTGATTTAATTCTCCTAACTCGACATTCGTACAATTTCTGCAGTAATCTTAATTACAAACACTTTCCCATGACCTAATCTCCACTCAATCTAAACTTAAGTTAACAACCACTTAAAAATAGGATTGTCAGTTATTTACTATAATAAAATCTACATCCTTTACTTATTTTTCCTACAAAAGTTAAACGTAAACGACTATACCTATAATATGCGACAACATATACGCAGTTTAAAACATAACCATAAAAGTGAATACAAAAGATTTACAACAATTTCTAACTCAAATAGCGTCAGACATACCATAAAACAGGACTACATCAGTGCCTTTCAAACTTCACAACTGAATATACCTAACTTTTAAATAGAATCACGGTGTATAATAAGTTAGGTGGACCGACTGGCGTTCAGCGAGTGTCCCGCCAATCTCTTTTGTGTCTTAGACAAGGACAGGCAACCCGCTTGCCTTATTGGACGGAAAGCATCGGTGTTTAAGATTGTTTAGTTAAACAATGGTATTAATATTTAATGTAGAAGTGAGGTACAATAGTTAGCACTTAAAAAAAAAATTATTTTATTGCATTTAGTTTTAAACAATATATGTATAAATATTAAATTAAAAGACTCTCTTAACAAAAACACTTAACATCAATAATAAAAATAAAAATGAGCAAAATTTATTTTTGTTTGTAAATTCGTATTGCTATCCCGCTAAAATTTAGACGTCGCTAAATTTTATTGCTATGGCAACAATCAATCATACACCTGTATTTTGAATTTTAGAGGCAAGCTTTCGGTGACAATTGATAATTGTAGTAATTGTACTTTCAATATTTGTGTTAATAGGTAAATTATAAAAATTGTTTTTATTTAAAATTGAATAAATTTACTTACCGTTCTAGAACGCTAAAAAAAAGGAGAAGGCCACATTTATTCCTCAAGCGGCTCTCGACTTTCCAAGCTCCTTCAGCCACAATCATGGATTAGCATACATATATACATTATGTATATATGCATGGTGATTAAATTTGGTCAGGATAGGATCAAGTAACGTTAGGGTTCTGAAAAATGCTACCCCAGCATTCGCCTAAGTAGCCGCACATGGTGTGCATATACGCAGTGACCATGCCGCTACATGTATGAGGAAAACCCTGAAAAACCTCATACAGGTAGACGGTAACGAATCGAACCCATTACCTCCTAAATGCTACGCTACCAGCTCGGTCTAGAACGCTAAAATACTTACCGTCGTACTTATTCTTAGCAACTAGTAAACAAAACTTACTGTCGTGGAAACAGACGAGGTAAACAACCAGATAGAGCATAGTCGCGCAAAAATAATAATAATTTGACAATATTAATTGTTATTTAAAACAACTGTTAACCATCTTCCCATTGACAGTTAAAAATGATCTTTACGGTACCTTTTACGGTAGTTTTTTTGATTTATTAATATTTTATACATAGTTATGTAAGTATAATTGCAGGTATAATAAATAAAAACATGTGTATAAGGCCTACTTACACACTTGTAAACAATTTACACTATTTTACCTCCTTGTTCAGAATTAAACCCTTAATTACTTGATAAAAATGTATCACGCCGGTCAAGCGAAATGCATTTCCGTTCATTTCGTGTCAAGCTAGTTGTCCGTCTTTGTTGCTACCTCTCCGTCGCACAATGACGAGACTCGTGGACCATTTTCACGCAGCGAAGCTAGAGTAAGTCGGTCCACCTAACTTATTATACACCGTAGCCTAAACCAACTTAACGAAAATGAGAAAAAACTAACCTAAAGATCAAAACTAAATACGAGAGAGGCCAGGCTGCGCTTTATGGGATCCCCGCTTTCCGTGATTCTACAACCACACACTCAAGACTCAAAATCGCAAAACTCTAGCCAAACCTCTACACCTACTTGATTAGTCACCTCTCACGATAATCACTGGCATCTGTTGTAGGAAAATTCTTACTCCATTCCTACATAGAGAGAACGCCCAAAAGGCTTAAAAGGCTTCAGTCGCTTCAGGATTTCGACTTTAAATCTTCCATTCGATATTCCTTCGACACTTCAAAAGCATTAGACAACTCATACGTTTGATACGAAGCTTTATGCTTAATATAATAAGGGACTACAAGTTTAGATGCTGATTTAGGTGCAAAATAACGCTACGCATCCGAAAGAACATAATTGCTCCTTCACACGGTGCCTCCTACTTCAAAAGTTGCTAAACGTCGTCTCAAATCACACTGTTGTTTGCTCTTGACATAGGTTGCCTGGAGCATTCTCTTAATATTGCTATAAACGTCTCTAACATCAATTACGCTCAACTAATTGTTGGTCGGCCAGTCGGTCCTCCGTGTCCTGAACCTTCTAACATTATCTCTCTACCACAATTCGCAAAAGAAGGTTTCCTTCTGGTTATTTCATGCGTGGCTGTGCGTATCGCGCAAGCCATCACCAAATAGAACGTAAATGCAAAGAATTAGTCTCATGTCCTTTGGATGGTCGTAAATTTTGGTCATTAGCTAAAGCCATCAGTAAAAACTTTAGCACATCTTCCTTTCATCTCGTGAGGTCTCGCGACGGAGCTGTAGTAGCTGATGCTGCTGAAAAAGCTAACCTCGTTGTCGATTACTTTGCATCAAATTCATGTCTCAACGATTCTGGTAAAACTGTGCCGTCGCCCAAATCTACCCCATACACTATTAAACCAATCCACAAGCTCCTAGAATCACCTATCAATAAACTTAACTCGAACAAGGCGACTGGCCCTGACGGTATTCCAGCTATATTCCTTAAATTATGCTACTCCGAGCTAGTACCTGCATTGTCCAAATTCTTTTCGATCTCCATGTCATCTGGTGAGTTTCCCTCATACTGGAAGTTGGAAAATGTCCAAGCTATTCCTAAAAAGGGCGACAAAACCGATCCTCAAACTATCGAACTATCAATCTATCCATTCTGTCGAAAATCATGGAGAAAGCCATCAACTACCAACCACTTTCGTTCCTCGAGTCGAATAAACTCCTAAACGACCACCAGTATGGGTTCAGACAGAGCCGTTCAACGGGTGATCTTCTTTCATGTGTACCCACCTTTGGAATAACACATTAGAGAGGACCGGTAAAACAATCGTACTAGCTTTAGATATTTCAAAGACTTTTGACCAGGTTTGGCACAAGTGCCTACTTGCCAAGCTCACTTCGTTCGGCTTATCCGATACGCGCATCAATTGGATATCCAGCTTTCTTGACAAAAGTCGTATACGCGTTGTCGTAGATGGCTTCTTTTCGAAAGAAACTACTATTAACTCGAGAGTACCCAAGGATCAGTGATAGTTCCCACACTTTCCCTGCTATACATAAATGACCTCATTTCCTCAACGACTAACCCGCTCCATTGCTTTGCAGATAACAGCACTGTACATTGTAGTTCTTCTCAGTTTTCCCACAACAATAAGTATAGTCAGGACGTTAAGGTGAAAATGACAGCCTCAATCAACAATGACTTAGAACGTGTCCTTGAATGGGGAAGGAATAATCTACTCACGTTCAACGCCGACAAAAAGCAGTGTTGCCTTGTGTCCGCCAAGAAAGAGCGATCATTTCCTGTTGTAAATATGAATGGCTTAGAACTCAAGTTTTCAAACTCTATTTCTATGTTAGGGATGTCCTTATCATCGAACCTTTCATGGGTTGACTACCTTTTGTAATCCAGCAAAACAGCTGCCCGTAAACTGGGCTTTCTATACAGATCTAAACAGTACTTTACATCGCAATAACTCGTTTTACTGTATAAGCCTCAAATTCGACTTCAGCTGGAATACAATTACCACCTCTGGGTCAGTGCTCCCCAATACGCTCTTGATATGGTAAATCGCATCCAAAAAAGAACTATAAGGCTTATAACTGACCCGTCTCCGACTTCTGACCTACAGTCTCTTGAGCATAGAAGAATAGTTTCGGTTTTTTCCTTGTTATATCGCTATTACCATGGCAAGTGTGCCTCCGGAATACACTCCTTAATACCTTCGCAGGCCATCTTCGCTAGAAACACTCTGTGTTTGTCCATTCACACCATAATTACGCACTTAAAATTCCATCGTGTCATTCTAAACGGGAGCAATCTACATTTTCCCACACGGCGACCAAATTGTGGAATGCACTATTCAGTTCCTTTTTCGTCCAAACTCTTACTTAAGTCAATTTAAGGTATCCATTCATGAACGTTTCTTGGCAACCTAACAATATCCCTAAACCCTCCCAGTGTTCCTGAGTGCTTTAGCACGTTAGGCAAATATTAGCCTGTTCGGGAATACTATAATTAAAAACACACACACACACACACACACACAAACACACACACACAGACACAAACACACACAAACACACACGCACGCACGCACGCACGCACGCACACACACACACGCGCACACGCACAGGACACGCACACGCACAACCAAACACACGACACGCACACGCACACGCACACACACGCACACGCACACGCACACACACAACACACACACACACAACACACACACACACACACACACACACACACACACACACACACACACACACACACAGAGAGAGAGATCCAGACAGCATGACCAATCTTGCCGAAACTTGGCCAAAAGTTGTAAAATGAGCTAATAAGTCGATTTAGTGATAGTGAAAAAAAGTCGATTGCAACAAATATCCAATACGGTTGTCACAAATTTTGTTCGCCCTGTATCTTCGAAATCAAGGGTTTTTTCAAAAATCATCATAGGACAAAGTATTCTTAGAATAGGCCAAGAAATAACCCCCTTGAATTTTTGCCGCATGTTTACCTAACACCTTGTGTGTATATATATATATATATATATATATATATATATATATATATATATATATATATATATATTGAGGTGTATAATTAACTTTAAGGATGAAATTGCATAAAATATTCTTATTAACATTTCGCCCCACGTTTGTGACGCCAAAATATATTTGCGATGAGTATAAATATAATTAATATAATTGAGTACTGATATAACTTGTATCGTACTTTTAATCATTATTTTTAATTTTTACCACATTTGAATTAAATGAAATAATGAGATTAATGGTATTAGTAAGTCGTTTTGGCGCATGTTTACCTAACGCCCTGTTTATAATCAGGGATGATTTTCACAGTAATATGGTATAACGTTTTAGTGAAAATCAATGTCGTAAGCAAAACAATGCAGAAAACAAGTACTGCTTTATCAAATATTATGTAATTACTGCAACTAATAATGCATATAGATCAGATTAAGAATTTAATAATATTTTAGAAGAGGCAAAAATATTGCTAAGAATATCGATTGCAATCTATCAGTTAATACTATTAGACCTCGTAGGAAAAAACGGTCGATTATGAGAGCAAGTATGAGACTCCAAAAAATCAACAGGACTTATTTAAAATTAATTTTTATTTTGTGATATTCGACACTGCATTAACAAAAATTGGAGAAAGGTTCCACAAATAAAATAATCACCACACAGTTTTTGATTTTCTGAACGACTTAAATAATTTCGTTAAAATAGATAAAGTAAATAAATCTTTAAAATGTAAATCTTTAGAAAATATATTATGTGATCTACCTAAAAATGCAAAAGATATTGCCCAAGATCTATGCGATGAAATTAATAAAATTGCATTCTATATTTCCCCTGAAATGAATGCATTAAACGTTATTCAACACGAGAGAAAGCCATTATTATTGAGAATAAAACAAAATTTTATTCTAGATATGTTCAGAGTAGTTAGTTGCCTTCTGCTATAATGCACTTAGCCATTCTTTCGTTCCACTGTTTGAATGATCCAAGCCAAGCAGCTTTAGGAATACTATTAAAATAACACCTAACATCAGCATCGATTTCTTCCTCTGAAAAAAACCTTCTTCCTCATAAGTTCTTTTTTAGAATGCCAAAAGTCACACATTGCCAGATCCGATGAGTACAGAGTGTTCGATTACATTAATATTGTTTGCAGCCGAATATTGTCAAGTTAGTTCTGCAGAGTTGTAAGAACCATTATTGTGATGTAGCATAATTCCTTTGTTTGCAACTATATTAAACACTTCCGGCAAAAAGTATTCGACGTACTATTTAGCAATGACAGTTTTCTGCTTCTCTACCTAATAGCGCCGGTACGTGTAAAGAACACAGCGTACATCTTCTTATTGCGTTGCCTTCTGATTATTTGTTTTCTGGCCTCGCTTATGGATCCATCGAGGCTTTCTTCGTTGGCATGTCGAAAATGGATGTAAGTTTCATTCCCTGTTAGAATTTTCGACAAAATTTGGTGTCCACCATTCTTAGTCAATGTTAGAGTTTTGTTTGCAAATTCGTACTCGTTCTGATTTTTGAACGTCTTACGCCTTTTTTCAAATGAAGGTGATCGTGTATTATTGTTTTCACAGATGAGGATCCAATCTCCAGTTGAGCCTCTATTAACGCGTAACTAGTTCTGTTATCTGCTTCCGTAACCTTCTTCACAGCAGCAATGTTTCCTCTGTCACAGCGGTAATGGGAGGGCCTGTGCCTTTCTGGTGACTGTAGTTCTTCCACATTCGAATTTCTTGTACCATCTGTAAATTGTTGCCAAGGAAGGCACCTAATCGCCAAATGTGGATTCCAAACCTCCTTCGCAGTCAGACGCACTTTCTTAAAGTCATAATAAATCATTATGCAGAAGTGTTCTCGTGCTAATGCCATTTTTTCAGTACACTTTAGAAACTTAAAACTATCTTTTTCAAATGCTATTTAAGATAAATTAGCAAACGAAGCGGCAAACGTCAAGTAAAGGGTTGCTCTTACTGAGGCTGCATTTTTTGTTTTCCATGGCCTGCCTAATTTCCTCATCCTCATTAATAATGGCTTGTCCCTCGCATCTATTTTCCAATAACTGTTTGCAAATTTAGTAAATGCTATAAGAATTTTTTAACATTACCCGTGACAGTTGCTAGGGGCGAGGGGAGTTTTCCGAAACTTAAAATAATAAAAAATTGCTTGCAGTAGGTCAAGAAAGGTTATAAGGCTTGTCTATTATTACTATAGAAAAGACAGTATCTCAAGGTATCAATTTATCCGATATTATTTCAGAATTTGTGTTAAAAAAAGCAAGAGAAGCAAAATTTATCTGAATTTTTCATAATAAGAATGTATTAATAAATAGGTGTATTAATTAGTATCTATTCATATTAATTTATGGTAAGTTCCTGTATTTTATTTAAGGTAAAATTACTTCAATGAAATTATTGTTACTCAGAAGTTGGTGATAATTGCTTTACAACGAGCAGATACCTTAGGAACGGCCCTGCGTTAAAAATATTAAAAATTCAAAGCGTTTTAACACTATAGCTTATACAAATTTTTGTTAAAAAATATACTAGAATCTATTTTTTTTATTTGCCCCCCTCCTAGATTTGAGGTGTTGTATTATTGCACCAAAAGTATGCTGGTATTAGACGGTTCTCACTAACCTCAAATTTGATTATATGTCAAAATTAATTTAACAGTTGCCACATTTAATTGAAATGAATAGTAACCACGGATCACTGTATAATAAGAGTCTATTGAATTTTGAGTGGAGAAGTAGGGTTCCGCCGTATTATAACTTACCCATAAATTTATTCTGGGGTGTTTTTGAATTGAAATAAAAGATTTTCATTAAATTTCACAAAATAATTTGATACAACTAAAAAACAATATTAAAAACTAAACACAGATAAATAAAGGTTCTGCACTGTTGTTTACTGTCCTTCAGGAAGTTTAAAATTATTTAATAACTGCCAATTGAATCGTGAGTTGAGATTATTTCAAGAGATTCTGAGTAAAAAGTGTCTAAGTCCAAGTCCTTATTGCATCTCCATTATTTCTACATCTGAATTAGATTCATCATTTTCAGAAGAAAGTTCTGAATCTGAATCCGATTCCTCTAGAGAAATAATGAATGGTGGAATATTTTCAACAGAAATTGACTCCTTTAGTTTTGTCCAGTCTTCCAAAATTATGTTTTCGCAATGATTTACATAACCTTGCCACATGTCGGATGTACATTTTGAAACAGCAAGCCGCCATAAATTTGCAACCCCATACTTTGATTTATGTTGCGAATTTATGTGCTTATTATACAAGATCTTGCAATAACCCCATGCCAACTCAATTGGATTGTATTGACAATAGTATGGGGGTAAACGAAGGACTTCATGAGCATGCTTTTTTAAAATGTCATCAATTACAAACCATTTAGTATGATGTCCGCGAAATAGTTCAAACAACTCCCAATTGTTTTTTTTTGTTAAATTGTCGTTAATTTTCACATTGTGGTTAATCAAAAAATCCTGCATTTGAGATTTCTTGCTAGAAAAGGGTTGGTGGTTTGCACCGAGTGATACGGTGGTTGTCCAGGAATTAACTGATTAACCACCCAATTTTAGAATAGTTCTGCAATCATTGTCTTGAAATAGTCACGGTCATTATGTTGTGAGTCCAGTAAGTAGTCGCACCCCTCTAAGCAGCCAAACTTACAACCTACGTGTAATACTGTAAGACGTTTGCCTTCAGACTTAATTGTGGGAGGATTACTTTTCAAATTTCTCACTTGAATTTAGAAATTGGATGAAGTTCCTGAGAAAAGTTATTTTTAATTCTACAACATGTTTTTTTTTCGCAGTTGTTTACGTACATTAAAAATTTTGTACTTGTGCCCCATCGATGTTACAATTTTGAATAAATTTGATCTACTACCCTTAAAATCCAAATGTTCGCGACTGTCGGCCAAAAGTTTGTCGATCGTAAAATTGTATTGAATTGTATCGCCAAATGAGTCGCTGTCAATCCTTGTGAAAAACATAATTTTCGAATATGTCGTCACTAGTAGTTGACGGAAGACTTAATTTAGCAAAATTTGTCTGTTCGGCACGTCCGTTCACAATTTTATTGATTCTCTTTACAGGAACCTAAAAAATCACAATAAATCAGAATCACTTACATGAAGTTTTTAAAGTGACAATATTAATAAATTGCAAACTTTCAAACTGCTCTGTACTGTTCTATGAAAACGGACATTAAAAAATCCTCATTTTAAAAAGGCAACGTATATCAATCATGTGAGAATATAATTCATTTGTCACATAGTACATTTTTGATTATTTTCATTGGTTAAAACAAAAACAAAAGCGCAGAATAGGCTATCAAATTGGTGATAATATTATCACCGCATGTTGACTGCCACATCTGTTGTCTGTCAAGTTTGAATGTTTGACCAATCGCGTACTTGAAAACTGCTTTGATATGACCAATCAAAATTAAATAAAGCGACTATTCATCTTGGTGCTAAATAGTCGACTATTTTTATCAGCATGCTCAATTGTCACCGACAGGACGGTATTCAACAACAAAGAATCCACCCGAAAATTTCAATTTTTTTACATATAATAACTGTATTTTTAATCGTAAATAGAGGAATAATGTAACATTGATTGTTAGTATTAGTTGTTGTTTAATAAATAAGTATCTACTTATTATTTTATTAGTTCATACAATATCCTTTCTCTGTGTTTTTTCGTTATACACATAGAAATGTTCTTGGCTCAGAAAATAATCTTATTAAATACGGGATATCAACAATGAATGACCGAAAAGAAACTGCTTTTTACAGAATTTTTATCAAAAGCTTATTCCAAGTTACTAGTGAAATTAGGCACAAATATTTATTTCATCTTCGATTGACATTTCATAAACGTACATAGATTTTTCCTTTTTCAATTATTCCTTTATCTACATGTGTATTACAATAAAATAGTTTTTTTCAAAACTCATTAATAAATTAACAAGGACTTTCAAGGTAAGTTTATTCGTGTATTCTATGCCTTTTTTGTAAATAAATTTTTTATGTTATAATGCCTTTTACTGTTGAACAAGACAAGTTTATTTTGGAAGCTTATTTCTGAAACGGCCAAAAGATGTAGCTGGAAACTGGAAGTATTCAGTACGATTATGTGTTGAAGAATATCAAAATCACTTTCAGAACATCGAATTAGATGATGATGTTTTATGCCGACACATTCGAAGAATTGTTAGTCGTTTTCATGAGCATGGTAGTGTTTGCAAGGGAAAATCTACGGGTCGCACAACTGTACTTACAGAGGAAGTAGTGGAAAATGTACGCACACATTTGGAAAGAAGTCCGACAAAACCTTTAAGACAATTGGCCCAGCAAACAGGTAATTTTGCATTATACAAAACATGGTTGACATGAATGTGTAAGCAATAAAATAAAAAGAATCTTAAAAACCAAAACATTACATAAGTAAAGTTAGATTGACAACATTGTACATATTTCAATATAAGCAATTGTTACAGGTCTTTCTTGGTCACAATGGTGGTCACTTTGAAATTGTTTTATAGATTAAGTTTAATTTTATTTTATTTTTAACTGTAATATAAACATATAAAAGACCATTCATTCCAACGGGTAGTGAGGTGTGCGTCGGGATATCGTTATATTTGTATGTAAATAATATGTGCACTAATTGAAAATCTTTACTCATTATTTACTATACTTTAGCTGAATTGATCTCATTTACATGCACGTTTGAGATCTAAAAAAACAATGCATTATTAATTCATTATTTGCTGTGCTTTAGATCAATATATACAAATTTGAGTTATCTTAAAAAACAATAGGTACATCATAAAGTAGACATGGTTCCATATGAGAAGGACTAAATCAGTGGTATATAATCTGAAATAAGTTTTTGTTCAAAAATTAGAACGCAATGCAAAAGTGATATCTAGCATTAAGTTAAATAAGTTCTTTTTTTCCATTATAATGTATTTGTGATGTTCACCAGTGTACATTCAAAGGTGGTCAGCAAAAATGGTGTACCTGACTTGTGCTGAATATGTTGAATGTATGCATTTATAATAAACTAACCAGTCATACATGTAATTTGTTTTCACTAATATTATTTAACAAATATATCATACATTGATTTCTGATTAATGACAAATTCATTTTAAAAATTCATTTAAATGTTTTAATGTCATTGGAAAGGTAACATCATCCAATATCACTCCTTTTTTTAAATATTCACTCTCCACATATTCACACACTTTCTTCGAGTTCTCAGCTGTAATTTTTTTCAATTCTTCATTGCCAATTGCTTAACACCTTCCATTTCAAATATCACATTCCTCACTGCTATCCGATTCTTCAATGGGATTTAATTCAGAGTGGTACAAAGGGAGACGAAAGACAGCATGACCATTTTCAACTAGTAGCTTGTCTAGAACGGTTTATTCAGCAACACATTCTTGTAATTGGGATAATGGCATTGTCATCGTTCCTTCTTTTTCTTTTTTCATAAATTGGTACACATTGTAGATAATTTGCCGCCCTTGGCTAATGAATTACCTTTCGATTATTCATTTTCAACCTGACAACAAAATTCATACATTATTGCCTATTTCAAACCACTCATGTCAATATAAACAAAAAGATCATTAAACGCTCATCTAAACAGTTTTTACTCTCTAAACTGTATATTATTCTCGTAGCCAAATTGAGGTTAAAAAGCAAAATTTGTTTTAAACATTACTTTTAGTATATAAAAGCACTTACAATAGCTGATCAAATGGTTTGTAAACGAAGGGCGTCCTGTAACTCTTCGTACAGTTTACCGTCGAATTAGAACTTTTGGATTGCAGTCCTATCGACCACATCTTGTGCATCCGCTGACGGCTCGTCATCGACAGCAACGTTTGGAGCAGTGTATCTTGTGACTGGATTGGGACACGGAATGGCATAGGGTGGTCTTCAGTGACGAATCCCGATACTGCTTGGGAATGCACGATGGTCGCATGAGGGTCAGACGTGGAGTACTTCGCAATGTGCAGTTTTCTGTTGAACTGCATGTGCACTACACTGTGGGGGTTATGGTATGCGGTGCTATTGTTTATGGAAGCAGCTCTCAGTTGGTATTCATCCGAGGCAATATGAATGGCCACCGATATGTTGATAAAGTGGTAGAACATACCCTTTCATTCTTCCAGGAGCTGGAGGGCCCGATTTTCTAACAGGATAATTCCCGTTCCCATATTGCAAAACATTCTATAGAGCGCTTGGCAGAGGCTAACGTCATTATCTTGCCGAGGCCACCCAGATGGGTAGACATGATGGGTAGAAGACACAAGCAATTAGCCAATCCTCCACAGACACTAGAAGGTCTCTGGCATGGATTACAGATTGCCTGGGATGCAATACCTCGGGAAAAAATCAACCACCTGTTGAAATCCATGCCAAGAACGGTGCGGGAGTGTGAAACTAATAGGGGTGGTCCAACGCATTATTAATAAAAAATGCCTTTATCTTTTGTTTAATTTCTTTGAAATTGTAATAAATTACTACATTTTTTTTACTTGTTAAACGTTTCTGCCAAGTTTGGTCCAAAAATTCCAACGTCATCTTGGTGTTGCATTTTTTATGTCATAGAGTATATGTTGAACGAAACAAAATAAGTCATCCCCAAAACTTAATGGTTAAATTAATGTTATTTTAAATTAGAATCTAACAACAAAAAAATCAATAATTTAGGTAGATGCCCAGTCTAAATAATAGAGTAAATTGAATTGAATTTACAAATTGACTGTGTAATTGTGCATAATTCATAGCTACGTTATTTTAATTGAGCAGTATCAGCACTCGATCAAGAAAATATGGATTTAGTTTATAATACTAAGTGAATTTGTATTTTATTGTATAGTCCAACCTCATCGCACACTAGCATAATCATACAGTATATAAACAGTAAAGTTTGAAACCAGTCTTGGAAGTCAAAAGTGCGGTTCGAATAGAAGGATGATTCTTATTAAACACAAGAAAGAAATAATAAATAATTAAATTGCCTTATACGATACCTTTAACCTTAACCTTCCTTTGGCGTAGTCCATTGCTTCCTCCTGGTCCTTGGGTTGCATGTGGTCTATTTTAGTCCTCTGATTCGCTTAAGATCTTTTGGTTTTGTTCTATTTTAAAATTGTTGGTGTTCCCTGGATGTGATCTCTGAGCAGCTTCTGGTTACCTTCGGTATTCCAGTCCTCGGTTGGTGCTATTCCTGAACCTATAGGCCTTATCTCTGAAAAGGGGTGGAATCCGCTTCCCTGTTGTAAAGGTGTGCTTGAACAGTTACAATTACTTTTCTTGATAGTGACAAAGTCTTCCGGAGTAGCCCAACTCACGATAAATAAGTTAATAAGATAATTAACTAATTAGCTCCTACCTACGTAAATGTCGACGATTAGGCAGGAGTGTTTTCCTGGTATAACACCCCATATATTATATAGTTGGGTTTACTAATTACAAAGGTATCTGTAGATATTGGCACAAACATTCCCTACATTGCCACCCCAGATCTAAATAAATGTATGCTAGCTAAGTAGCGTGAAAGAACACATTTCTCAATTCTTGTTTAACAAGGTAGTAGTACTATTATTATAAATAAATTTGCATTTGTTGTAAGACGTTTTGAAATAAACGGCGTGTACTCCTTCAATCATGTCCTTGAAGCTTATTTTGGCTTAGGAAAAATACTTGACACCCTTTAGTGAAAATATCTATTATAATCCCATTAATTTCTCGAATTAGAACAATTATTATTAGTATCAGTATTAAATGGTATCTGGTAAACATCTTTAAACTTCCAAAAATTGTATTTAAATCTTTATAAAATCGTTGCCATTTGTCACAAAACCTACGCACTTATTCGAAAGCTATGTTGCTGAGATCTGCTGTATTTTTAAGAAGGAATGCAACAAAACAAATTTTTTCTCGCATTATTGGTAAATACGTTTGCTTATTCAACAAATTTATTTTATTCGAATAATTAATTTTAATCATTTATCTCTGAAACGTAACTATTCGTATAATTTCTGTATCCCAGGAAATACTGATGACTTATACCCGAGGAAATTCCTAAATTACATAACTCATACCTATTATATAACCAGGGTAGCAGCCACGGCCAACAAGCGGTATTTGTAACGGTATGTCGTCACGAGGCTGTGATGTCACATGTCTAGGGCAACAGTGTGTTAAATACTTGTGTCTTCAAAGGTTTGAACTAAATTTTTCTACAACTTTTGTTAGTTCACTCTTTCAGTGTTCATACAGTTCAATTCAATTCAATACACTTTGTTCATTATTAGGTTACAATTATTGATTACAGGTAACAATTTCAGGAGGCGAGGTGGCCTCTTCAGCCGCTTGATTACATAATTTTATGAGAGAATTATATTTCATTTTTGTACGTTTACAACATGTTATTAATTAGTGTGTAAAGCAAAAAAAGAAAGAAAACGATATTTAGTTTGCTATTTTACGTTACTTAATTGAGTAATACGGCTTGGAAATCCAGAAAATCTGTAATATCAATTAAAAATAATAAATGATAATTTTTAACCAAATTTTTACATACCTTATAACAATTTCCCTTTAGTCTTAAGAAAGACTAAATTACAATTATTGAAGTTTTTGTACGTCTAGATAATACGCAATTCGTCATTCACCAAAGTTTTTGTCGTTTATGGTAGTATTTATTTTAATATCTGCGTTTACGCCACTGGACATAGCACAATTTTCATTTTAAGGATGCGGAACAGTAGTACTGTTCTAGGAGCGGCACGGTCAAACAATGATGATCGCACTGTATAACACGACCTTGATAAATTAGCACTAATTTTTATTGTTACTAACTTTCTCGTGTATTTTACAATCTGTCTCGACATAATTTGGGCATTAATAATCAAAGATTAAAACCCTCGAGCTAAAGCTCTCGGCAAATTATTAATGCCTAAATTACGTCTCGGCAAATTGATTTTAAAATACATTCGAAATTTAGATGCAATAAAAATAGTCGACTATTTATCGAGGTCTTGTTAGATTACCGTCGAATAATAGATATTTATGTATTAAGGGCATAATCTACAATTATGCCCGTGGTACATACAATGTTTTATTTTATTTAGGAATGTTAAAAGCCCGACGGTAAGCTAATTGATTGTTATTAAGATACTGTGGTATTGCTAAACAATTTCAAATCCATCCAACTGTATTTTCAATTTTTATAAAGAATAAGTTTCATTACTGTTATTTTTATTAATAAAGGTTGTATAGTAAGGTTGTTGTTTCAATAATTCTTTCAACTTACGTGACATATCATGTCATGTGTTTGCTGTCAATCATGCTGCTTAGCAACAATTACATTTCCGTGCTATAAAGACCACATTACGCCCGCATTTGGGGGCGTATAAAGAACATTATGGTGGCAAAATAAAATAAAATAGTTTACTGTCAAAAGTGGCAGATCGTTTAAAATTGTAGACTTTAAAAAAAATATATTTTCTATTAACGTTCATTATATTCTCTTACCAAATACAACACGTGTTATGATTAATAATCGATGATAATCATAGCACTAGTTATATTATCCCCGAAAATAAATTTATCAAAATTGACGTTAGTGAAAAATATTATACCAACTTTGTAAAAATAACTCCCAAAGTAGGGGTTTCGAGTAATGTTGGTAGTGGTGCCATAAAAATTAAATGGCTCAGCCAGGGATCAGGCCTCAGCTTGTCATTAATGCTGTAATGCGGTATTGCCGTATTGGTAAACATTTGTAATTTTTACATTACAAAATACAACATAATGTCATAATATATTCTTCGGAATGCATAAGGTTGACATGAAACTTATTAAAGTCGAAACTAAGGAGGAAAAAGGGATAGATTTACTTCTAACCCAACACCTTGTTGTAAATAAAGATCTAATAAAAGAAGAAATTGATTACAGCCCTAATAATACCAAATTGGTTGTTTTTACAGATAATGTGAATATTAAGAAAGAAGACAACTCTGATCTTGTAGATGGCATTAGCTCAAGTGAAACAGATCATATAAAGAAAAATAGTGTTAAACACATCGCAAATTTACAGTATGAATGTAATCAAGATAATAGTGCAACAACAGTGGACGAACATTTAAAGGATAACGTTTTAAAACACACTTCAAATTATAAGTTCAAATGTGACCAATGTGAGTATGTAACACATAACAAAAGTAATTTCAAAATTCATCTTCAAAAACACTCTTCAAATTACGAATACAAATGCCAACAATGTGATTATGCAGCAAAGCGAAAATATCAATTAAACTTTCATCTTAAAAAGCACTCTTCAAATTATCAATACAGTTGCAACCAATGTGATTATTCAACATACCGCAAAGATAGTTTTGAAGCTCATCTTAAAAAACACTCTTCAAGTTATGAATTCAAATGTGACCAATTGTGATTATGCAACACATCAAAAAAATAATTTACAAAGTCATCTTAAAAAACACTCCTCAAGTTATGAATATAAATGTGAACAATGTGATTATGCAGCAAAGCGAAAATATCAATTAAAAATTCATCTTAAAAAACACTCTTCAAGTTATGAACACAAATGTGACCAATGTGCTTATGCAACACATCACAAAGCTCATTTAACTAGTCATCGTAAAAAATACTCCTCAACTCTAGAATACAAATGTGACAAATGTGATTATATAACAAAACGGAAAGCTGATTTAAAAATACATCTTGTGAAACACACTGCAAGTTATGAATACAACTGTGACCAATGTAATTATGCAGCAAAACGAAAACAGGAATTAAAAATTCATCTTAAAAAACACTCTTCAAGTTATGAATACAAATGCAACCAATGTGATTATGCTACACATCTCAAAAGAGATTTTAACATTCATCTTAAAAAACACTCTTCTAGCTGTAAATACAAATGCGACCAATGTGATTATATAACAAAATGGAAAGGTTCTTTAAAAAGGCATTGTGTAAAACACACTTCAAGTTATGAATACAAATGTAGCCAGTGTCATTATGCAGCAAAACAAAAACAGGTATTAAAAATTCATCTTAAAAAACACTTTTCAAATTTTGAATACAAATGTGACCTGTGTGAATATACAACACATCGCAAAAGTGCTTTAAAAACTCATCTTCAACAACACTCTTCAAATTATTATCAATATAGTTGCGACCAATGTGATTATGCAACACATCAAAAAAGTAATTTAAAAAGTCATCTTAAAAAACACTCTTCAAATTATGAATACAAATGTGAACAATGTGACTATGCAGCAAAGCGAAAATACCAATTAAAAATTCATCTTAAAAACACACTTCACGTTATGAACACAAATGTGACAAATTTGATTATATAACAGAACAGAAATCTGATTTAAAAATACATCTTGTGGAACACACTGCAAGTTATGAATACAACTGTGACTAATGTGATTACCCTACACAACGCAAAAGAGATTTAAACATTCTTCTTAAAAAAGCACTCCTAGCTGTGAATACTAATGTGGTTATATAACGGAAAGGTGATTTAAAAAGACATGATATAAAACAGTTCAAGTTATGAATACAAATGTAAGTATGAGGGTATATAACAAAATAGAATGTTAATTAAATAATCATGTTGTAAAACTCTCTGTACTTATATTTTAAGTAAATAATAAATAAATAAATAATTAACTTTAATTTTATTGTGACCAACTTTAATGTTAATTAATTTCGATCCTATTTTTAATATGTTTTAACATCTGAACCTATTGTTTGATTACTATCAAAGTAAAAGTCACATGACGTTAAACGTTTATGTTTCGAAAATTATTAGGCTGATTTTAATCAAACAACTTGCATCATAATCGATATTTATTACTATTATTATAAGTTTTTGTTATAAACGAGTAAGTTCAAAAGTAAATATGTAATTAAAAATTATCATTAATTTTATTAAATACGTAAATAAAAAGTTTACCTCGAATAGGATTTGAACCTACGACCTGTACTTAAAATCCTACTCAAAGGTAAACTTTTTATTTATGTATTTAACAAAAAATTAATAATAATTTTTGATATTTATTTATGTGTATGTGAATGTAATTTGACATTCTTTATTACATTTAGCTAAGTACTAGAGCGAAATATATTCGGGAAAACACCACTCTTTGTGCATGTATGAATTAATAATTAAAACACAAATTAATGGATTGCATTTTTACCTACATAATATGTAGGTATAGAAGGTTATTCTATTGACTTTTTTTTCACTATCGCTAAATCGACTTATATGGTCATTTTACAACTTTTGGCCAAGATCGGCCATGATGTCTGAATGTCTGTGTTCGTTTGCGCGTGCGCGCGTGTGGATGTGTTCGTGGGTGCGTGCGTGTATGTGTATATATCCACCATAACACCTACATACTAAAATTTATTTTGTATTTAAACTTTTTTTTTATTTGGCTTGGAGCTGATTACATTTTGGGAGAAATCCAGCGAGGGAGGGGCGGTTTATTAGGGGCAATTTTTGGTTCTTATCAAATATTTCTAAAAGATCTGCGCGTGTACGCGCGCACACACACGCGGACACGGGCACACACGCGCGCGCACAAACACGAAACTTTCATTTCTTTTAATTTAAGTTAGCATCTAGGTTTCCATTAACCTCTGACTGCCATGAAGCTTTAAACGTCTGATTGACATAGATTATTGTTTTTGCGTTTACAATGTTGCCTATTTTTGTAATGAGCTTCTTATAAAAGTTAGCATAGTTATCCCAAAAAAAATTATTAAAATTATTTCATTTCTTTTAATTTTCATTTTGTAGGTTGGTAGGTCGTGTGCTATTTCACGCCTGATATTTTAAGTTAGCATCCAGATGTCTACTAACCTCTGTCTGACATGAAGTTTTAAACGTCTGTTTGCCATAGATGTTTGTTTTCACAATGTTGCCTATTTTCGTATTAAACTTATTATAAAAGGGGTTGCATAATTATCCTAAAAAAATGTTATTAAAATTATTTCATTTCTTTTAATTTCCATTTTGTAAGTTGGAAGGTCGTGTGGTGTTCCACACCATATGTTTTTAAATATACAAACCAAAGTATGACGCAGTGTCAATTACGATTTCAGAGGTTAGGCGCATCTGATAGCTAGACAAAACCTATTTGTATAGGACGGAACCTAATGTAAATAACCAATATGACTACCATGGATCTGTCATTATTGCTACGGTGATTGTAGCTTGAAGTAATGGCGCCATTTTTTAGATAATTTCTAATTTTAAACATCGACTATTACCCCATTTTTTTGCTCCACCTCATCTTATTCGAAAGATTCATCACAAGTCCACATACATACGCACTCTAGCACGCACATACATTTTTGTCATTTATGACATTTTTCAAAAATCAATTTTGGACTCATGAGACCTTAACACTTATTCTTTGCCCCCAAAATGCTATTCCTTGTCAAATTTTAACTTGGTCCACTCGTTTAGAAGTAAATACAAAATATGGGGTTTGTATTACATCAGAGGGATGATTGAAACAGTTCCAGAATGAGTTTGATTTCATATTCCACAATACTAATCCGTAGAGCGTGCAGTTTATGTGTATGTGGACTATACAGATCGTTAGGTTTTGAATTAGGGCTTCACACAATCTTTCCACTGTTTTAATTAAATTTTTTATTGTACTACACACACACGCTCATATATGTGTGTATGTATATATATATATATATATATATATATATATATATATATATATATATATATAATCAAGTAAGATACCTAAATAAACACTCACTACACTACACTTCTAATAGTTACACACTAATAAAATAAACTAAAATTATTTTTAATTTAAACCGCACAACAACTTCACTCTTGCAAAATCTTCGTAACACTGACTTGCTAATAAATATATATAAAACACAAGCTTCGTAAAAGAGGGTGGGTGCTGCATTCCAATGATAGGGGAAGAATTGCATATAACGCAGTTGCTCACCAGATGTCCGTGGGAGAGAATATCATGTTTGTGTCAGCTAACATAAAACACAGCTCAGCTTTCGAATGCAATGTTTCAAACACGCTAAGATAATGAAAGTCTTGTCTTTCCTTAGGTATAGATATTAAGTAATTATTAAAATATTGTGCAAACATATACAATTATTATGTTAGGTAAGATGTTATTTATGAATATATATATATATATATATATATATATATATATATATATATATATATATATATATATATATATATATATATATATATTGGGATGTTTTAAATTATTATATATGTTAAAGGGATATAATTATCTCAATAGGGGATAAGGTTCAGGGCTTAGAATTAAATTGTTAATATCAATATAATTAATATAATAATAATAATGTATTTGTTCGCACCGGACTAGCTCTTATCTCAATTTGGGGATAGGGTTCAGGTTTAGAGGGAAATTATTTCTGGTTCGAATATATGTGGATTGCACTTTATAAAAAATATGTTATATGAAAATTGTATCTGAACAAAATTTATACAATAACGCATGCGTTATAAAGTTACTGAATACAATTGTCAAAAAATGTTAGAATTGTTAAACAATGACTTGTTGAATTTATGTTTATAATTATAACTGGATAATTGAAATTTAAAATTTGGAAATAAACTAAATTTTTGCTTATTTTGCAGGTGTTTACAGAAGTATTATATAAACATTTACACCTATACATATAACAAATAATAATTTCAGGAAATTACACAAATAAGAACAAAATAGATAGGGTTATGATCAAAAATTAACTCACATGTGCATATTCCAAACTGCAAACGGATGTCTTCACACGGCTGGTTCCATATAGATGCAGGCACTTTCCAATATGATCGAGAATCTTGATGTATGAAGTTCACTGCTACCATTCACCCACTAACTGCAAACTGGTCCTCGGGTTGTTGTTCACTTTGCTTCGGTAACTGCTAATATTTCTCCACTTTATGGCTTCACCCAACCACAAATTTTTAATCGATGATGTTTTATTTAATTGTATTAATGCTTTCCAACTTTATCGTTTAAATAATATTTAATGATTGTAAATGGTTTAAGTTAATGTCACTTTATTTTTAGGCTCCGGCTCAAATATAAATTATTTAAAAGATCGCAGCAGAAAATAAAACTCAATTGAAGAAAAATGATTACTAATTTATTTTGGCAAAACGTAACCAGTATTCAACTTTAACAAACGAATTTTAAAACGTTCAACATAAATCGTCACAAGTTAGAAAATTTTATTCGTAATGAACTTTACGAATGTGCATAGGTATCAGTAACCTAACTTTAATTTTAAAACAATTGTCGGTTTAAAAACAATTGCGCCTGATTTCTCGTCTCTCCGTTTATATTAAAATTTTCCCGATAATTATTGAGGTTATATAAACTTACTAGTTGCACAAAAAAACACTACACTATTTTAAACTTTTCAAACAACTGGCAAATTATAGAGAGAGATCTGATCAAGGGCAATTGCTTTTATACCCTTTTGTTGGTTACCACATCTTCAACTTTTTTTAAGAAATTCAAATAATGTAACTAAGTTTCTGATTGGTCGAAAATAATTTGAAAACTTAGCTAAATCAGAATTTTAACGATAACTTTCTTATACAATTATAGATTTAAATTTTAATAACAGAAATGAAATCTGTGTTAAATTACGCATAAATAGATATGCAACTTGATATGGTTCTTTTAAATATTATACAAAATGACCTATTCTAACTTAAAATTGCTTATATCTAACTAATCTTACAAACTACACTTAAATTAATTACAAATATGTAATCCTGACAAAATTTTGCATTGGAAAACACACATTTAATGTCTGTAATCTTAAATTTAAAGGAATTTTATATTTACCAAGTAAAACTGTATAATCAACCCTCATTTCATAAATTTTGCGTTGAAATGCTTTGTACCAAGTAAATTACTATGTAAAAATGAGGAAAACCTCCTATTATTCACTTTAACAATCCAATTTAAGCCTAATTTAATATAAAAACTATAAATTTGTGAAAAAACATTAAATTTAAGACATAACCTAACTTAATTCTAAAAATATAAATAATTTGCGTTTAAAAAGGTTCATGTAAATTAAAATGTTATCCAAACTACTTGTAATAACTGTCTTTATTATATTTATTGTTCAACTAGCTTGTATTGTATAATTTTATGTCACTTTAAGAAGTCATATCGTTTAACACACTTTTATAAAATTCTACCATAAAAATGTATCTGCATGTAAATATCTTTGTGTGACTATGTTCTATACACTGTTCTTAATATTTAAAATGCATCACTATGTTTGTCACACAATCGCTTCCAAAAATATGTGAGAAATGATCATATTAAGTTCGTATTATAACCCTTTCTTAAATTTTACCATATTTCCTGCATTCTAATCTACTTATACAAAGTTCCTAACATAAATCTAACTTTACACTATGTGTACAACACCTGTAAAATATTCACATGCCAAAATACTTTCGATAAACTGAAATTTATTGAAACAAACTAAAATACTGAATTGAATTTACGGAAATAAGTTTATTTAACATTCCTGACATTTTTTTAAGTAGCACAATGCTTTTTATGATTAAACCAAAATGTATAAATTTTATTAAGACTGTTTTAACCAAAACAAATCCACTTTCTTATCATCGTGAACCAAATTACATCAAATAAATGTCTCGTACATGTATCATGCTTGAAATCAACCCTTTTTTAAAGAAATTACTAGTTAAAACTATCCGATCCCTGTCTTACTCTTATCTAAACATCTCAATATATATATATATATATATATATATATATATATATATATATATATACAAACAGATAAATAATCTTTAATGTTAGAAAATGTTACTGTTAGTGAAAATAAAAACATTACATTATTTACATTCATATATAGATATTTTTTCTGTAGGACAAATATTATTTGAGATATTTCAGTTTTAGAGAGATGCAATTTTTGCATCTCGTCACTGAATAGGTGTTTTTAATAATGGATTACAAGGTATTACAAAAATGAAATAAACTAAACAAACCACAGTCGAAAGCACAAAACTTTCAAAAGACGAAATATAGAAAAATAAACGGCGAATCGATTGGTAACAACCTCATCTGTCTTTTACTAAAACTTGCCTCTACAGATTGTTTTGAAAACACAAAATTTTCCGTCTGTGAGCTTTTAAAATTGCAACTTCGCAAAACTCTAGAAATATTTATGTTTTGTAAGACGTTTTCTCACTAAATAAAAGGGTATAAGTAAAGTATTACATATGAAAAAGAAAGTTTAGAATCTCGTCTTCGCAATGGTATATATAATCTCTGCCCACCCACGACAAGCAGGCGCTCGCGGATAGCGCCCCTTGCGCTCCACTATATGCTACGCTACGGTAATACAATGTTAGACAGTTGCTCGTAACCATCTCTTGTGTGGCCTACTCAAGTTTGTTGTGTCGTTCCCGTATTTTACCGTTGTTCTGGTTCTGGAAATAATAATAAAAGATTTGCCGCCCTAGACAATTGCCCAGTTTTCCCATTTGTAAATCGGGGCTTGATAGTGAATGTCGAATGTGAAAAGCCCCCAATGAGCCCATATTAGCATCAGGATCGCGGACAAGGGCCTGGTTCGCGCGGCGATGCTAGGTTGCCAATTTTAACACGCCTTGTAAGATAGAGACGGTTTTGGCTCAATGCTTTGTATATGTAACAATCAGTAAAGGACATAAGTATTCATTTTTTATCTTTTATTACGTTACCCAAGTTATTAAGAACGGATTTTTAAATTCTTTTATTTAATAACCTTCAGTAACATTTTCACTACATTTGCTGCTCTTTTAGGGGTTGAAATGTGAGACGATCTTATGTCAACTGGGTATCTCGGATTCTCATACGTTCCTCTCTTTTGTGTGGTTTCTGCTCATTTCTCAGATTATTATTTAAGTACCTGTAGTAGTGACAGATTCTTCATCAGTTTCATGTTTCAGTTTCATGTTGAGATTAACTGGGCATAGATGTAGCTGACGAAACTAATAGCGTTTTCCACTGGGAAATCTGGTGCGCATTGAGTGCAATTTTTGTGTTCCACTGACAAAACTCAAAATCTGTTTTGTGTCCCACTCATAGATATGTTACTTAATAATTAGATAAACAATCATTGAAACCATGTATGATGAATTGAAAATGCACATGGGGGTATTAGGAATTGCACACTAGTGAATACTGTACTGTGTAAACATAAGCCGCCGTGTGTGCAAGAAGGCAAATAGTTGTAATTATATAATTATTTGTGACCTCACTTAAAAAATTGTAGATTTTCTTTTAATTTTTTGCTATCATTTTGACTAAACGGCAGTATGCAGCTTCTCATATTTCACTTCTACTAACAGTCTGGTATCAAACACAGTCAATGTATGTATTAAAAGAATACAAACACAAGAAACACCAAAAGACACTCACGAAAACTCGAAAAAAGCGCGAAAAACCGAGATTAGAGAAACGTTTTTTGACAATTACAATTGATATTAAAAATTGAACTTGACAATCCTAATGGTACGACTGCGCATGTCCGAATACCCACAACTTGTAAATTTTCAACCCTATTGAAATGTTCAATTTGTCTCGTATTTTACACGCGCAGCTCATATGCTCTGGCTATCTAGTTATTAAGTAAGATATCTATGGTCCCACTCGTGCCTATAAAGTGAACTGAGTGCATATATTTGGCACAAGCTAATTGAGGTCGTGGAGAGTGTCGAGTGCAATTCTTTTTTGAGGTTAGAAAGTAAAATAGTAGAATTTTGAATGTTTACATTTACAATGGATGATAATAGAAAATTGCAAATAACTTCTGAGTTATTATCATTGTATATTGCGTAGTATTAGAAAAAGAACTCCCAAAATAAAAGGTTCTGTACAGAAAGTTGTACATAAGTGGTCTGAAGAAGAGGTAATTACTTCATTATTTAGTAGTCTATTGACTAAAATGGTATTTTTTCAGTTAAAAGAAAATTTTCGATTAAAAATTACCACTTTTCGTAATTTAGTTAATATGTTTACCAACTCCAATTTTTTTCAAAGGACTATCTCATGGCGGGAGCGAATCAGTTAATCCAGAAACACAAATTTTATCTTTTTTATGGTAGGTGTGTTTACTTTCTCAATAACTTTACGTAGGTACCTACTGCCTAAGTATGTCACAAGCACGGTACACGAATATATTCTTGTACCGTGGTTCCAAGTAAATATAATGCACATGTTTTTAAGGTTTGCTGGAAATAAATGTTGTCTTCGAGATGTCGCACAAAGATTTCATATAGGAGTATCTATTTTACATACACAAATTAACCAAATTTGCACTTTCTTGTTAAGTATCGCTCCATATATAAAAAAGGTTTCCATCTGATGAAATTGAAAATAATATGAGAGTGACAGAATTTGCAAAGGTGACAATAAATTACACTCTAGCTATTGAAAATGGTTGTGGTCAGTTAGAATACTCAGCACAGACTGACTTTATTAAATGATCGTCACTACATTCATGCCAGATGGCTGTCGTGTTTTATATTCATGGTGTGCAATTTGGTATAAATTCTAACACCCACTATATCAAAATATATCCTTCACACCTTATTAAAATATAATTATGTTTGACTGGAGTCAAAGCCTTTGTAAGTATGTCAGCTGGCATGTCAGTTGTAGGCAAATACTGCGTTTGAATTAAATTTTCACCAATTACTTCACTAGCAAAATGATGTGGCGCATCAATGTGTTTTGACCTTTTATGAAACATGGGATTTGCCGACAGCTTCAATGCACTCTGATTATCATTAAATATTGTAACACAATTTTCTTTTCCAGTTAATTCTAATAACAAATTTCGCAAATATATATAGCTTCCTTCAATGCCTCAGAGATTGCCATATATTCGGCTTCCATGCTTGACAAAGCTTTTGTTTCCTACTTTCCCAGGAAACTGCAGAACCTAACCGAAACAATAACCGGTATAAGCCCACCTTTTAATGAATAACTGGTCCAATCGGCATCTGCAAACCCTGTCAGCTCTGCATGTCCATTTACAAATACTAAACCTAGCATTTTAGTGTTTTGCAAATACCTTAAAATTCTTTTTTCCAATGTGTAT
This sequence comes from Vesta saturnalis, assembly GCA_036346205.1. Lineage (NCBI taxonomy): Eukaryota > Metazoa > Arthropoda > Insecta > Coleoptera > Lampyridae > Vesta > Vesta saturnalis. Next base: position 2,964,032 of record JARFJB010000418.1, on the reverse strand, counting down.
CATTATAACAATTATTAAACTGACTTAAGTAGCTAACAAAATAAGCAATACCAGGCCTATAGTTAAGACCACCAAGTACATCAAACTGCCAATAATCTGTTGATAAGGAGTTTTATCACAAATGCCACCTTTTTCAAGCTTCAAATTAGATTCCATCAGAGTAACCGCCGATTTGCAATCAAGCATGTTAAATCTTTTTAACAATTGATTTATATAACTCTCCTGATCCAAGCTTATTGCATTATTAGCCTTATCAAAGTTAATGTGCATTCCAAGACACTGCTTAACGTGCCCTAAATCTTTAACTCGAAATCTTAAATCTAATTCCTTTTTCAAAAACCTGATTTTTTTCTTTACCAATTGAAAAAATGAAAAAATCATCAACATATAAAGCTACAATATTTACACTACCACTTGAATTCTTTATAAACAAACAAGGTTCTAATTCTGATTTCTTATATTCTAAATTAATTAAACATTCCTCAACCCTTTTGTACCAAGCCCATAAATTGCTTTTTCAACTTTAACACTTTGTTACAATCATTTGATTTGATAAAACCTTTGGGTTGATTCACATATACATCCTCTTCTAAAAACCTGTTTCACATCTAAATGTTGAATGTCTAAATCTAATTCTACCGATAATGCAAATAATAGTCTCAAAGTGGAATGTCGCACTACTGATGAAAAAGTTTCATCATATTCGATGCCTGGTTTTTGAACAAAATCCCTGGCCACTAACCTCGCTCGATAACGCACATAACCTTCACTATCCACTTTTCATTTGAACACTCAGTTGCAGTCTACTACTGTGCCACCCTCCGGAACGTCACTAAGCTCCCAAGGTTCGTTCTCTTCAAATGATTCAAGTTCTTCGATCATTGCCTTTTTTTCCAGTTTTCTACATCAGGCCCTGACAATGATTCTTCAACTGTAACTGGATCAATATTTAAATAAATATTATTGGGGCACATATAAGTAACATAATCAGTGAAACTTTTAGGTTTCGGTGTTGTTTTCGACCTTTGCATTTCTACCTCAACATCTTTTTCATTTAGATTTCCAACACTTTGCTGCTGTACTTCATCAGTCTTATCCCCCACTGAAACTGTTACATCTTCAGTTACATTTGTACTCACCCCCTCTTCCTTTGCAACGTCAATACTGCTGTCAATGCCTCCATTATAACTACATCTCGACTGGTTCTAAAAATTTCACTGTTAGGATCGTCAACTCTGTAGCCCTTGACATATCCCACGAGAATCCCCTTTATTGTATTTTTGCACCAAATTTCATATCGATAGCTTTAATAGTTCAAAGATATCCACACACACACACACACACACACACACACACACACACACACAGACTCTAAATTTTTTCTAAAATGGTTTTTATTGATAACTTTAATGATTTAAAGATATCGACACACAGACACACAATCAGACACGAAATTGTTAGTTTAAACGCCTTCATCACCAACAGGTATATTCAATGCATAAACATTATTCGAAATGATACCTCGAATTCGCACATTGTTTGTAGATAATACCGTAAAAAGTTAAGTGAAAATAAAACGTTATTCTACTGGACAACGCTCGATGCGTACGCTCTACTCGCTCGTAGTTTTCAGTTGCACTAAACACGTGACTCGCCCTGCACTCGTGCGCACTCAGTGCATACCAGTGGAAAACGCTATAACATATTTAAAGGTTGTGGTTCAATTTACTAATGGCTAAATCTCGATAAGTGTGGACCAATAGAAAATAGCCTTGAATGTATAGTTTATGTATGGTTTAAATAACAGTTTCAACGTCTAAATGGAAAAGCACGGTTGGTGTAGTGGTACATTGGTCACCTGACACGTGGTTGAGGCACGTTGTATTCCCGGTGAGTACAATTTTTTTCTGTTAGGTTACAGTAGTTTTGTTTACCTAATCTAATTTTGTTAGGTTACTGTAGTTTTGTGTACTAATCTAATGCTATTAGGTTACACTAGTTTAGTTTATGTTTTTCTTCCTATTATACCGCCGATTTTAGATTTGTATACCTAACTACGAAGTTGTCAAATAAGAAAACGCGTGATTGGTCCGCATTTATCGAGATTTAGTTGCTTGTTTTAATTATCAGTGTGCTCCACCAATTGTCAAACGAGTCTTGCTTTGTAGTTACGTGATTTTTATGTCTTGAAATAGGGTCAACCTCACCTCCTTTAATGTTTTGGATTAAGTTACGAGTATAATCAAATGCAAAATTGGGATGGATTTAACTAATGATATAGTAAGTATTCAGTTATTTTTAATTTAGGTTATGTAATGAATAAACATTTCCTATTGTTTTAGGATGTTATTGGCTCAGAAGTCACAGTTGGTTTACCAGAATACGACTCTTCGAAAGAAAATAATGAAACTTCTAGACGTCTCGGTGCCAAACGTCTTAAAAAAGCAGACATCAGTTAGAGAAAGTGTACGAGGATCGTTCATCTGCTGAACACGATATTCTTCGTGAACAGACATGGAGCTATTCTTTTAAAAATAAGCTAGTTCATGATGACGTTAATATTTACTATAGGTGCAATACAGTCAACTTTAGTGGGAACAGTACCAAGTTTCAGTTTATTTACATTCCCCAGCAGATGGCCAAAATGTGAATCTGTATTGATCTGAACTTTCTCACAACTGTCATGATATTCTTCTAAAATCACGACCCAAAATTGTTGTAGATGTCAAACAAGAAATTAAGAAACGCCTAGACTTTCTTTCTCGAATAAAGCCAAAGGCGGTATTGGAGCGTCTGTAACAGAAAGGAATAGAAGTACCAAACAAAACTTTAGTTAATAATTATTTAGCTTTCATAAAAAAACAAAAAGTTGGGTTCAAGTACAATAAGCCTTGGTGGACTAGAACGCCTTTTCATAGAAAAGTCCAAGATTCCTACAAACGATACAGATACTAGTAGAAGAGGGGCACCTTCCAATCCCCTCATTTTTTTGACGTCACAAGCCCCACCTACACCCTATTTTATATACCCACGTGGGGACCGGATTTTCCACCTTATTTTACTCGCTTACGTGTAGGACGTATTTTTCACCCTATTTTACACACCCATGTGTGAGACCGTATTTTCAACCTTTTTCATCCCTAATTATTTTTATATACCCTCGTGTGAGACCGTATTTTCAACCCTTTCTTTTATTCCTAATTATTTTTTACATACACCCACGTGTGGGGCGTATTTTCAACCTTTCTTTTATCCCTAATTATTTTTACTCGCTTACGTATAGGACGTGTATTTTCATCCCTTATTTTTAATAAAACTTATCACGTCGGTTAAAGTTGCCACCTAAACCTATGGCAACACTGCTTGGATTCTGACATCACAAGACCGCCCACGTGGAGACCGCATTTTCAACCCTTATTTTTACTCGCTTACGTATAGGACGTGTATTTTCACCCTAATTTTTACACACCCACGTGTAGGACGTGTTTTTCATCCTATTTTATGACAGCTCACGTATAGGATGCGTATTATCTATCCTATGGGTCAACCCTAATTAGAGCCTTTCTGTACTTGCGCACGTGAGGGGAGATGTAGGCCTTAAGGGTTGGAACTGATCTTGGGATAAGTCTTAGAGTTTGGTCTTGGGATTGGTCCAGGCGTTGGACTTGGAGTTGGTCTCAAAGTTATTTTGATGGCATTAGGGTTCTTTTGGTTAGGTATGGAGCCTGGCTTTAGTTGTAATCCCTGGAGGTTAGGCAATTGTGCATGCATGCTCTCTCTCTCTCTCCCAAAATTTAGCTAACACGAAAAGGGCAAACACGAAAAATGGCTAACACGAAAATGGCAAACACGAAAAACGAAAACCAAGATTTCGCTAATACGAAAAATGGCTAACACGAAAATGGCAAACACGAAAAACGAAAACCAAGATTTCGCTAATACGAAAATAGCAAACACGAAAAATGGTGAAAACCAAGATTTCGCTAACACGAAAATAGCAAACAAGAAAAACGAAAACCAAAATTTAGCTAACACGAAAAATGGCAAACACGAAAAACGAAAAACATGAAAACACGCAAACACGAATCAAGGCCAGGAGCTGGAGCTTACCCTCAAGGAGTTGGGGTTTATAAATAAAACATATATTTTATTTAGGAGTTGGGAGGGAGAGAGAGAGAGAGAGCGCGAGGGAGAGAGCATGCATGCACAATTGCCTAACCTCCAGGGATTACAACAAAAGCCAGGCTCCATACCTAACCAAAAGGACCCTAATGCCATCAAAATAACTCTAAGACCAACTCCAAGTCCAACGCCTGGACCAATCCCAAGACCAAACTCTAAGACTTATCCCTAGATCAGCTCCAACCCCCAAGGCCTACATCTCCCCCTCACGTGCGCAAGTACAGAAAGGGTTGACCCATAGGATAGATAATACGCATCCTATACGTGAGCTGTGATAAAATAGGATAAAAAAACACGTCCTACACGTGGGTGTGTAAAAAATTAGGGGTGAAAATACACGTCCTATACGTAAGCGAGTAAAAATAAGGGTTGAAAATGCGGTCTCCCACGTGGGCGGTCTTATGACGTCAAAATCCAAGCAGTGTTGCCATATGTTTAGGTGACAACTTTAACCGGCGTCATAAGTTTTATTAAAAATAAGGGATGAAAATACACGTCCTATACGTAAGCGAGTAAAAATAATTAGGGATAAAAAGAAAGGTTGAAAATACGCTCCCACACGTGGGTGAATGTAAAAATAATTAGGAATAAAAGAAAGGGTTGAAAATACGGTCTCACACGAGGGTATATAAAAATAATTAGGGATGAAAAAGGGTTGAAAATACGGTCTCACACGTGGGTGTGTAAACAATAGGGGTGAAAAAATACGTCCTACACGTAAGCGAGTAAAAATAAGGGTAGAAAATGCGGTCTCCCACGTGGGCGGTCTTGTGACGTCAACATCCAAGCAGTGTTGCCATATGTTTAGGTGACAACTTTAACCGACGTCATAAGTTTTATTAAAAATAAGGGATGAAAATACGCGTCCTATACGTAAGCGAGTAAAAATAATTAGAGATAAAAAGAAAGGTTGAAAATACGCTCCCCACACGTGGGTGTATGTAAAAAAATAATTAGGAATAAACAGAAAGGGTTGAAAATACGGTCTCACACGAGGGTATATAAAAAATAATTAGGGATGAAAAAGGGTTGAAAATACGGTCTCACACGTGGGTGTGTAAAAAATAGGGGTGAAAAAATACGTCCTACACGTAAGCGAGTAAAAATAAGGGTGGAAAATCCGGTCCCACACGTAGGCATATAAAATAGGGTGTAGGTGGGGCTTGTGACGTCAAAAAAATGAGGGGAGGGGAAGGTGCCCCTCTTCTACTGATACTTTTGTAGTTTCATATATTATGGAATACGAAGAACCACCATTTTTCCATTCCTTTGTTTTCATAATATTCTTTTCGGGTTTTTTGTCCATATTTTATTCTTCCTTTTTTTATTTCTTTCCAGCATTCTTGTAATATTTCGCACTCCGTTCTTCTAGTAACTTCCTCCTCGTACTTTATTGCTCTATATCCCGCCTCCACCCTTATTTGTTCTTCTTGCATCTCCTCTCTAATAATGTATCCCGGCGTTTCTCTTTCCACTCCCAGTACCCACTTCCAGTAATTTTCTTGCAGTCCCCCTGTCTCCTTATACCCTTTCCACCCCCACACTTTCGCCTTTACAACACCACACTTTTTATTAGCTTCTCAAATAATAGTTTCATTTTCCTTAAGTCCATTCCAAACAGTCTTTCCCCTACACTCCACACTTGCCCTATTAATTTGTTTCCTTTTCTCCCGTTGTTTTATATGTTCATCCCCATCTTTGTTGTCTTGCCTCGTCGTGTATCCCAAGTATGTGATTTCCTTTACCTGCTGCATCTTCTTTTCCCTCCATTTCCACTCCTTTTTCCTCCCCCTTTTCTCAATACCATTACCTTAGTTCTGTTCCCATTTACTTCCAGATCTTTTCTTTTCAAATATCTGTCCATCGTTTTCCACATCCCCTTAATTTCTTTTTCTTCCTTTGTTATTAGCACTGTCATCTGCGTATGCCAGCGACCACACTTTCCTGTTCCTCACCACCAGGCTTCCGTCTTGCTGCCCCCTTAGTGTCTCCTCCAGGTCTCCTGTGTATACAGCGAACAGGCTTGGGCTCAGTGGGCATCCTTGCTTCAGTCCTTTCCTTGTTAGAAATCCTTCACTTAGCTTCCCATTTGCCCTCACTCTGTTTCTAGTTTCTTCCATCCTTTCTATTAGCCTTTGGTTTATCTTTTTTTTCTCAGGCATTCCCTCAGGTTTTGCCTGTTCACCCTATCGAAAGCCGCTACTAGGTTTACGAATACAGCTACCATTTTCTCCCTTTTCTTTTCTAATTCCTTGTTTGCCATGTGTTTCAGAATGTATACATTATCAATCGTTCTTCTTCCTTTCCTGAATCCTACCTGGTAACAAACTCTTCCTTCTGTTTTCTTCGTTAGCCTTTCCTCCAGTACGGTCTCGTATATTTTGAAGGCCGTGTTAAGCAATGTGATTCCTCTATAATGTGTCACTTGCTTTTTGTCTGCTTTTTTGTCCACTGGGCATATATGTTCTTCTCTCCACCTCTCTGGGAATCCTTCCCCTTTCCATATTTTGTTTACTATTTCCGACATCCTTTTTGCTACCTTTTCTCCTCCATATATCCGCTGTTCACCTTGTGTCCTATCTTCTCCTGCAGCTTTACCTTTTTTCACATTCTGTATTGCCTCTATTACTTCCTCTTCTTTGATTCCTTCACCTTCTCCATATATTTCGTATCTTTCTTATGTTGTCCTCCTTCTCCTTCTTGTATTTGCTCCCCCTCCAGTACGTTCCTGAAATATCTCTCCCATTTGTTTACTTGTATTCCAGTTTTTGTCCATCTTCTCCTTTTTTCTTTTATTAAATATTTCCATACGTCTCCTTCCGTTTTTATATCATTAATCTGATCGTCTTGCTTCTCATTGTTTTTTTGCCAAAGCCACACACACAAAAAATATGACCACAAAAAAATGATTGTCGTGTTGATCCAGTTGATTGATTAATTGATCTGATTAATGGACCTGATGAATTGATTTGATTAATTTATCTGGTCTAAGTACATGTCGTAGGTTCAAATCCTACTCGGGGTAAACTTTTGTATTTAAAAATGGATATGATTTAATTGTTTTGATTTCAAAAGGACATTGATGACAAAGATGACGTTCAAAACAAAAATGTCCGATACCCTTCGGCGTTTGCACGAATTCAGACGTTTGTGCATGCGCCGAATTTTGGGTCAGCTGGAGGTGCTTTGTAGCTATGCGCTGGACCCCTCATTTTACTCATAAAATATAAATATACCGTCGCACGAAATAACATTTTTAGGCGCCACCTTTAATTGAACGAAATTAACAGTTTTTGTCTCCTCTAGATAAAAAAGTGTTTGAGGAAATTTAAATGGGTTAAATAAATTAGACTTTGGTTACATTTCTCCAGAATACCACAAAGTTATAAAGATTCACAATTAGAAATAACTATTGTGTTAGTCTTGTATTCTGTGAGGATATTATTATTAATATTATTTACAAATCATGTCTTTGTTTCTTCTAGTACTAGGATAATCGTTACAAGTGTCACCCTCACTAGAACATCAACCCGTGCAGGCAAAGTGCATAGTTTGAACTAGCTCAATGGTAGGGTCGCGTTTCTTGCTCAAACTACAAAAAAGCTCGTTACAACTAAAAAAAATCGGAAATAAAATAATACTAAGGCGCCACCTGACTTTAAATTTCCAAAATTATAACGTCATGAACTATATCTAATATCAGGAATACAAACTGTTTGTTTGAAAACGAGAAACTCGACAAACGTACACATTCACCAAAACTTCCTCACATCTAGTGCTCTAGCCATCATATCACACGTTAATTTTGGCTCAATCCGTTAATTTACTACAAAATCACTACAAGCATCTGTTACAAAACGCTTTCTTAGTTTGCAAAATAAACTTACTTCAAAACTTACGATCTAAAACTTCATTACGTAAACTTAAAAATATAACTACATTTATTTAAAAATCTACAAAGCTTTATGTTAAAATCAAGACACTGTTTGTTATTCAAATTCAAAAATAGTCATACACTTTTACGTCAACATATTACTCAAAATTAATAGAGATCCTCTCCATATTTTAATTCAAAATAATCATCAAATGTGATGTATTTGCAGAATCTTATTTCACAAATCAAAACATTGTTCCCTGCATTATACTGTACTTAAATACACTACTTAAATTTTGCCAAATACTCTTAAATTAAAATCATGTTAGAATTGACTACTTTCAACATCTACGTTACCTATATATTAAGTAAACGATGGACATGCTTTTAACCTTCCTAATACCGGGTGGGGTGTTACAGCACCCCAGCGGCACAATTTCGTTATTATTATTCATTGAGTATAATATTTTTATTCCGTATTTCGTTACATTGTTCCTTATGGTTTTAAGTATGGCATAAAAAATAAATGTAAAAAGTATTTAATACTGTCATATCATTTATTACCTTATTACTGCATGACAGTGCGTTTGGGGTATTGAAACACCCCACCTGGTATTATTCGTTACTAATCTACTTGAAGTTTTTCATCAACACAATTATTTAGGTGATTATTAATTGCATGAGTAGTTCTCAATAATCATTAGAATTACGTGTAGATCTATTTCTAATTTAATTTTTATTGTCTACGTTTGAATCAACAAGATTTTCTAAAATGTTATTGGCCATGAGATATTTCCTTACATACCGAAAATCCGAACTCGCACGATCGACGATCGTGTGGTTTTAGATTCAAACTCAACGTTTAGTTATGTCTGAATATTTGTAGTGGTTACTACTGTGGGTTATTGCGTGAGTTGATACTATTGATACATTATGATGGAAGCTTCATCATGAACAAGAAGGATTTTCGAAATGGCTAGAAACGTTCATAATTCTGGTGAGTTTACGGATTACATACGATAATGATTATAACGTGTTTCATTTCTTTGTTTTCTAGACGAAGAATATGAGAATTGCGTAGTTCTAAGGTTGGACTTAGGTAGCGATCTTTCTGAAGCAGAAGGTAATATAGAGCAAGTAATTGAACTCGATGACGAAATAAATTATTCCTCCGATTTAGAAGAAATGATGGAAACGAACTGGCATGACATGTGGTTCACCAAAGATGATACATTTTGGCTAAAAGAACCTCTCATTAGAAAACGACGTATTTCTAAGAATGTCATTAAAATTCCTGCGGTGTTCCTTCAAAAATATCACGTTCCAGTAGTTTTACAGATTTATTCAAATTATTTATTTCTCCGGAACTTGTCAATTTTCTAGTTAAATTTACAAATCTTAAAGGTTTTTGGCAATTGAATCAGAGCACTCATGAAAACGTGCAATGGAAACCAGTAAATGAAAAGGAAATCTACGCTTACATAGGTTTATTGGTAACAGCCGGGGCGCTAAAAAGTAGCAGAGAACCAGTGCGGATGCTATGGCAAAATGATTTCTGCTTCAAAAGGCCTATATTTCCTGCCACCATGCCTAGAACGCGATTTTCTCAAATTTCATGTTTGTTGAGATTTGATGATTACACCACAAGAACAGAACGACGGCAACATGATAAAATGGCACCACTTCGAGACGTTACAGAGATTTTTATCAAAAACTGCCAGGAACACTATAATCCAGGGTCACATTTAACGATTGACGAACAACTTGTAGCATTTCGTGGTAAATGCCCGTTTAGGGTGTACATGAAAAGCAAACCCGCCAAGTACGGAATTAAAATTTGGATGCTTTGTGATGCTAAAACGTCATATTGTAAAAACTTCCAAGTGTATTTGGGGAAGGAAGGTCACTTTCCAGAACGAAACCAAGGCAAAAGAGTTGTCTTAGATCTAGTTTCATGTTTGGGCTCTGGATACGGAATTACCACGGACAACTTTTTCACTTCTCTAGATTTAGCTGAGGAGTTACTAGATAAAAAGCTAACCTTATGTGGAACATTGAGGAAAAACAAACCATATATCCTTATGGAGTTTCTTCCTTCTCCACAGAGACAAGTTTATTCGTTAGTCTTCGGATTCCAATCCGAGGTGACACTTGTATCGTATGTGCCAAAAAAAAATAAAAGCATGACACTGTTATCATCAGAGCACAGGGATAAAAGTGTTGACAACGATAAGGGAAGGAAACCTCAAATAATCAATCACTACAACGCAACCAAAAGGGCCGTAAACACTTTGGATAAGATGGTGGCGGAATACACCTGTAATAGGCAATCCAAACGATGGCCTGCTGTGTTGTTCATGAACTTTATAGACATAGCAGCGATAAATGCTTTTGTACTTTTTAGGCAATTGTATCCAGAGTGGAATGCTCAGTATCTGGACCGAAGAAGAATGTTCCTCTTAGAATTAGGAAAGGAACTAGTGAAACCTCAAATTGAAAGCAGAATTTCCAACGCTGATATAAAAAATCGTCTTACAAGAGAAACCGTGAGCATTATAAACAAGGTATTAGAAGAAATTACCCCCATGCAACATCAAATCAAAAACATGTACCGTATGGTGGATGTCAAAAGTGTTTGTTCTATTTGCAAAAATCCGTATGCCCCGAGCATAGTTGTACAACAAAAACTTGTAATACATATAAAACATAACATTTTCTTAATTATTGACTTTTTTATATTTTTAAATTAATACTAACAAGTTTCTATAATATATTGTCTCTTTTATTCATTTACTAAATCATGACACCTTACCTTTAGGTAGATAATTGAAATACTAAAACTTAGAGCAAAAAAAAAAATGGGCTGTCAAAACACCCCACCTGGTGCTTTGTGTTTCGAAATTCACCCAGTATTAGGAAGGTTAAGAAATTGCGTTTGTCCGCGATCGACATTAAATCGGTCACTTCTTCATTTTCTGGTAACACCTTTTATTTTCACTCCACTATAAGCATAATTTCAAATCACGTTACACAATTCATACAAGGACTGCTACGATTACTCTTTCACTCCGCGCAAAGCAATACACACTTAACACGAATCGTTAATTTTGCCGGAGGAAAATACACTAACCTTGGCTTAAAAATACTTGGAATATTTCGACTACATCAAATTTTGTTACGACATAACTAACTAAAAATACGGAAAATTACGAAACACTACACTGTATAGTACAATGTAACCAAATTTTCTGATTCTCAAATTCTAACTACGTTACAGCCCCTTCGTAGTAGCGGCAACCGCCACTCAACTTTTTTTTATTGTGCTAACATTTTCTGATCGAAGACTGAACTTCGCTTCTTTGCTAACGACTAAAAGGATCATTTCGCAATCACAATTAAATTTTCAATAAAATATATGTATTCTGATTTGCTATTTGCAAGGCGGTTTAATAACATTTTCAGAGAATCGTTTATTAATGAGAATTATTAAACAACTCCAAATCATGTATTAATAGGGTCTATTAATAAACGATTTAAATAAAGTTGCTAGAAGGTGCTGCATTGAGTAGTATGAAACATCTAACAATGAATGTATTGCGTCAAGGAATGAGAACTGTCCGGCGTTCTGTACTTTCATTACGAGATGGCAGCCTAGTCGACATAAAATTTTCACTTTGGAAAAACAGGAAAGTTAAAGAAAGCGATTATCTGAAATAATATTAAATTTATTAAAGCTCTAGTTAATCTTTAATATGAAATTTAGATTTGTTAGTTGGGTTATAAATACGTGCACTAACTGTTATAGCAGATTTCTTCACTCCGTCTTCATGTTTTGATACTTAAAATAATGTTTGTAATCTGTAATCAGTGCTGACGGCGATAACTGTACTTGTTACCGAAAGGTATACATTTTGTATAATTTATCTTAAAATACATGATTTACAATCCAAAAAAGATCAGTGTTTATATTTATAAATAGAATATTATAGTTCAAAATTTATTATATTAAGTATATTATGTTATGTTGTTAACAGTCAGAAAACAAAAATTGCATCAACGACTATTATGCAAATTCACATTTGCGTGGTATAAGGCAGACATCTAGAAAGCTATGTGGTTAAAGGCAACTACACTAAATCAAAATTGGAATTAGCACTTTGCTCACTGTGGCAAGTTGAATTCGGTATTAAATTAGATTGATATTGTGTCGTTAATTTGAAAATCAAAGCATAATTAATTATGGCAAAATAAAAGGCAGAATGATTCGATTTGTTAGGGAAAATTTCACATTTTCGCTTTCTACTATACTATTCTTTTTACATACTGTCAGAAATTCAGTTACACTTTCTCATAAAGATATACCTATTTACAAATATATCAATAACAATAACTTAAGAAATTCTATTTCAACAAATCAAATTTGTAATTATTCAATGTGTAATAGATTGTTCATCATTAGTAATGTATCACTGCTACCTTTAGCACTGCCTGGATTGTGCTTTAAACTGTGTTCATATTTGTTGAATAAACATAATGGTTACATTTGTAATCAATACTTTAATTATCTTATGTACAGTGTTTAACAAAAAGACTTCCTTTACTTTGATACATAAACACATTTCTATGTGCTGCACAACATCCACTCATAAAAACTTTCACTTCTCTTGAATACTTATATTCCTGGCATTTCAACCATTGGAAGTGTGCTTTACAAAGTGATTTTTTAAACTTTGTTCCACTTTTGTTGAATAATCGCAATTGTCACATTTGTAACTATTACGTAAATTATGAATTTCACTGTGTCTATCAAAATTACCTATATGGTTTCTTGCATAAACACAATGGTCACAATTGCATTTGGCACTACTATAATTACGCTTTACAAGGTAATGATAAAAGTTTTGTTTCATTGTTGTTGAAAAATCACACTGTTCACATTTGTAATAAGAACCACTTGAATTGTGCTTTACAAAGTGCCATTAAAAATTTTCTTTCACTTTTGTTGAATAATCACATGGTCGTATTTATAATCGATACTTAAATTAGGTTTTACACTATGTTTAAAAAGAGCACTTTTAATAGTTTCATACATACACACATTTGTATTTAGGGCCATTTAAACTGTGCTTTATAACATGACTACTTAAACATCGTTTTACTTTTGTTGAATACTTACATTGGTTACATTTGTATAATTTGAATTATACTTTATACAGTGATGTTTTAAACTTTGTTTCACATTTGTTGAATAATGATGACATTTGTAAACGTTACCTGATCATGTATTTCACTGTGTCTATTAAAATTACGTTTATGATTTGTTGCATAAAAACATTGGTCACAATTATATTTAGCATTACTTGAATTATGGGTTATCAGATGATTCATTAAATATTGTTTCACTTTGTTGAATAATTGCACTGTTCACATTTGTAATTAGAACCATTTTAATTATGCCTTACAAGGGGATGATCTAAATTTTGTTTTCCTTTTGTTGAATAGTTGTATTGTTCACATTTGTTACCAACACTTGAATAATGTAAATAACTATGTGCAACAAGCCCACCTTTATATTTGCCTTCGTAATTCCATGGGCGACATTTGTATTTAGGATAACTTGCTCACATATGTAATCTATACTTGAATTGTGTATTGTACTATTCTTCAAATTGGGATTTACTTTTGTTGAATAATTGGATTGCTCACACTTATAATTATTCTTTAAATAACTTACTTCCGTTGTTTCGATTTCCAATATCATTTACTAAATCAGATTTGTGCTTTACCAGATGATTTCACTTTTGTTGAATATTTCGATTGGTTATATTTGTAATCAATACATGAATTATGTTTTGCACTATGTGCATCTAAATTTTGTTTCACTTTCGTAGAATAATCGCATTGGTCACATTTGTAAACATTACTTAAATTATGTATTTCACTGTGTCTATGAAAACTGCTTTTATAATTGGTTGCATACATACATTGGTCACACTTGTATATAGCACTACTTGAATTGTGCTTTATCAAATGATTCCTTAAATATAGTTTTACTTTTGTGGAATAACTACATTGGTCACATTTGTAACCAATACTTGAATTATGTTTTGCATTATGTGCATCTAAATTTTGTTTCACTTTCGTTGAATAATCGCATTGGTCACATTTGTAAACATTGCTTATATTATGTATTTCACTGTGTCTATGAAAAATGCTTTTATAATTGGTTGCATAGACACATTGGTCACACTTGTATATAGCACTACTTGAATTGTGCTTTATCAAATGATTCCTTAAATATAGTTTCACTTTTGTGGAATAACTACATTGGTCACAATTGTAATCAATATTTGAATTATGTTTTGCATTATGTGTATCTAAATTTTGTTTCACTTTCGTTGAATAATCGCATTGGTCACATTTGTAAACATTACTTAAATTATGTATTTCACTGTGTCTATGAAAACTGCTTTTATAATTCGTTGCATACACACATTGGTCACACTTATATATAGCACTACTTGAATTGTGCTTTATCAAATGATTCCTTAAATATAGTTTTACTTTTGTGGAATAACCGCATTGGTCACATTTGTAATCAATACTTGAATTATGTTTTGCACTATGTGTATCTAAATTTTGTTTCACTTTCGTTGAATAATCACACTGGTCACATTTGTAAACATTACTTAAATAATGTATTTCACTGTGTCTATGTAAACTGCTTTTATAATTGGTTGCATACACACATTGGTCACACTTGTATATAGCACTAGTTGAATTGTGCTTTATCAAATGATTCCTTAAATATCGTTTTACTTTTGTGGAATAACTGCATTGGTCACATTTGTAATCAATACTTGAATTATGTTTTGCACTATGTGTATCTAAATTTTGTTTCACTTTCGTTGAATAATCACATTGGTCACATTTGTAAACATTACTTAAATGATGTATTTCACTGTGTCTATGAAAATTTATTTTATAATTGGTTGCATACACACATTGGTCACACTTGTATATAGCATTCGTTGAATTGTGCTTTACCAAATGATGCTTTAAATATCGTTTTACTTTTGTGGAATAACCGCATTGGTCACATTTGTAATTAATACTTGAATTATGTTTTGCGCTATGTGTATCTAAATTTTGTTTCACTTTCGTTGAATAATCACATTGGTCACATTTGTAAACATTACTTGAATGATGTATTTCACTGTGTCTATGAAAACTGGTTTTATAATTGGTTGCATACACACATTGGTCACACTTGTATATAGCATTAGTTGAATTGTGCTTTATGAAATGATGCCTTAAATATCGTTTTACTTTTGTGGAATAATCGCATTGGTCACATTTGTAATCAATACTTGAATTATGTATAGCACTATGTCTATTAAAACGACTTTTATAATTTGTTACATAAACACATTGGTCACACTTGTATCTACCACTACTTGAATTGTGCTTTATCAAATGATTCCTTAAATATCGTTTAACTTTTGTAGAATAACCGCATTGGTCACATTTGTAATCAATACTTGAATTATGTATAGAACTATGTCTACTAAAACGAGTTTTATGATTTGTTACATAAACACATTTGTCACATTTGTATTTAAAACCACTTGAATTGTGCTCATCGTGATTCTTTAATATTCGTTTTACTTTTGTTAAATAACTCGATTGGGCAAAATTATAATTGTCCTTCAAATATCTTAATTCAGTTGTATCAGTTCCAGTGTAGTCTAAAAATAAGAGGTTTCTTCCTGTTTCTTATTTGCAGTTCCTTCAAATTCAGTCTTAATTGTAACATTATTAGAATCATAATTTGTTTCTTGTTTAATTAGATCAGAATTTAACAGTATATGTTTCTGGATAAGAAACGTATGAATATCTGTTTCCGCATCAGGATCGAGTTTAATAATTTCTTCATCAATTCGTTGCGACATTTCGAATTTGTTGCTTCTTGTAGAAAATGCGATCACACGAATAAAGCGGGGTTCACATTAACGCAATTAACGAATGCTTAAGCAGGAAGGTTTTTTGGTGCAACGACGTCACAGTGCTCATAGCAGGTGACCATGTGTCAATGTCAGTTGTCATTGTCAGCAAACTTGTCTTCTATATATGAACTCTGAAACTGATTTGAATTTTGAATACAAAACTAATAAAACCTTAAATAAATGTGGCCGCGCCGTGCGCGTTTAACGTGTTAAACATTAGCGAGTTTTAGTATTGGATGTTCTGTGATCTGATCAAAACGATAATTAAGCAGTTTTTTTGTGTAGTGTTTCACAAGCGACTTATTATGAATCCCCAAATTAATACGAAATGCACTGTTTGTGGTAAACCATATACACAAGTACAGTAATCAATCTCAAGTGTATACCACGTGATCAAAATATTTAAGTTGGTACCACTGATAGGTTGGTAAGAAGCTGTATTGCTCTAGAGTCACGGCAAAATCTTTTCCGTTGTGGGGGTGAAATTGTTAGAGAGAGACAAATTTAACATACCTACTTCCATAATAACCCTGATAATTACAAATGATATATCTATGTTAGTGAAATCATTGTCTAAAAAAAGAATGGTGAAATACACGTTGTTGGGTTGTTGGAGCTGCCGAATAAATTACAATGTTGTCAGCTCTTCTGTTTACACATAACTTCTAATTTTGACGTTTTCCACATACGTTTTAATTCCCAATATTAATTGATGATAAATATAAGCTCCTCGAA
Source organism: Vesta saturnalis (assembly GCA_036346205.1). NCBI lineage: Eukaryota > Metazoa > Arthropoda > Insecta > Coleoptera > Lampyridae > Vesta > Vesta saturnalis. The sequence goes on along the minus strand of JARFJB010000418.1, from coordinate 2,947,235 downwards.
ATTATACATGACTACTTCAAAATGTTACAATTGCTTAATCATCGCAAAATGATCTAAGAACTGTTAAAAGTATTGTTACTTAGTTGAGAACGAGTATTTCCATCAAAAACTAATTTTCAAGATAAATGTAAACAATATAACCTAAGTATTATGTTGACGTCGAATTTCATACGTTTGGCAACAATGTCAAGCGCTGACGTTTATCCCCACATTGGAAAAGAGTTTGCTGCGACTCTAGCTACTCTAGCGCATGGTTCGAGTAAAAACTTCGATAAATTTCAAATCTGTATGAAGGTCATTAACTTATACATATTATAAAATATTATCTTAATTTAAATAATGACTATTTTGTATTTGATTAGATTGCATCCCTATAAAATTCAACAAAATAAATAAAATATTATTTAATGATTGGATTAAATCATTACAAAATAATGAATCTTAAGTATTTAAATGTTATAATTTCGTTATAATTAAATAAAATTTACATTACAGTACAGTACAGTACAAATCTTTTTTAACTCCTTAGGTCCACATTAGTTATCACACTTAGCTTTACAGCATATGTTCAAAATGACCACCATTAAATTGTAAACATAAGTTAACCCTACGTTGCATATTCGCAAATACATTTGGTAACATTTCGGCACCAATGTTATGAACTTCGTGAGTTATAGCATCTCGCAATTCTTGAAGAGTATGCAATCTTCTGCTGAACACTTTGTTTTTTAAATAACCAAAAAGAAAAAAGTCTAACGATGTCAAGTCTGGTGAATTCGGTGGCCAACGGTTTACACTAATGATTCTATCTTCACGTTTGCGTTTTAAAACACTACCAGTTTCCATGAATCGAGCTATCAATCGATTACGATGTTGACTAAATGTTTCGTAACTAATATTTTCATTTGGGTCCTCAACAGTAAATTGATCGATGCATGATTGCAATGAATAATGCCATTGCCCATTACCATCTTGGAAGCCGCTACGAAAATGAGCCACAACAATGAATGTGTCGTGTTCGATTGAAAACAGCATGACGATTAAATTCGATATCACAATTTGAAATTCAGAATATATAATTTGTCTTGATATAGACAGTTTGTAAATAACTCAAGAAAATACAAAAGTGAAAAACGAAGGTATAATATGACATAAACGACTAATACCACACTAAAAATTCAAAGCAGCCAACTGCAAAACACAACAATATTACCAACTAGGGATTTTTGTCATACCACTACAGTACACTTGAGATTGATCACGTTATACAACAAGTATTATACCGACATCAGACGCAAAAGCATCGAATGAGTATAAGAAAGGAAATTTGAAACAAAGTCTCTACTCATTGTTCATTTGAAAGAACATAATCCATATTCAAAGACAAGAAAAATCAATAAAAGAATCAGATGTGTCTTGTCATTGTGGGCATTTAGTTAAAGATCATTCCTTAGACGTTGGAGGAAAAGAAGTTGCATTTTGAAAACATAAAAAGGGAGTAGGTCCAAAAATTTTATGTAGGTATCATCGCGTCATATAACAGGGTTGCTACAGGTACGGAAAAGCGTGAAAACCCAGAAAAGTCAGGGAATTTGAAAGATGTATGGAGAACCAGGAAAAGTGAGGGAAAAAGCAGATAATTCGGGAAATTTCCGTAATCCTCATGTGGCAGCAACTACATGTTTTCGCGACATTACGCCACTGTAAACTTAGATCGCCATTCGGTGTATATTTCCACTCACCGCGGGTAATTGTATAAATATTATCCGGTCTCTCTTCTTCTCATTTTAAACTTGTATCTTTCAGTCACCGTCGATAATCGGTAACTTTCATTGCTGATTTGAAAATATGTGAGATATGGGATGTTGGAGTGTTGGGGGCCGGATATAGACGAATTTAGTGTTATTGTTGAGTTCTAGGAATTAGAAAGTTTTTTTATGGTTTTACAGTGGCTAATAGGCGGGCATTCTGATCAATCTGTTTGATTTATTCAGTAGAGTAGCTGCAAAGGTGAAATTATTGGAAATATTTTAAAACAATTCATATTAACGTAGAACAATAATTTTATACACTAAGTACACTTTTCGATTTTAACAAATGAAACGATTTATTAGGTTATGAAAATATTCTCGGTTGTTTATGCCAGCTCTGAGTGATGTATGTTCTACCTTAGAAATTTGAACAAGAAGTGATTAGAAAAATTTACTATCTTTACTCATATTTTTCTGAAATTTTAGCTTTAGTGATATGACCATACAAACAAATGCTCATCGGATAATCCAATTTCTAAATGTTAATAATTTTTAATTGTACAAATAACTTTCTTATGCGCAATTCTTTTTATTTTGATACCCCACATGCTATATTTTTCATAACATTCAATATCGTATACAAAAATACACCATTTTGTAAATTGTGCCAATAATGAAATTTTACTTATAATTAATTAAATCTATTTTTCAGGCACAAAACAAGTTCATATTCGACTTCTACACCCCCAAAAACATAAGTCCGCATACATTTCTAGCCTGGCTACACTAAATTTTATGTTGCACTTTCCAAATGTATGTTCTCCAAAGAGACCTGCACTATTTTGCACTCACATCCATTTATTTCACATATGATTGTCACTCCGCAGTATATAACTTCATCTAGACCACCCAAAGTAAGTATTTCTCATAATAATAGTTCAATGCGCACACTTGTGTTTGTTTAATTTCAATACATACTTTGTAACGTTATCGTAATCACTGTTTTCCTTATAAAACTATCTAACACACTTCTTATCTAATACAAATCATTTTTCCAGTTTAAGATTGTAGCAAAGAATACTACTAAGTAAGGATTTTCCATACATAATTGAATTGTATGGATATTATCAATGAAAATGCATAAATTATGCCTTCCGAAGCATGTCAAACATATGCAATATGAATACACTCCTGTACAACCTTTATTTATCTGATGTTACTGTTAACTAGAGTTTATTTAACGTAGAATCTGATGTATAATTACATATATGCAGTTCAGTTCAAGTTACCAGTAGCAGAACACGAAGACTTGAAAATGGCAGATGAGATTATGCCGAAACGTCGTCATTTCAACATCGGTTCTTTTAAGAACCATGGAGGAGAATCTACGCGAGACCAAGCTCGGAAGAACATCATATATTGAGATGATTAGATAAGATTAAGACAGGGATTGGAGAGTTTAAACTGGTAATTTCTTTAGAACAATTTGAGATCAAGTACGATACGTTTACGATGCATTTAATTGATGTAATCTGGTATACGATTGCCAGAAAGTGGATTTGTTTTGGTTAAAACAGGCTTAATAAAATTTGTACAATTTGGTTCAATCATAAAAAGCATTGTGCTACGTAAAAACATGTCAGGAAGGTTAAATAAAGTTATTTCTGTAAGTACAATTAAGTACTTAGTTTTGTTTCATTAAATTACAGTTCATTAAAAGTATTTTGGCATTTGGATGTTTTACAGTGTTTAACACATAGTGTAGAGTTATGTTTATATTAGGGACATATTATAAGTAAGATAAAATGCAGGAAAAATGTTAAAATTCGAGAAAGGGTTACAATACGAACATAATTTAATCATTACTCACAATATAAATGGAAGTGGATGTGCGGTAAACAAAGTGGTCCATAATAAACATTAAGAACATTGTACAGAACAATTTTACATAAAGAAATTTACATATAAATACATTTTTATGTTAGATTTTTGAAGAAATGTGTTAGACAATATGGTTTATTAAAGTGACTTAAATTTAGACAATACAAGCAAGGTGAACATTGAATATGATAAAGACAGATTTTATAAGTTATATGGATAACATTTTGGTTAGTTTGAACGTTTTAAACGCAAATTATTTGTATATTTAAAATAAAGTTAGGTTAAGTTTTAAATTTAAGGTTTTTTTACTAATTTATAGTTATTTTAGATTAATGTGAGCTTAAAATGATTTGTTAATGTAATTAATAGGAGGTTTTCCTCATTTCCATACAGTAATTTAACTTGTACAAGTCATTTGAACATAAATTTTGTGAAATGGGGTTGACTATACAAATTTCCAATGTTAAACAGAATTTTCCTCTAAATTTAAGATTTTGGACATATAATAAATGTTTTCTAATACAAAATTTCGTCCAGATCACAAATATGTAGTTAATTTAAGTGTCGATAGTAAGGTTTTTTAGATATAAGCAATTTCAGTTTGGAATAAGTCAATTCGTAGAATATTTAAGCGAGTTATATCAAGTTGGGTATCGATTTGTGCAGAATTTAGCACAGATTTCATATCTGTTTTTAAAATTTAAATCAATAGCTTTATAAAAAAGTTATAGCATAATTTATACTTTAGTTAAGTTTTCGAATTTATTCTGTCCAATCATAGACTTGGTTACATTATTTGGATTTCTAAAAAAAAATGAAAAATGTGGTAACTAACAGAAGGGTATAAAAGGAATCTCTCTCTATATTTTTCTATTTCATCCAGTAGTTTTGCAAAGTTTAAAAAAGTGTAGTGTTTGTGTTGAACAAGTAAGTTATTAAACCACAATTATTATCGGGAGAATTTAATACAAGTTTAACGGAGAGACCAGAAGTTCAGAAACAATTGTTTTAAACCTACATTTGTTAAAATAAAATTAGGTTATCGATATTTGTCCATGTTCGTAAAGCTTATTACGAATTAAATTTCATAGTTGTTACGATTAATGTTTAACGAGTTTAAAACAGTTCGTTTGTTTAATTTAATTTGTGTTTTCGTTTTCCAAAATAAAATCGTAATCATTTTTTTTCCAACTAGTATTTTATTCCTGCTGCGACATTTTAATAATTAATATTCCATTCGGATGCTAAAAAGAAAGTGATAATAATTTAAAATTTCTACAATCTTAAAACATTACATAAACCGATAAGTTTGAAACACCTTAAAGCAATTAAATAAATATTACTATCATTAAATTTTGTGGCTGAGTGAAATTTCTAAGCACTTAATAAGCACGTTTACCACAACAAAGCAACCATCAATCCGAGGGCCAGTGTGAAATTATTGGACTATTGCAGCAGCGAACTTGGTGGATCAATAACTTCGATCATCAATTGGAAAAAGCTTACATGAATAATTGGAACCAGCTGTGTGAAAACATCCATTTGTAGATAGAATTATGCACATGTGAGTCAATTTTTAATCTTAACCCTGCTAGTTGTATCTTTATTTGTGTGATTTCCTGCACTTATTATTTTTATGTATAGGTGTAAATATTTATGCAATAGTTGTGTAAACACCTGCAAAACAAGTAGAAATTTATTTTATTTCCAAATTTTAATTTCAATTATCTAGTTAAAACCACAATTTTAAGAAGTCATCATTTAGCAAATCTGACAGTTTAATAATTGAGTTCATTGTATTCGCAACGCATGCGTTATCGTACAAATTTTAGTAAGGTACATTTTACACATAGGATCTTTGATATAACGTGGAATCCACATAATATTGAACCAGTTAATAATTCCCTTCAAATCAGAACTCTATCCCGAAAAGAGATTTGAGCTAGTACGGTGCACAAATAAAATCACATATTTTTTATTTTCCTACAAATTAGAACTCTATCCCTAACAGAAATTTTTAATAATTATTCCCAATAGTCATTACATTTTCCCATTACATATATATATATATATATATATATATATATATATATATATATATTATACTGGAAATATTCTACCGAATATCATGCGTGCATCAAAATTAATCAGATAATCCTGGAAAAAGCATTGTTTCCTTAAGGAAGCCGCATTCGTTGGTTTTCTCTGTTGGTTAAAAGGAGAGCCCTCCTCCTTGGGAGTCGGGCTCTTTTAACTTTTAACCAACAGGGAAAATCAACCCATGCAGTTTCCAGGTAACACCGCTTTTCCCGGATTATCGATAATTTTGGACGCACTAGTGGTATTATGCAGTACGCTCATAAAGTAACGGAAATATCATTATTTTCGAAATTGTTAATTTGTGGTCAAAATCCTGCGACACGTCGATTTTTTATTTTGATTCCGGACTTTATGCTGTGCACTTTTTGGATATGACGTCAAAGTTCATATTTTTAAATGGCAACCCTGTATGTTCTTCGCGGAAATCGATGCAACTCTTTCTCCAGAGTTCAAAAATGCCCTATTTATGTGGATTATTTGAAACAGTGTGAGCGATATTAATTATTAAATATGGCATAATTCGAAAAGTGATGCGGTGTTAGTATTGTCAACGTTTGCGTTAAATTAAGAATCTGGGTGCTAAACAGTGTACAAGATTTATTAAAATAAATATAAACTGAACGAAAACAAACATAAAATAAGACTTGAAAGGGTTTTTGTCTTCCGGTGACAAAATACTTACTTCAAGTCTACCTATAACGATACATAAACATGCGGTTTTCGGCCGCTTGAGAATAAAAAATAAACTCCATATCGAATTACCTAGTTGCTTGTTGTATTGACAAAAGCCTAGACTTCAATCACACCAGTTTCGTTCTTGACTAACACCGCGCCACTTTTCAAATTATGCCACATTTAATAATAATATCGCGCATACTGTTTCAAATAATCTCAATAAATAGGGCATTTTTGAACTCAGGAGAAAGAGTTGCATCGGTTTCCAAGGAACATGCAGGGTTGTCATTTAAAAGTATGAACTTTGACGTCATATTGTAAAGATCCAGCTTAACTTTACTTATATTTCTGTAATCAATTTTTTTAATTGCCCTACAGTAATTAAGATAGGTACAGTTGTTTAAAATTAAAACCCATTACAAAAGATTGCGCGATATTGCACCATAAATAATTAATTTCTATCCCCTCCGACGTAGATGTTAAAAAGCATAAAATCCTATTACGTCCGAGAACCCTCAGCCAATCACAGCCAGAGGACCCCTGCATAGAAGCCGGATCCACCCACCGCGAATCAGTTATAAAAACCGCGGCGCTACCGGAAGAAGACAACTTCCCGTTGCTTCGCTTCGCGACAACTTCCCGTTGCTTCGTTTCGCGACTATTTGTTTGCTACTTGCTTCGCGACCACCTGCCGCTACTTGTTACTTCGCGACTCCGCTATCCTGATACGCTCGCGTCTTCAGCAGCCAGAACCGAGACCTAGACCGCGCGCCTGCCGTAGTTAGTGTCGTTGTATACGTCGCCGACCTGCCGATTACCGCATCCGTTTATCCTGAATCATCGTGCATTTCTAGTCGCGTTACTTCGCCGCCGTCACCAGTCAATTAGTTTTGTACAATCAAACTGCTGGTTGAGTTACGCTAGGGTTAACAGCACGTAAGTTTTATTGCACCACGTTTCTAAAACATTACACCAGACACCGAGAGAAACGACAGGCTGCAGAGCCTGAAGTGATCTAACCGTTCCAGTACACACACACACTAGAAGTATACGCTGGGCTGTATAGCCTGAAGTTACCTTCTGCAACCAGTACACACACTAGAAGTAGACGACAGGCTGTAAAGACTGAAGTTGCCTTCGACACACAAACCAGGACGTTGCTACTTCGGGCTAACGCCCAGAAGGCATCTTCCATTTACCCCAGCGTAAAGAAGGGTACTCGCTCAAATTCTAACGCTCCACCAGGTAGAACCCTTGATATAGCAGTCGACGGGCTTGGACCCAGAATCTTAGCAAGGGCTCTCCATTAACCAGATATTACACATACATTACAGCGACCTGATCCTGGGGAAAATAGCAATATAAACAAGCGACGCCTTGACCTAGAGGTAATCTCAATACCAGAAGCCGCATTCGTAGAGATCACCCGCGTGATCCTCCAGATATACAGACGAACCCGTGGTGCGTCTACGTGATAAATCACAGTAAACGTACTCTTGCGTCTCGCAATCGCATATAAATCACTTACTTGAAACACCTGCATTCCGTCGGAAACAATTCTCAGAATTGTTCAATTTATTACGCGCAGTCCTAAAAGGTCGTGTAAACTCGACTCCGATTAATTCGTTTATAACAATTAATAAAGAAACAATCTTTAATAATTATTAACGTAAGAGATCGTGATAAACTCCGTCTTCCCTGTATTTGTTAGTTAGAGTAAGTTTCGCTAATACGAAAAGTATACGCGTTTAACAAATATAGACGTTTTGCCTAATAATAAGGAATTAATACATTTATTTTCGGGCATAATTAAACGTTAGATATTCATTTCATTACTGTAAATACGTTCTACATTAATCAGAAAATCCTGAGATTAGCTTGTTTAGTTAGGTTAAATAATTAAACGCGTACGTACAATTTGCATTTAATACATGTAAATAGTAACCTGTCCTGTATAAAGCATTCCCAGTACTGAGCTCATCCAGCCAGTGTGAAAGCCAAATCACGTATAAGAATAGTCATGCGCACCAAGGTTACTTTAAATTATTGATTTTCTCGTTGACCTGCTTAAAGACACCAACGCGTTCGTTGCCCCAGCTTATCTAAAATATATAGAATTTTACATAGCGCCACCAGGCTACCGTGTACAGGGCAGGCCTGAGCAGTCGTAACAGACAAAAGTAAGTTGTCATTAGTAGGATTTTTGGGTCATAACACACTAACCATTGAACCACAATAATTTATATTTTCACAGAAACGGCTCAGGATCCAGTGAAAACCACTACCGTCCACGGGGGACCAGCCAAACGGGCACTGCTAACCAGGACATCCCGAGGGACACCCAATCAGATTTGTTTTGTTATACTATTGTAATTTTTCGTTATATTAATGTTATTTCCTGTAGGTTAAGTTATCTTAGATTTATAAAACAATAGGTAATATACGTTTAAAATAGTTTTGTTGTATTATTCAAAGAGTACAGTGTTGAGCGCCACGATACGAACCACCCCCGTCTTGTTGACAAGGCCCGATTTGAGCTAGACCGAGGTAAATTAAATTGAACCTTTTTAAATTTAGTTATTGTAAAGAAAGAGGCGTTACAATATCCGGAAAGTGCGCAGCGGCATCTACGTGTGCGACACAGCATAAAGTCCGGAATCAAAATAAAAAATCGACGTGTCGCAGGATTTTGACCACAAATTTACGATTTCGAAAATAATGAATTTATCCCTTACTTTCTGAGCCCACTGTATATAATATTTTTTCATTTTCTTGGAGTTATATTGCTACAATTTGGTTTTTAACAAAATTGTTAAAATAAACCCACTAGTAGGACTTAGCTTTCTTATTGTACAGAGATGAGAACACCATGACATATTGCTGCAATCAGTACCAAAAGGATAATTATATACTAGCCTTTAATAGATTTTAATGCAATTTGGAAATCATGCGTAGATTATGACAGTGGCCATAAAAATGCCACGAATCCATATTTTCCAGATTATTTCCATATTTGGGTTGACTATGGTACATCATTTTCCGATGGTTTTAGATATTTCCGCCACATTTTCAATAAAAGGACCTTCCTTCCTCATTTCATTAGTGTTTGAAGAAAGAGGATCCAATTTCATCGAAAGTAAGCCTTCCTATGAGTCACGAAATAGTGTATTATTAGATAGTAAGTGTAGCGACATGGAGTTCTTGACGGCTATTGTCCCCTGTTAAATTTTCATGCATGTTTTTTTCAACAAGTGCCCAATTTATTAAAACATTTCTAAAAGCAAAACTAGTAGAGAATTACTTCAAATATCTCTGTTTCGGTTTATTACGAAACTGCTATAAAATTGTATGTTTGTTTTCAGTTAAACATGTCGCAAAGAAAGACATTATTCCATTCTGACTGGGTCAAGAACCCAACTTTCCAATTTATAGAACCATCATCAAAAAACCAATATACAGCCTACTGTAAAACAAGTCGATAGAACTCAGTAATATGGGACGAAGAGCTCTCTAGTCACGTTAATGGGAACAAACATGTAGCTATGCTACAGAGAAGTAACGGAAGTAGCCTACTGTAATACCTCCAAATTGATCAAGCTCATCTCTCAAGTAATGGAGAGAAAAATCCCAGTACGGAATCAAAGAATTCGTAGCTTGTAAGTAAACCTGTTGAAGAGTTGCACAACTATCTTGCACCACTATTTTATTCAGGTAGTGCCACAATAACATCATTCGAACCTGAATCGGATTCAAAATCAGTAGGTCACTCATCAGAATGTCTGAATTTGTTCCTTCGAAAGGATGAAATTATACAAGCCAAGTATCAAGCTTGGGAGAGTAACAAGCGCCTATAAAATATTGTATATGGCATTGCTCCATATTTTCAAGATTTGCTTGCCAAGGAAATTTTAGGTGGAAGCTTCTTCGTAATTTCGTTTTAATAAAAGCCTCAACAAATACTCACAACTGCAACAAATGGATATTGCGATACGATTTTGGAACAACAACCAAGAGTCTGTCTGCACCAGATACTTCAATTCAGTTTTTCTGGGTCACACAACTACTCTTGATTTGTTGCAAGGCACAGAAGGTTTAGACATGACACGCCTGTTGCAGGTTTCCATGGATGGGCCAAATGTGAATTTGAAACTCTTGAGAGAATTAGAATGCCATCTACGTACTAATCAAGACCCACATATGCAGCTGTTGGTACAAATGGGTTATGCGGACAGCTTCAAGAGTGGCGAAAAATCAGCTGGATGGGGAATAATGTTCCAGCTAGAAGAAGCGACTACATACGTTATTCTAAATCGTGCGAATCCCCTAAGAAAGTTTGTGCTATAAGATGGCTTAAAAATACGCCAGTCGCGGCACATTGCTTGAAAATTCTGCCTCATTTGAAGTGTTACGGGTGAAAACGGAACCAACACCGGATATAGTAGATAACGAAAAGGGGCGTCGACTGCTCAGGGAAGGGGGGGGGTCACATTTTAAATGTAACAAAGATTGTCATTAATACTGGGCGCCAGTCTGTTATTACAATCAAACTCTTGACAGAACACATGAACGCACGCAAGGTACATCCAGTTTAGACAGACAAATACTCACCTACACGCGACATTAACCTCCATGTGTACGATAACGAAGGTCCAGGGTTGGGTCAAAAGTCTCCTTTAACTTACTTTTACGTTAAGTGCTAAAAAACGCATTTAGAAAATGAACGCACAAACAAACCCTAAATGCTCCGCTAATTATTGTGAAATTAAACATTCTCGAACAAAAAACTAGTTACCTAACAAAACTTTTTATCACAAACTAACTTTTAAGAAAAACGGACACATCCAAACTAAACAATCTCTATTGAAAAACTCTCTTAATTTATTACGTTAACCAAAAATTATTAAAACCGTATCAATTAAATTCGTGAATATGTCATTGGATCTCTTTCAAAACAAACACCGTTCGGTATTCAGAAATCTAAACTTGACTAAGGTGTGAGATTACAAATAGTGATTTAAATTAAGTACATTGTAAATATATTAAGCTAATAAAATTAGGAAATAATACACAGAGTTTATACCAGCGTCAATTAAAACGTATAAAGCAATAAATTTATAACATGAAATGCTAGATAAGTATCTTTTAAACGTAAAAAATTTTGCAAGTTCGACTTCAAACTAAATCTAATGATTATCTTAAATGTTGAATATTAATATCCGATCTCACCGACACAGCTTAAAAGCTAAGCATAGCTTAAATTACTAAGTACTGCTTAAGGGTAGCACCGGTACTTCAAAAGCGATCTTAAAACTTAAGCATTGCTTAAATTTAAAGTCAATTTCGGAGACATAAACGGCAACTTAACCTTAAAATGACGTCTATTGAATTGTGTATTGCACTATGTCTATTAAAGCGACATTTATAATTTGTTACATAAACACATTTGTCACATTTGTATTTAAAACCACTTGAATTGTGCTTTACATTGTGATTCTTTAATCATAATTTGCTTCTTGTTTAATTAGATCAGTATTTAACAGTACATGTTTCTTGGTAAGAAACATATGGATATCTGTTTCCGCCTCAGGATCGAGTTTAATATTTTCTTCAATTCGTTCCGACATTTCGAAATTGTTTCTTCTCGTAAGAAATGCCATCACTCGATTCACAAATAAAGCGGGGTTCACATTAACGCATTTAATGCAGCAACACAACACGGACGAATCGAACCATGCCCAGCTCTAACAAAGTCCACTGCCACAGTAAATGACAACATTACAAATGCTCGAGTGGAAGGCCTACACCATAGAGAAACGAATATATTTGTTTTTCTATGGCCTACACCAAGCGCGTGAGTATTCAGACAGACGAAATAACAGACCGATAATACTTTTGAATGTTGAATTTCTTATTATTTTATTTTGTTAGATCTGTAATTAACAGTACACGGTAAGTACTTGTTTGTATTTTTTTAACTGACCAAAATTTGCCGCTTACACACTCCTATAAAATGAGGAATTGTAACAAACTCTTTAAGTTTGTTAATAAAATTGACGTTTATTTAGGCAACTAACATGCATTGCGTGCAGCGTGTGTTGCATAAAACATGCATTTAATTATTTTAATTAGAACTCGTACACATTTTGTTTGCACATTCAATCTAGACATGTTCTTGCGCAATAGACCACCTTAGCGTCGTTTTTGGTTGAGTTAGGGAGTGGTTACAGTCATCCATTGTGGCTTTGTTAAATTTTTTAATAAGTGCTGTATAATTTACGGTAAGTTTATTTGAAAGCTATTATAAAACAGTTTGAGATGATTGCTTTTTCAGGCACTTTTTTTATTTACTTCTACTTTACGTTTTACTTTATTTTATTAATCCGCATAATTACTTAACCAATTGTATTTTACCGTTAGTTGCTTTACGGTGAAATTGCGTTCAACCAATAATAACGCAATAACCTTTATTACTATGAAGTGGAGTTTTAATAACCATTAAATCAGCAAAGAAATTTATGCATTTAAAGAGGGTCTACCTCCTAAACTCCCCTTCCGTGCGATATAATTTTGTTTTAATTCATTAGTTGGAAGCCGTGCTAAGGTTCAGAGTTGGCTCAAAGACAACCTGAATTGTAACGTATCTTTGGGTGGAGCCCGAATCCGTTCAACCGTCTCGACCCCTGGAGCGGAGGCCATCCTCCGTGTACCTACTGCCCAGAAGTTCAGCAATTAAAATGTAATACCGAATAAATCAATTTTTCATCCGAACCAGTATCAATTTTCTTGTATTGGTAGAAGCCGACTACAAGCTTCGCTTGCAGACCTCAAGAAGCGCTCACAAAGACGGCCACTGCTACAACCTCTGTTATTCCCAGACGACACTGTTATCTAGTAAAACATGCCCCCTATATAGAAAACAACGATTAAAATAATATAATTAGTATACTTGTGTTCAGTTCTTTGTTCACCTATCATCTTCAATCCTGCTCAAATAGCACGGCAGGAAGATTTTTGGTGCAATGACGTCAATAGTGTGCATAGCAGGTGACAATGTTGTCATCGCCAGCAAACTTACCTTCTATACATGAACTCTGAAACTGATTTGAATTTTGAATACAAAACTAATAAAACTAAAATAAACGTGGCCGTGCCGTGTGCGTTTAACGTCTTAAACGTTAGCGAGTTTTAGTATCGGATGTTCTGTGATCTGATCAAAACGATAATTAAGCAGTTTGTTTGTGTTGCACAAGCGACTTATTATGAACCCCCAAAAAAATACGAACTGCACTGTTTGTGGCAAAACATATACACAAGTACAAGTAATATACCGCATCAGAGGCAAAAGCATGGAATGAGTACACGAAAGGAAAATTAAAACACAGTCTCCTCGTGGGAATTCAGTTAAAGATCATTCCTAGACGTTGGAGGAAAAGAAATTGCATTTTGAAAATAAAGAGAGGAGGTAGGCCCGCAAAATTATTATGTATGTAGCATTGCCATCGTATGAAATATAAATATAAATAGACTTTATTTTGATTGTCATCGATTATTTTTCCCAAGGCAAAAACGCACTCCTAAACGACATCTGTAAGCTTGCCCTCAATGAAGTCCAACACAAAAATTAAGACTTATTTGGAAATATGTTTATTAATTTTACTTATAGGTTACGATATATTATTTTATGCCAGTGTCAACTCTTGGGCGGTATACGGATGACGGGTTCTTCGTTCTAGGGGTTAGAAAACGGATACTGGCCCCACCCAAAGATAAACTACTGTCCAGGCGGTGCAGCCCTGAACGTGTACGGTTGCCAAACGGCTTGCGTCGGGTTTCCCAGAGGAGGATCCAATTCAGGGTCTAATCCTTAGGATAGAAGATGTACCTAAAACTCAATTAATACAGATGGACGGCGGATACGATAGATAAAGGTCACAGGTCCCCTTGACAAACAAAATTCCTTCACCAATGATGGATGAAAATGAATGATTCTTAATAAATATGAACTCTGTGAATTACTCAAATTTTCCTGATTACGGTTTAATCAATCAAGTGATTTCCTTGCTGCTTATCGGAACAAATTGACTAGGTTTCGAACTTACTTACAGAGCGAGTCTTTATTAAGTTTAATTAGATTAATCAATTATTAAACTACTCTTTACCTCATACTCACCAGTAAGCTTTAGCTTCGTCTATACTTGCTACAGTGAGAACGAAAAGATAATCATTTTGGCGAAAGCACTTACTTATATAGAGTACGACATCTAAAAGTGGGGAATGGCTTGAAATTCCATAAGTTTAACAATGAGGCGACTGCCTAACAATTTGTTTTAATTGATATTAAATCAACTACTCAATTAATATTTCTTTCGTCGTGCTAAAATTATTCTTTATAAAGTAACAGAACGCTTGATATAAAATTCGGCCAGTTTCCATTAACAAAAAATACTTATTCTATCTAACGGTTTAATTAGTAATTAATAACACTTATACCAACTCGAAATCACGCGATTCCAGAAGATGTTACTGTTTCACACAACTACCGGTGTTCGCGTTATTTAAATACACAAAATTTTATACAATAGTAAAAAGATTAGATACATTCTTTCGTAGTTGGAATTCATAGAAAGTATTTCAGATTTAACTTTAATTATTTATATCGAAACTTTAACAATGCAATTTTCACTAAGTAAATTAACTATTTTATAAGGACGGTGTTAATTATCACTTGCATATATTAATTTAAAACTCTCTTAATTAGATTGATCGGATTTTAAAGTCTATTTGAATGCTTTGGTTTCTTATCATTCTCTAATATTAATATAAAAGGTTTTGAATGTAATTTTCATTTAACATGTGCGCTTGAACATAAACTGTATTACTACTTATCAAGTTTTAATTTCGGAATAACAAAAAGAAAACTTGTATTTATATTAACGGTTATTTATAGTACTTGATAAGTTTTAATTTGAAACAAAGAAAAATCTATTTACAATTAACGGTTATTTTTTAATTTTACTCTTATCAATATTCAACGGTGCATAATTAATTAATTTAAGGACTCAATTATCGTTTTTTGTTGGCGGAGTAAAAAGGAAAAAAAGCTAACCTTCACACATCCAAAAAATATCTGGTCTAATAGGTTAGAGCGTGCATGTCCTGCAATAATAATCGCATACATCGGAGAAGTAGTCGTAGACTTTTTCCTACCCAAGTTAGCATAAATGTAAATCAGACGAACTCATTTATTGAAAAATTATAGAAATCGCATTACAGGTAAACACAACTTATGTTGTATTAACACCTCATTAGGACAGTAGCTTCATCCAGTAAGATATATGCCTACGTTGATGAGCAGAGAATGAAATTGGTTCCCATGCATTATCTGCTTGAGATTCACAATCCTTGATCAGTAACTTGTTCTATCACAATGAGCCAATCAATATCTTGGTCTTACAAAGAACATTTTTTTTTTAGGTTAGTATTCAGTAGTGTTCAGGATTCCTCCTCTTCAGCCCTGGTCATTCCATTATTGTTGGTGTTGCGATGTTTTTTGTAATTGTGTGGTTTACAATCATGAGTTTATTATTTTTGGTGTAAAAAAAAGAAAAGATAATTTGTTGAGGGTTTGTTATTTGGTGTAAAAAAAAGGTTAAAGGTCTGATTTATTACTGTTGTGAATATTTAGATTTAGGTGTGCGTGTGGTTGAGTGTGGTGAGGGGTGTAAGGGTGTTGACGATTCGTTAGCCGGTATCCTTGCGTGGTCGTTATCCAGTAGACGGTGGGATGCGGAGTGCATATGGGATGTTATCGAGGGTCTCTTCTATCTCCTCTGGGATGTCGTCTAATAACTGGGTTAAGATCGCGGGGGGTGTTTAAATTTAAGTTTGGGTTTTTTCCGTGGGAATTTGGGAGGTTGGTAGGTGTAGGAAGTTGTGATGATCTCTTTGGTAGGGATGGTATCGCCTAAAATCCTTTTATGTGCAAAGCTTCTCTGAAGTGTTTGGATTCTGTTTGTGATTGATGGTATGTTTGCGTGTTGTGTTGTGAGGTTGCTGGGGTATCTGAAGGGTAGCCCGTGTATACGTCCAAATATCCGGCGTTCACAGGATGTTATAGAGGAAAGGTGGTTAGGGTTAATGTTTGTGTATATTGGTGCTCGGAAATCCATAACAGGGCGAATGTAAGTTTTGTATGTGTGTTGGAGTGTTTTGGGGTGACAGCCTCTGATTCGACCCCGGAGGGCGCCCAGTAGGTTTGCACGCTTTCTAATTCTGTTAAGTGTTTTCTTAACATCGGAGAGCCAATTAAGTGTTCTGGTGAATAGGATACCTAGGTATGTGATTTGGTTAATGGTGAGGGAGACATTTCTAGAGGATAGGTTTGGGAATTTGTCTTCGACGTAATTAGGGTGGCGGAAAAGGATTGCTTGGGTTTTGGAGGGGTTAATGGAGACTCTCAACCGGTTGGCCAAGTTGGAAAAGTTCCGAAGGGTTTTGGATATGCGGTTGGAGGCCGTTTCGCTGTTCCGATTAACCGACCAGAAGGCGGTGTCATCTGCAAACTGCTCAACGACTACTCCGGGTTGGGTAACTTGAGGGATATCTGAAGCAAATATGGTGTAAAGGATGGGGGCTAAAGAAGAACCTTGCGGAACGCCTGCAGTGGGTTGGAAAGGGTCTGAGAGGTTTTTCCCTACTTTCACTCTGACCGATTGATTGGTCAGGTACGAAAGCAGGAGTTTGGAGAAAGGGTCGGGAATGTTAAGGTTTCGGATTTTTTGTAGGAGACTGGTATGCCAGACCCTGTCAAATGCTTGCTTAATATCCAAGAACACAGCGAAATTGCATTGCTTATGGTTGAATGCTCTGGTGGTCTCGGTAAGCAGCTTCAACAAGGGATCGTGACACGCCCGGTTTGGGCGGAAGCCGAATTGGCTGTTGGGAAGGAGGTCGTTTACTCTAGGTGTTCCCTGAGCCGCCTGGCTAGAATTTGCTCGAAGCATTTTCCGATGCAACTCAGGAGAGATATGGGTCTGTAGGAATTAGGTGAGGTTAAGTCTGCGTGAGGTTTTGGTATCATGACGGTGGAGCCCGATTTTCAATCCGTCCGGAAGTAAGAGAGGGTTAGTCACTTATTGTATGTTTGAGAGTAGTTGGAGGCATGGGCCGGGTAGATGGCGTGGGATTTTTCTATTGAGGCTGTCGCGGCCTGGGGCTGAGTTTTTACCTTTTTTTAAAATAGGCATTGGCCTGGTCGGGCGTAATTAGGGTGTAGAAAGGATTCTCGTTGTCGAGTGGGGGTTCGGGAAGGTTAAGGTTTCGAAATTCCTCGAGGCGGTTCTCGAGGAATTCCTTGAAAACAGGATCGAATTGGGGATCGTTGGGGGATTGGAGTATGGATTGGAGGTGGTGACCAAAGAAATCGGCTTTTCCTTGGTCGGAGGAGATTAGGTTGCCCTGAAGGTCGGTTGGTCGAATTTGGGGTTAGCTTTTCTTCTGGCCAGTCTGTCTAACCGTTGCCAAAAGCGTTTACCGTCTAGATAATCCAACTGGGAAGTGGCTTTAGCCCAGGAGTCTTCTGTGTGTTTATTGGCTTCTCGCCTGATTAAGGCGTTAAGGCGATTGGACTCCAGCCAAGATAAACTCGATATTTGATTTTGTCTGTGAAAACCTCACACTGTTTTGCTTAACGCCTTTCTCAATTTAATGTATAAAATGAATATATGAAATATACTAGAATCTGAATTGGTGTTCCAAGAATTGCGGAAATGTTTTATTTGTATTTTAACTTTATTCATTCGTTACTCTCAAAAATTCTCCCAAAGAATAACTAGTTTAACAGACGCGTGTGAAAATCACCATAATTTTCGTATATAACACAAGTGGTTGGGATCTTGCCGTTAATTTTTGGTAGTTAGATCACGAATAGTTGTTCGAGTGGCGATTTTCTAAAGACAACAGCTATGAGTGATTCTGACCGACAAAAATTACCAAAAGATTCCTACCACGAGTTGGATTCAGCAAGACAATCCAAAGAAAATGCAGGAAAATTATAAATAATTATTTATTGTTGTATTATCGCTGTAAGAGCTTGTTCTTTAGTGTGGAAGATTGCCAGTGTAATCAGATCCTAATAGGCTCAAATTAAAAAATTTCGATTGCTTACTAAATTTTGAGTTAGATTGTCACTTGTAATCTCCCTAGCGCTTGGATTATTTTCGGAAATTTTTTCGAATCAAGAACGTTTTGAAAATTATCCCGGGCCGAAGATGAGGGATAATTTTCTCAAAACATTCATGAACGAGAAAGAATTTCCGGTAATTAATTCAAGCACGTGGGGGATTCAGTAAGAAAATATCCCAAGAATATCTGTTGCTATTGACGACGGGAGATTTTCATTTTCAATGTAAAATTAGATTGGCAAGCATCTGTATATACATTTTCAGTTGTCATTTGGATTTACTATCTCAAATACCTACAGCTTATTAGTCCATCATTTTGTCTCAATTCTATTAAATATACTTTACAGTAATAGGTTAGATCATCGTCGTATGCAGTTATTTAAAGTGAAAACATTAATGTACTTGCAAGGTGATAATACCTAGACCTTCGCAGCTAGTTTAAACTTTTATTCTAAAGGTAAATCAGGAATGAGCCTTAGTGGGCTTTCACATCAAAGTAGCATGCCATGTACATCTTGCAGCCTGGATCTGTTGTACGTTGTATTATGCTACTTCAAATGTTGCTTTTATACCGAAGTATCGTTTTGCCATGTGACAGTCTGAATCAATTCACCAACTAAAATTGCGTGTACGGTTTATTACTAAACATATAGTTCGATAGTGAGACTGACGGTGTTACATTGGACGAAGATTATGGTTCCATCCTTATCTTTCAATAATTCACATACTTTTTCCTATTAATGGAACCACATCGATGACTATGGTCATTAGAGGCGTGGAAGAGTGATTGATGAAACTTATTAATACGATGGTGTACTGGCATAATATCAATTGTAGAACTATATGAAGATGGATGCTCTGAAAAACCAACCCGTCGTTTTTTAAACAGTATAAATAACTAAAATGCCCCTCGACAAATTTGGACGTTCACATGTCCAGTATCAATTCGAGAAATTAACCCCTCAGTTTAAACTGATTGATGATAATCAATTTGATATCGAGAATAAGAGACTCAGCAATACTGCCAATCCCATAGATACTCAAGATGTCATCACTAAGGAATAGTATTTATCAACAAAGCGCAATTTGAATGGAAACCGTTCGACACAGTTGACGGACCCGGAAGAAGATGGTGATACTATAAATAAAGGATACCTTCATTTTTGTCTACAAGCAGTTCAGAAAGCTTTTAAAGGAAACCTATTTAGTGTTAGAGCAACAACTATATAAAATTAAAGAAACTATAGACAAATTAGTGCCATGTCTAAATTACGACTCGTCAACGAATTGCACAAACCTGCATGAAAAAATTTTAAACGAAGACGGGCAATAATTAAAGGTTTTGATGACGTTTGGCAAGCAAATGTGGTATAATTTAAGACTTATCCCAAACAAAATAAGGGCTATAAGTATCTATTAGTGGTGATGGATTGTTTTTCGAAATACTTGTGGACTAAAGCATTAAAAACGAAAACAGACCTGGAAGTTACCAAGGCCATGCTAACAATCTTGGAAAAGGTCGGAAGCCTAACAAATTTGCAGACAGATGCAGAAAAAGAATTATACAATGTGCATTTTGCTAAACTAATGCAGCGTAATGTAGTCATTCATTACTCCATCTATAGCCGCAATTGCGGAACGTGTTTACAGAACCATTAAGTGTGCTCTATACAAGACGTTTAGCCTACAAGGTAAATGTAAATGGATTGATACAATTGATACCGTAACGATGGATTATATCAATCGCAAGTATACAACTACCAGAATGAAACCCAAAGATGTCGATAATTATACAAAGCTTACTCCACCTATAGCCGCAATTGCGGAACGTGTTTACAGAACCATTAAGTGTGCTCTATACAAGACGTTTAGCCTACAAGGTAAATGTAAATGGATTGATACAATTGATACCGTAACGATGGATTATATCAATCGCAATTATACAACTACCAGAATGAAACCCAAAGATGTCGGTAATTATACAAAGCTGTATGCTTACACTCGCATAAAAACATTCAATAGAAATCGATAGTGTGGGTGACATGGTACGAGTCAGTAAATTTACAAGTATTTTTGCTAAAGGATACACACCTAATTGATCTAGTAAACTATATAAGATTGTGTAAGTTCGCATTACTAACCCCACTAGGTACATGTTGAAAGACATCAGGGGAACACCTGTAGTGGGAGGGTTTTATGAACACGAATTACAGAAAGCAAGGTATACTGGCGTGTACCTGGGAGAAACAGTGCTTCACTCCAAGAATAATAAGTTATTCATAATGTGGTGGGGATTGAATGAAAGATCATGGATCAATAAATACGATATCATTCTATAAGTAGACGTTTAACTTATTATATGTGAAATAAATTACTTACTACACTACATAGGAATAGTTTGTTTAAAAGGGTGTAGCGTTTAGATGAAACAAACCACATAAAAAATAATTGCATTTTATTTTAGTTCGCTTAATATGACATAAATAATGTTTTACTAAAATTTCATTATCTTACATAGTACACCTAAAGCACTTCTATATTCATTTAAATTACTTGATAGCCATATTCCTGAATTTGGTCCACATGTCCAACCCAAGCAGAAATTTGTGTTTGTTTCACCTTTATGAATGTTTTCTAATATCCAGCTGTAAATTTTGTGATGTTCCTCGTTTTCCCATGGTTGAAACCTATAGCAGATGTTTTGCTCTAATAATATTTCAATCAAAATATTGAGGCACTTGTAATTAGCATAATATGCTGCTTTCTCAATACATTCAGTTATAATAAATAAAGTGTCTCTATAAACAGAATTAATATTCTCTAAGCTATATTTAACATTTGCCTGCATAACAATGAATCATCAACCCATAATAAATTGTATACATAGATTTTAAGTCGCATATCACTAAGTAAATTCATATCGTCTAAGATCTTATCTACATCGTTAAAAGTTAATGAATTGTAACCTATATTAACACTCAATTTGATAAAAACTTTATTGGTATTGTCTAATTTAATTTTTTTTTCAAATAATGTCTTAATAATAACTTTTACTCTTTGAATTGAACATCACACAGTTAAAACACTCATCAGGAATAACAAAATGTTGTAATATATTCAGTACAAGTAAATGGCTTTCATAGGAGCACTTCCCCATCAAAGAACGCTTCAGGTACTTTCTGTAGATTTGAACACCACGATACCATAGTTCTTCATGCAATTTGTTTTCAAGACTACTCATAATGACAAAATTGTGTTCTGAAACAGAAAAGGAATGTAAAATGCCATGTAAAGTTATATCCCCAATGTCTAGCATCGGCGAAATTAAAATTTACTAATCTTTATCATCGCAAGGATTGAGTATTGCTTTATTCAGTTTGATTGTACCCACATCATGTTTCTTTGACCTTATTACATGCTGATATCGCTTTGTTACGTTGCCATCAAACAAAGCATGTCTATAATCATTTATCGTGATCTGTTTGACACTTGCTTGGGTAGAACCCTTTGATTTTTCATCAACAGTGTAAGCGTACATTGCTGTACGAAGTCCTACAAATTCTAACATAATTTTATCATAATTTTCATCTTTCATTAAGCATAGAACTTTCTTACTTGCTAATGGAATTCCGAGTATATGGTCAGGACTGTAATCGGACGTATCAAATTATCAATGTCTTCTTTAATGCATTCATAGATATCAAGAACTGAAAAATCGGTATACAAGAGCTTAGCATTATTAGGAAACTTAGGTAGCGTGTAATGTATAGTTCTTTAGTTGTTTGTAAAGTAAGTAAAATATGTACATCCTGCAGAATTCACTTTAAGCGCATTCCCCTCTAAAGCGGAACCATTTAGTGATATACAATAACAAGCACCTTTTTGAATGCAAAGAAATTGACCTTTCATAAATGTTAATGTCTTTCAAAATCTTCCACAAAAAATACAGCGAAAACCAGAAACAGGAGTAAGGTGTTGGTGGCGCCCTCTATCTTTTACGTTGAAAGTAAATAGATATTCATGTTTGTCTACCCGAAAAACTCCCCTGTACCAAGTGTAAACACGATATCTTGAAAAATGCAACAGCTATCGAAAAAAAGTGAAATAAAAAATACATCATTGAGAGATAATAACTCTTTAAGGAAGCAGAATTAGACTAAGGTAAGATGACCTAAATGCAGTTATTTTAACCCAAGGAAACTATCTATTAACTATGGTTCATTCTTTACAAGACACCCTGTACAACATTTGCTATCATATTTCACTTTTATGAACTTTACTTATGCTTGCAGAATACTTTCACAGTCATTACCTTTAGATTACGTTGCAATAGTATTCACAAGAACTTCCGTTGATTATGTCAGACAGACTCACACATTGCACTTTGGTTTTTATCTTTACTGGCGTTTACTGAGAATATCTATTAACACCTGTCATTAACATTGCTGATATCCCATGAAATATTTTCCCACGCGGAATAGGGTGATTGACGCTTACACCTGCTACGTATGATCGCGGAATACTTTCACTCTTTAGTTAATTATAGATTACGTTGCAATAGTATTCACAAGAACTTCAGTTGATTATGTCAGACAGACGCATGCATTGTAGTTTGTTTATTATTTTTACTGGCGTTTACCAAGAATATCTATTAACTTAAGATTGCTGACAAAATACTTTCTACATGTTGTATTCATTAAAGTTTATGACCTTTGCTTGCACAGCTTAGTTTATCGCACCAACCACTTCCAATTGTTAGCAACTTTGTTAACGTTAACAGATTTACACGTATATAATCTTAAAATTTTGTCCTAATGTTTAGTTATATACTTGGGTTTGCAATGGCTTCAAACACTAATAAAATACAATTATCCTTGAGTAAGAAGAAATCAAATATCTTGCACGACGTTTTGGTACGACCACCCCCAGCAAAAAAACCCTCACTCAGAACCACTCCCGATGCCGGAATTTTATGAAGATATTCCTGTTATATCTATGCGCGATAGTGATGTGGATGAAGATTTCAGCAGATTCTTTGAAAAGTAAGTATATTTTACATAATCTAGTTTTTCATAATAATTGACTTATTGATAGATGCATTATTATTCTACTCTATTATTCTTTCTAGCATTACGCCTGTAACAACTTGCAGCATCACCACCTCCATCAGCATCAGTGACAGCGGCAATAGCACCACCCATCGTTTACTACATAAAACCCAGGACTCCACAACAGCAATTCCAGCAAAATAGTGTGAGGTTGTCGAACATTTTGGATAATTACATGAACCGTGAGGCATCTGGAGTGGCTAAAGTTTAACGACTAACGGACGAATTGGCTGAAGCCAATGATTCCTTAGCAAATGTGCCTCAAAAGTATTCGTGATATACAAAATGTGTTGTATACTCTAGAAAATTTAGGTGTTGAGTTATTTATTTTGTTAATTATTTGTTAGTAGGTAGTTTTTATATTTAAAATAGTTTTTGTTAGGCTTAGATTTGTTTATAATATATAAAAAATAAATAAATGTTAAATTGTTTTTATGCTTTACTATTTATGGTAAAACATACTTATTGTCCTAAAAACTTTACTACAGCTAATATGTGTTCACAAAATTTAAGTGGCAGCTCAACTTACATCAAAATAAACCAGTCATTCTGGAAATTTTAAATATATTAATGAATTTAAACATAAAATTAAAAATATGATCTATTTAATTCCAGTGATATCCTTATATATTATTATTGGAAATATACATATAGTTCATATCTCGAGTTTTTGTATCAACAGTGCAGACATTGGAAACTATTTAACAGTTTTTAAGTGTAGTTCAGTTGTTGTATTTAATAAAAATATGTTACTCATAAGAGAAACATAATTCTCATATAAGTGTGTGCACACAGTTTAAATTTTGGAAATGATCAGTTTTTAAGTGATAGTTTATATTGTAAATAAAAGAAGGAAATTATTCCAAATACCATTTATGTGAAATATTTTTCTCTAAGAAACATAATTTGCATAAGTTCATATAAACAATGACATTTTTAGATTTATTTTATGCATATTGTTTGTATATAACTTAAGTAATATCTGCACGAGAAAATGCTGATACAGCGTTTGTGATTGAACTAAACCCTCAGTTTTGTTTTACCATCATTTTACTTTACATTATTTATCTAAATATATTGCTTGTGAATATTAACGATTTTTAAAAACCCTATTGTATTTCATGTGTGAATGTGATCAGATTTAGTTTTATATAAAACGAGTTTCTTCATGTTGCATTTAAAATTTTAACAGGTACATTGATATAAAACAAAACTAAAGAAATGAATTATTACATACATTACATAAATTGAAACTTTTGGCCAAGTTTATTCTTAATTATGATTTACTTTCGTTATTAAAAGTCAAACAATAAGAAATTCGCTATAACCATTTTATTGATGTACGCATTCCCTTCATTGTCTCGAGTTTCTAATAATGAATGAAGAAAATATGTAATTTAGCGACAGTCACGTAAAAATTATAGTTTGGTACTTTTAATACACAATCGACCTCAACAAGTAATGCTGACTTATTCATGATAAAGCGAGCAAGCACTATAAATAGACCGTCCTCACACACCTTTGTAAAATGTTTCCATAGAGAAGGCGAAATTATACCTTATTATGCTTGCGGTTTAATTCAAGTACACGTTCCCTTGTGTATTGTAATTTGGAAATTTGTTCCTTCCCAATCTATTTTAAAAATGTTATTGCTCTAGCAAATTGTCCTTTTGTGAGTGCTCGTAAGTAAAAAAAAACTAGTTCGTTTAAAATTTGAATGAGTCAGCGTATCATTCTATAACATTTATTTTATTTACACTCATACATAACCCTATGAACAATGCATTTCAAAATCATAAGCTTTTGTTTTTTTAACATTACAAACTTTATTCATTATTACATAGAAATATAAAACATGTTAAAATGAGTTATTTATTTTTGAAAGCATCTTTCATAAATTTACATTTCACTTTTTGTTAAATATTTTTCTTCTAGACACATTATTTGCTAAGTACATATCAAAATTAATAATTTTTATTACCACACACACTCAATTTATTACGTACATTATCTATCTACACTATAGATTGAATATTACACATGGTTGATTATGCTGTCTTTGATGCCTTGCTAACCCGAAGCTCATACATTTTCCTATTAATTTCGAACAACTCTAAATCTAGTTTTAATTCTTTAATTGTCTTTATAATTCATTCAGTCTCTTCTTTCTAATTAACCATTTATATTACCACTTAATTTGTACTTCACCTTTCAGGAACATTTTATTCTAAACACATAATTTCTTATGTACATTATCTATCTACATTAAAGATTTGAAAATTACCCATGCTTTATAGTTCTGTATTTGATGCCTTGCTAACTCGAAGCTGCTTAATTTTCCTATTCATTTCAAATAAATATAAATCTAGTTTTAATTCTTTAATTTGCTTTATAAATTCATTCAGTTTCTTTCTCTCGTCTATATTTAATATTTCTTCTTTACTTTCTCTTTGTGTCGTGCGTACTACTTTTGTCATTTCTGCTAATAAAAAGTTACCATTTACTGAATCATGCGCACCCAATGAAGCCTTTTATTATAAATCTGCATCCTTGAAACCACTAACCTTAAAAAAAACTTCATGTTCCATGAACTGATTCTGTTTTTTAAATATTTATAAGAATTGCAATACTCCCATGTAGGTCAAAAATTTTTGACCTTGAAATTTATATTCTTAGATTTGCATTTTGACCTTGAAGAGTTTAAATTTCACGCCAAAAGTTTGACTTTGAAAATGTGAAGCGCTTAGATTTTTCACCACCAGAGGGACGATTAACTGTGATCTGGGTTAGAACCCGCCTTACACAAGCAACGATTCACCGTAACTATTGACCTTGGGTCTAGAATCCCGCCTATATATCAACTATCAATGTGACAAAGATCATACAACCTGCCGATGTCGAGGTGTTTTGAAAAAGTGGGAAGCAGTTAATCCAGAAGAATTTTTGAATAAAATCATTCGTTCTTCTCAAATCAGTTATAGAATCCAATATCAAACCAGAATACCTCATTAAAGAATTCAAGTTGTGCGTGGTATGCCCTTTCAATACAGGTGCCACACAGTACACAAAATGCTTGCGTGCCGCAAGAAATAAAAATAATCCATAAGATGGACTTTCGAATCTGGTGGATTTTGAATGGTACAAAAGTATAGTAGGGGAAGAAACCAGAATAAAGATTGAGTAAATTGATGAAATTTTGCCTCAAAATGGTAATGATCATTTATACAAATTATACAAACTTTGGCCTAGATTCCGAGGCTTATACGTCAGCACTTAAAGACGTCGAAGCTAGATATTCAAATATTCCATAAACTGATCCAAACCTTTAAAGCATACCTGATATTAGGTTGAACGAACTATAATTGGGAAGTAATGTCGAGCAGGAACGAAACACGGCTCCATTGAAGATTTTCTTAGCATCGCCTGCAAGAAAAGGAAAGAAAAAGACCGAAAGAGTCCGTTTGGTATTACTGCAACGCGTTATCAAAAAATGTATATTAAGCAGCGATAAATGAAACAGGAAGAACTGATGAAGCAGGTACAGAAAATAAAACACGATGAAGCAAAACAAATCAAGGAGGCAACAATAATAGGAAAAGTCGAAACCTAAAGCATATCAGAGAATAGCAAGGGAAAACTAAGGAAAAATGGAGACGCGTGAGAAGTCAAGTGTAGAGAAAGCTGTCAATTATGGCGATGAAAGTACTGACATACTTTTCAACATTATGAAGAAGAAATCAAATACAGGCACTATATCTGACCCAAAACGGAAGAAATGAATAGCAAATAAAATGTCCAATGATTGCATAAAAGAATGTCCAATAAATATCGGATTTGTCCAATATCCGTCCATAATTATTAATGACAATTATTCGTAACAAAAAGAAATAGCATAGTTGTTCAAATGGAACACTGCACTTGTGTCAACAAATGACCAGTTATTTCAACGGTGTCAGTCAATTCTTGTGCTTTATAAATACGAATTATTTACAGAATGCTTCATGTATAAGTTCTGTTAATCGTCTAACGGCTGTCACTTTTACACTATCTTGAGCCCTACCTCTCATGCTGATTCTTCGAACACTCGTAGGTTCAATAAGTTTATAAAACCAAAACATTCTTTTTTCCCGTTAACTATACCAACATTGATCCTAAATTCGGCAAGATTTAAAGCATCAGGCGGATTTGGAGCATTTCTGAATACTACCATAATAATAAGTGATACACTGAAACCCAAGTATCCATCGCTTATATTCCGAACATTTTTGCTTTCGTTATAGTTATCATCTCCAGTTTAAAGAAATACCAAAACAAGTTTAACAGCATTTCTCGAATTTAACCTAGGGGTCTCATTATATTGTCTTGTGCGATAGATTTCACATTGAGTGTTAATTTTCGTCACAAATATTTATTTAAACGCTGTGTATTGATGGTTAAAATCCCGAAACGAGCTGATAGTGGTTCTGAAAGTGTGGAACAAGAAAGGAAACGTACACAACTTGATAAATTAAAAGAAAAAATGTAGGCTTTTCAAAAAATATTATTTCTTTCTTCACAGATTCAGAATGTTTACCTAATCGTGAGCTTAATAATATGCTTGACACCTCAAAAGGAAGAACAACAAAAGTCTTGTTGTGACCACAGCGGATGTTCATGTTGGTTCAAGTGATATTAATTTAGTAATTAATGAAGCTGAACAACGTGCCATGTAAAGAAAACGTCAATATCTTAAGCATCCCCACCAATGGAAAACAAGCAGAATACCAATGACTTAATGAATTTTTTTGGTCAGTATCCGAAAATACTAAATTAGGCCACACAGTACTAGACGGAGTTGTAACCCGGTGGTTGCATCTATCACTAAAACAGATAAAAAACAAGAATTAATGGAACAATATCTTTCCGCCCAAAACTGTACTGCTTTATTAGCTCCTACCACAAACGAAAAGTTTACACCAGGCTTAAAAGGGAATAATACGAGAACTGCTGGTATTATGACGTTATGTGACCCAATTGACGCACTGGTTTCAGAGAAAAACTCTGCAAATGAAAATACCCAACTAATATAAAGAAAATTGGTTGATTCACCAAAAATTTGTGAAAGTAATTAAATAAAGTAAGGGGTAAGGGTTAAAACCGAAAACAACCATTTACCAGTGTTGTATTGAAAGAACTCCTTAACGGGTTGGCACGAGCTTGAGTAACTCTTGATTTTCTGTTAGTTATATATATATATATATATATATATATATATATATAGTCGTGCTACATTCACTTTCTGTGTTTTGTTTATAAATAACCAATATGAAGTACTTAAGGGTATTGTTCAATCATTAATATAAAGTAATTATTTTCTGGATTTCTGCAGTTATGTAACCAACAATAACATCCTTTCACTATTATCCTAATGTGCTTTATTAGGAATTTCTTCTTTACTTTCTCTTCGTATCGTGCGTACTACTTTTGTCATTTCTGCTAATAAAAAGTTACCATTTACTGAATCATGCGCACCAATGAAGCCTTTTATTATAAATCTGCATCCTTGAAACCACTAACCTTAAAAAAAACTTCATGTTCCATGAACTGATTCTGTTTTTTAAATATTTTTTTTAATATTTATAAGAATTGTAATACTCCCATGTAGGTCAAAAATCTTTGACCTTGAAATTTATATTCTTAGATTTGCATTTTGACCTTGATGAGTTTAAATTTCACGCCAAAAGTTTGACTTTGAAAATGTGAAGCGCTTAGATTTTTCACCACCAGAGGGACGATTAACTGTGATCTGGGTTAGAACCCGCCTTACACAAGCAACGATTCACCGTAACTATTGACCTTGGGTCTAGAATCCCCCCTATATATCAACTGTCAATGTGACAAAGATCATACAACCTGCCGATGTCGAGGTGTTGTGAAAAAGTGGGAAGCAGTTAATCCAGAAGAATTTTTGAATAAAATCATTCGTTCTTCTCAAATCAGTTATAGAATCCAGTATCACACCAGAATACCTCATTTCAAGCTGTGCGTGGTATGCCCCTTCAATGCAGGTGCCACAGACTACAGAAAATACTTGGGTGCCGCAAGAAATAAAATTAATCCATAAGATGGACCTTCGAGTCTGGTGGACTATGAGTGGTACAAAAGTATAGTAGGGGAAGAAACCAGAATAAAGATTGAGTCAATTGATGAAATTTTGCCTCAAAATGGTAATGATCATTTATACAAATTATACAAACTTTGGCCTAGATTCCGAGGCTTATACGTCAGCACTTAAAGACGTCGAAGCTAGATATTCAAATATTCCATAAACTGATCCAAACCTTTAAAGCATACCTGATATTAGGTTGAACGAACTATAATTGGGAAGTAATGTCGAGCAGGAACGAAACACGGCTCCATTGAAGATTTTCTTCGCATCGCCTGCAAGAAAAGGAAAGAAAAAGACCGAAAGAGTCCGTTTGGTATTACTGCAACGCGTTATCAAAAAATGCATATTAAGCACCGATAAATGAAACAGGAAGAACTGATGAAGCAGGTACAGAAAAGAAAACACGATGAAGCAAAACAAATCAAGGAGGCAACAATAATAGGAAAAGTCGAAACCTAAAGCATATCAGAGATTAGGAAGGAAAACTAAGGAAAAATGGAGACGCGTGAGAAGTCAAGAAGAACATTCTTTTTTCCCGTTAACTGTATCAACATTGATCCTAAATTCGGCGAGATTTAAAGCATCAGGCGGATTTGGAGCATTTCTGAATACTGCTATAATAATTAGTGATACACTGAAACCCAAGTATCCATCGCTTATATTCCGAACATTTTTGCTTTCGTTATAGTTATCTCAAGTTTAAAGAAATACCAAAACAAGTTTAACAGCATTTCTCGATTTTAACCTAGGGATCTCATTATATTATCTTGTGCGATATATTTCACATTGAGTGTTAATTTTCGTCACAAATATTTATTTAAACGCTGTGTATTGATGGTTAAAATCCCGAAACGAGCTGATAGTGATTCTGAAAATGTGGAACAAGAAAGGAAACGTACACAACTTGATAAATTAAAAGAAAAAATGTAGGATTTTCAAAAAATATTAATTATTTCTTTCTTCACAGATTCAGAATGTTTACCTAATCGTGAGCTTAATATGTTTGACACCTCAAAAGGAAGAACAACAAAAGTCTTGTTGTGACCACAGCGGATATTCATGTTGGTTCAAGTGATATTAATTTAGTAATTAATGAAGCTGAACAACGTGCCGTGTAAAGAAAAGGTCAATATCTTAAGCATCCCCACCAATGGAAAATAAGCAGAATACCAATGATTTAATGAGTTTTTTTGGTCAGTATCCGGCCGAAAATAATAAATTAGGCCACACAGTACTAGACGGAGTTGCAACCCGGTGGTTGCATCTATTAATAAAACAGATAAAAAACAAGAATTAATGGAACAATTTTACGATTAACAGGAACTACTGTAGGTGAATGTTCATAGAGAGAAGACGGATATCACATGTTTTTCCATACTAAAACGACAATACCGTTTTGGTTTACGAGCAATAATTTCGCCTTTTTTAATTTGGCTGTTACAACTTCCTTTGGCATATGTTTTTGTTTGCTCTGAATGTTCCTACCGCATGGGTATTCTGATCTATCAATGCTTTAGCTAAGTCGTAACTGGAATAAAATTTATCGATATATAAAGTTCTGCCCTGATTCAAAAGTGTTGATGCTAATTGTAAACAAACGTTATGCGCCAATCCAATTTCTCTTATACCATTTGCCGCCCTACCGGCATAAATTTTATGGACCATGTATACCCATCAATGGAGCATAACTTAAATAGTTTTATGCCGTAGCGATGTGCTTTATTAGGAATATATTGCCTAAAGATTAGGCGGCGTCTCCATGGCACAAGCGTCCAATCGATAAAGATGTCCTGGTTTGGCATAACCGGTTCTTGAAATTTGCGTTCCAATATGTCTACTAAGGTCTTTATTTTTCCAACGCGATTTCCAACCTGAGTGTTTTCATTGTTGTTGAAATGGATCATTGATAAAAGCATTTGGTACCGATTTCTTGACATAATGGAAAGCGGAATTTCGTATTTGTAAATACCGCTTTTGGCCCAATAATTTTGGAGAAAACTAATTTCTACTAATCCCATCCATATCGTTAAGCCTAAGAATTTTCTTAGTTCTTCTCCGTTCGTCTCTTTCCATTTATTAAGTCGCGAATATTTCTTGGTAGTTCTGGGGTTAATAGTTTGTCGAGCAAACTCGTTTGTTTGCGCAACAATGTAGTTAAGTAATTCGTCATCCACCAAAAGGGAAAACACACCTAGAGGGGTAACGTCCGGCGAAATATCTTTTCCCCATGGAGTCCAGTAAACTCAAATTTTGTCCTTCATACGTAGACCAAATACATTCTGCTGGCACGAGATTGTCTGGTTCTTCTGATGCAGCTTTCGCTTTTCTCCAGAGTCATCCAAACTGTAAAGACATCTTATGTGTCTAAAACGAGGATGATCAGATTACTCTATCTGAACGTTTTAAGGGTATTAGGACGGAAACCATTTTTTTTAATTTATTACCTTTGTTCCGTGAGATATACGAATAGCAAAAAACTGTTTCTTTTAGCTGTCAATGTCTACATCTTGCCTCAATATCGCCTACATGCAAACACTTGATGAAAGTTTAATATATTGATTTGGAAACAGCTTCTACCATCTTACACATAGATTTTTAAAAATCAACTTTAAAATGCTGGTTTGATTTAATTTACAGTTTCAACAATTCATAACATCATGTTATCTACAAAAAAATATCTAAGACATTTTTAGAAAGTCGCTTAATTAGGAAATTATGTGAAAAGACCTTGATAATGTAATTACGGTGTTGACCTTGTTTACGTGACATGATTTTCCTGTTTAAACCTGTTCACGTAAAAAACCCCGCGCCTATAAAAGCCAATGACTCATACTCTAATTTCATTTCCAGTTTATACGTCGTGTGTTAAAAACTGTGCTACAATGTCAAGCGCAACAATTTCATCACTTTTAAATATTTTCGAGGGTGAATTGGTGTCTGAAGGTAAGATTGTACAAATGTACTATCGTATTATTAACCGCGTAGTTGGTGGTGATACCATAACGACAGTTGAACTAGAAATTTTCCACAGGTTACGTAATGCAATGCAAAAGATTCGGTCCGAATTAATGGCGGTAGTAACATTTCAACTTTCTTAAAATTTGTTGTTAATATTTCTTTATCATTCTAGGTGCGCGCTAAAGTACAATGTAGTGGTTGCTGTATTGGTTCATCATCGTTGGAAAACGTCGAACATCACGATGTAAGTAGGGCGTTTTTTTAATAAAAATACAAAACTGTATTGTTTGCTGTACGCACTATCATATTTTAAATATTATCGTAATTTATGTAATCGATGTATTGTTTTAGAAACCGTCAACATCTTCAGTAGCTGATGTGCTTTCCTTAAGGTAGATACATAAGACGCCATTTGGTCGGAAAGGTCTATGCCTGCCTTTTCTTGATTATAAGCCAAAACTCCAAGTGGTTTGTGCGTCGCCTTCTTCGACTTACGTCGAGCAGGTATTGAAGGTTGCATTTCCATAGCTAAACCACCAGCTGCAGAGTAATTTGTAGGGAATTCATCTTAAATATCCGATTCTTCTGTAAATT
This sequence comes from Vesta saturnalis, assembly GCA_036346205.1. NCBI lineage: Eukaryota > Metazoa > Arthropoda > Insecta > Coleoptera > Lampyridae > Vesta > Vesta saturnalis. The sequence continues at coordinate 2,913,838 of JARFJB010000418.1, read as the reverse complement.
GGTCCGGACCAAAAGATTGCTGTAATGAAGGAACAACATTCGCAGAAGTAGAGGATTGATCCAATTCGATTGGGTCTATAGAACTACCAGGAGCAGTGCTAAAAGGTTTGCTAGTAGGCGTATTTTTACGATTAACAGGAACTAATGTAGGTGAATGTTTAGTAGAGAGAAGACGGATATCACGAGTGTTTTTCCATACTAAAACGACAATACCGTTTTGGTCTTCACGAGCAATAATTTCGCCTTTTTTTAATTTGGCTGTTACAACTTCCATTGGCATGTTTTTTGTTTGCTCTGAATGTTCCTACCACATGGGTATTCTGATCTATCAATGCTTTAGCTAAGTCGTAACTGGTATAAAAGTTATCGATATATAAAGTTCTGCCCTGATTCAAAAGTGTTGCTGCTAATTGTAAACAAACGTTATGCGCCAAACCAATTTCTCTTATTCCACTTGGCGCCCTACCGGCATACATTTTTATGGACCATTGTTACGGTTTAAATTTGAAATCACACAATTTCTTATATACATTTTAAATAAGTTAGAATAAAATAATAATAGATGGCATAAACGTATAATACTTATAATATTTACATTTATATTTTAAATTGGGTAAAGCAGGTAAGAATTCTTATCAGTCACTTGCACGTTGTTCTTGGTAAAATATGTATAGCTTTACAACCGCATTGGTGGATTTATTATCGAGTCAGCATCAATTTGAGTTTCCTTTAGTAATTAGAGAAAATTAGTATATTGTATTAAAATACTAAACAAATTTTGAAACTCTTAACCATTTTAATATTGGATTTATTATTGCAAGTTTGTTACAATCGGCCGCCTAACAACTCAGGTAACAATTATTTCTAACTATTCCATTACAAATAAAATGTATTTTGTTTCACGTTTTCTAATCAATGCATTAATAATTTTAGGCCGTTATGGCTTTGCCACATTACTTTTAAATATAATCGACTCACAAGTAGTAAGGTCAACCGAGGATTAGAGGTTGAACTGTATACAGCCATCCAGGAAATCATTCATAGGAACGAAAAATAATTAAAGAGGTCAACAAGTCTTCATTTTAAGGTCAGATAAGCTTTATTAATCTAGGGATGCAAACAGTTTTCCCTATTGTTTCTTTTGGACGTTTAAATAAAGTTAATAGTTCAATTGTGTTTATAACAGTGGTGATTATAATTAGTCGTTAGTAAAATAAACAATCAGACGATTACGTTCATTTAGATTATGTGGGCATAAACGAAAATTCAATTTTGTTATTTAATTTCTTATACGGAAAATCATCTGTTATTTTATTGTAAGAGAAATCTACGTACCTA